>JAODTK010004876.1:0-45000 GCA_026419785.1 Sclerodactyla briareus | reverse complement strand
CTATGAGAGAGTAATGAGAGACAGATTGTTGATTCTAGACTTGGAAAGCCGCTGAAGGTTGTAGTGGAGAGGGAAAGCAGACAGATGACAAAGCATTCCAAAGGCGGGAGGTTCTGATGACGAATGAGGAATAACGATAAACCGAGCAGTCTGCAGGAATGCCCACAAAACAGTATATCGGGGCCATGCTGCTTGCCAGCCGAGTTACCCGGTATGGGATGAAGAGTGGGGGCATAATAGAGCACACCTCGGAGGAGCAATGCCCAAAGATGTAACGATAGAAAAAGGGAGAGAGCTGCGACCCATCTACGGTGCGCAAGAAGCTGTCCAATAAGTCTGATAGCCTTGGACTGTTTCTTATCAAGGATTTCAATGACTGTCGGAGGGGCTCCTCCCCAAACGTGGGCACAGTGCTCTAGCTGGGGCGAATCTGTGCTATATAGAGCTGCAACAGATGTAACAGGCTACAAAGTGGTTCCGAGAGCGGAAGAGGAAACCCAAGTTTCTAAGAGGCCCGCCCATCTGCAATATGGGATTTCCAGCTGAGATCAGAAGTCAGACGCATGCCCAGAAAAAATATAGAGTGAATTTAGGATACCAGGGCGGAACCTTAAAAGAAATGATGGGAACAGTTGTGTCACGTTTTCGAGAGATGATGAGCTCTCCAGTCTTCCTGGAATTGAACTTGACCAGAGTATCACAACCCACTGCGTTACGATAGAGAGGTTTGGGTTAAGGTCAGCAGTTTGCCCCCCCCCCCCCACCATGCGCTTGGTGAGGCAATTAGAAGGGTGATTGAAACCAGGTGACAGGCTAGTGTCATCAGCAAAAGAGGAGACCGGACAAGCGACTGCATCACTACGGCGGGATCCATCAGAAGCATAGCGTAAACCAGCTCTAACAGGGTACGTCGTACAGGGTGAGACTCTCTGCCAAGTACGAAGGAGCAGAATGATCAATGTATTATAAATAAATAATAGCAACTTGAACTGGATCCGAGAGTCTATTCTCAGCCAATGTAACTGCCGTAGACATTGACTGCGAGTTGTACTTAGATGCAAGGCATACCAATTTAGATGCCCAGTTTTGTATGCGCTGTAACCTTTTGATGTTATTACCTATTGACGGTTGTGTTGAGACTAGAATCACTCATTGCCATAATCCAACCTGGATGAAGAACAAGCGCGCACGGATGACAAGATGACCTATGTCGGAAATCAAGAAAACTGGCGTAGACGCGACGTTATGGACGGAGGTGGTTATTCAGGCTGCTGCAAAGTGATGTTACCCGGGCATTCATGGACATGGTATCGAGTCAAACATGACCACCAAGGGTACGTAATCATAGTATCGGAGGGATTGGATCGGCAAGACAGTATACATTGTATGTCATCAGCGTTACATGATGAGGATAGGCCCAAGGCCTTAATGAATTGACGCAACGGCAACGTGTAAACCGCGCCGAAAGTGACGGCCCAAGAATAGTCCCTGCGGTGGCCCAGGAGTAAGTTATATAGGCCCAGATTACGGCCATCACACAAACCCTGCTAGTTCTAACAGATAAGTAAGATTATGGACCCCCTGAGACCGCACCGCCGAGAACGAGGTCGGTCGCATCATGTTGACAAGCAAGTCTGGTGGACACGTGTCAAATGCCTGCTCAGATCAAGCAGCACCAGAAACACGACTCTGCGAAGTTCCCGTGTTGTGCACCGGCTAAAAGCAGACTGCATCCATCGCCCAGATTTAATGGACAAGGTGGTTGTTGACAGAATTCACAACCTGCTTCTCAATCAGGTTTGGAGAGAAAAGGAATGGAAGAGACTGGTGTGGTTCCCCATGTCATTTGGACCAAGGGAGTTTTCTTAATGATTGGAGGGATTAGGCAGTTTTTCAGGCATTCAGGAAAAAAGCCAGTTCGGGAGTTGGTTGGATACTATTGGTATAGGCAGGACTGGTGGGATATTTCGTTTCAACAGTTCAAGACCATGTGGGCACTGGGTCAAGAGTAGATGACTTCGTTGGTCTTCGGTGGAGTAACATTACCAACGTGGTGTGACGTGGTGGGCCACGTGGTAGATACCTTGGACCTATTATTTATTCTGTTCGTCAATGACATGAATCATTTACTGTTCAGCGGATATGTTGCTGACGATAAAACGGACGACGAATTCAGTGAATAAAGAAAAATTAATGATATATAAAAATAGTGGTTAGAATGGTGTGTAAATAGTAAAATGTTTATGAATAACACCAAAACAAAGCGAAAGTTGATTGATTGGAGACAGTTAAATTCAATATCGTGTGGAGAATCTAATATGTAGTAATTAGATATGTCAGATATGAAAGGATTCTCGGGTTACTAGGGATAGCCAGTTATCACGTTACCTTCGTTTGTAAGCGCGTGTCCTCGAACTTCTAATGAATGCTACCAGGACTGTATATTCTTGAAATGGAATATTTTTACTAACAGTTTGGAGTACTGCTAACTTAGTATGGGGAGAGATTTGCGCCGCTGATGCCCTCAGAAACGTTTACAGAAAGCTGCAGCAAAACATTCTCAATGCCGCTTCCGACAAGAGCTTGAGATTCTGCTCCTCTTTGGAGAAATTATCGGTTGAGTGAACAAAACATTAAATGGGTTTACAATCCACAATACCTCAGGGGTATGTTTTGGTCGCTGTCGAAGTACAAGTCGCTACTGCGGTCCACTCGCTATCAATAAGTTCTGGGGGATGGAATAAATAGTACGAACCCCCCCCCAAAAATACCCTTATATATATCTCTATAGCAGTGTCGGAGAATCGAATGAGCTACCGCATTGCACAAGTGCCACGTATTGCAGCCTTGTCAAACGTATTGCCCGAAAGTTCACCTACTTCGTGTAGGTTCGTGTTTTATCGTGTCTTCAAAGTGTATTTTTGTCGGTCAGTATTTTATTATCTTCCGGCCAAATACATCCTTCACGTTATATTGTCTTATCGTGTTTTAATTCTTGCTTCTATTATTTATTTCCTTCGATGGTTCCATGAGTGCCTCGTGGGATCAGCATCACTGCTAACCATATTCCCCCTGTAGATGCTTGAATTGAATAAAATGGAATATAGGATAGTTGATGGTTTCCGATTAGGCACGGATGATCATTCATGTGAATTGGAATTTGGTTGACATTGATGCTGTTGATGATTGCCAATTTCAGAATAAATGTAACCAAATATGCCAGTAAGTCACAAAACACTGGATATTTCTTTACACTTGGAAATGATAAAAAAAAGAGAAGATTTCGGAAGCAATCACCAACAAATTTCTTTCGTGAACGTGTCGTCGTAGAATGAATCTCATAAATTACGTTTTGGATTTTACTATTTATAGTGTTTAAGCTCGTCAAGTGAGTTCATGGGTGACAGAACTAGTTATCTTCCACAGGCTATCTTTAGAATGTTAGCATATGGGGATTCAAATAAGACGGTTCAGCACAAAAATGTGATTTATGTAGATAAACGTTTATAATGAAATGTAATATCAATTTTTCATGATAAATTGATTTGTGATTTTTTTCTTCGAAGACCCGTCTGAGTGTAAAAGCTCTGGTTCGGTTAGTATGAAGAGTGAGATATTATATATCTGCTCTTGGTGCCATATTCTGTTTTTTACTGAGTGGAACCGCTTATGCTAGGCCTCAAATTTATACAACGTAGTTCTGGCCAAGTATCGGCAGGACCAACGGTTGGCATTGTGATCGAATGCATCCATTGTATACAGAATCCCGTGGGATCATGGAGGGCTCAATAATTGTATATATCATACCATACATGCCAAGTCCGCGATGAAATACACACTATTTAACCTTGTTGCAATATATCATCATCTACTATAATAAATGATGTTAATATCATCCCGTAGGAGAACGCAGCGACACAGAACCGAATCACCCCAAAAACGATGGCATTAGGTGAGGCAGCAGACAGGAGTGCGGATACGGCCAGATACTACACATCGTAGAAACCTATTGTACGACCCCATCTGGAAATGAATTAAGATATCGATGCCCAGATACCTCTACGGCAGAAATACCTGATTAGTGATTAGGCAAGGTCGGGCTATTGATATGCAGATTTCACAAAGCATGTCTTCCGTGATTGGTTAGTTGTATCGTATAAAATCAATTTTATCCATCGTTAAAACTTGGGATTCACATTTTAATCTCTATACCAAGGTCGCAAGATTAAAAGTACAAATGCCTAAAAATGTGTTTGTTTGAATTCAATGGGGAGTTGAAGGATATCCCAGTGTCTGTGCACGCGTCTTATGCATGACGCATCACGCCACTCGTGATATAATCACTCTCGATTCAACAACACACGATCTGTTCATTATCATATGGGCTCAGTTGTGGCAGGGCAAGATCTCACTGAGGCTTGCGACTCAGAAGAGATTGGCTCAGATTGTTTATTCTGACGATAATACCTATGTGGATAACTATTATCTTATTTGCCTTTAATAAGGAATATACCTGTCCGCCATAGCCCCAAATACAATGCAGCGACCAGGAGTCCAGCCATAAAAACTGATGGCCACACACGTGAGTCACGCGACTTATTCGCATACCCAGCTCCCACTGACGAAGGAAAAACAAGAACGCAAGTCTGCATAGTGATTCCTTACCTCAGTTGGGACCAAAACAGTGTAAGATTGTGGACAGTTTCATTGACCATTTTTTTTTCATCAGTTTTGATCGTGTTCATAGGTTTATTCGATATGATATCAGGTCACACAAAAAATTACCACTGAGAGTCTCCAGGTTGGAGGTCACAGAGGTCAAGTAAGGTCACCAATGTAGTTGCCAGGAGGAACCAAGTGTTCCACTACGACATCCCTCTGAATGTTTCGTTGCCAAGAAATATAAAGATTTGTCGAATCGAGCGGGTCAAATGACTTGACCTCAGCGCTAAAGACATAGGACGTTCACCTAGGTTTTGTGTCAACTAGATTGGTTTTGTTGAGCTGATCCAAACAGTAATTACAACCACATTATTGAGCTGACCCTCTCACGTTATTTTGGTTATTGACCCTTCTGACATGTCAAGACATTAGCCTTAAGCATTGAAAAAGATCAATTCGGAACAGACATTGGCAATGTAGTAGGGTGTCTGTTGACCTAATTTGACCATATTTCTTTGTGTCGCCAGGATTCACTTTATTGTTGCATGCTGGTAATATCATCCAATTGCCAGACAATGGTTCCAATCGTACAAGCTTACAATCGTGCATACCCGACATCAACACCCCGTCAATTGTGATTTTGACTGGGCACAGACACATGGAATAACTTCTTACATGCTTGTCCCCAACAAAACATCACATGCAGAGTACCAAAATATCCATTTTCATGAACTTGCCCTCCATTTAATAATTAATATTCGTTCGTTAGGCATAGCGCTCTATCAACATGCCTGTATTGTTGTTTCAAAGCGCTCTGCGTAACAGATATTATATTGCACACGGGAAACGACATGCTCTCCGCAATCCAGAGATGTAAGTGGGATAGAAGGCACATATTGCTATTTGTTTCCTCAAAGGTGGCCTCAAACGCTGTGGTGACAAACATCTTTCCTGTGGACGCCACAACTAGCAGTTGGATAGGGATCAAACTGACAACCTTTCGGTACAAGTCTGATGCCACTGCCTTAGGAGGCAATCCAATATTCGTTTGAAACATTGGGACCAATGGTCCAAGGTCACACTGTATTGGATTCATGGTGCCACAAGCGGCAGGTGTGGGTAATTACGTATTGTCCAGAAAAGTGTTTACTGGTATATGAACACTTCAGTGTGGCTATATCATGAGTGGAGACAGACTTGATTTCGTGATTGGGTGATGCCATACTAGTGATTTTTCACTGTGAGGTATGATATACCACTGTGAGAGACTATGCTGTACCACTGTGAGATATGATGTACAACTGATAATGGTTGGGTACAAAATTTGTTTATTATCCGAGGCCGGGGAGCTAGATCGCCCTTTACTTTGCGACATGCAAAGAGAGATGGAGCAAAAAGTTCCCTCCCATTTAAAGATTTTTGCATGTTTTAGGACAAGTTTCAATGCAAATGGGTGCTATTGTGCAGTTTGTGGTAGATTTTATCCTCAAAGTACTTCCAGAAGTCCATATTTCTATCTTTTTATGTTTGATTTTCTTGCCATTATGTACGGGTGGTCCAGTTTTTGTTCGGGTGGCACTTGGTGTAGACGGTGGTAATGTGATTTTTAAATTTTGTCCGGGTGCAGCACCCGGACAAATGGTGCCCAGTGGGAATCCACTCCCCCCTACCCCTCCCCTTCCCACACGGATAAATAGTTCAGAAAATATCAGAACATAACACCTTACCCTAATATTAATTCCTTCTCCTCTCAATGCTAGCTAATATAATTACCTGAATCACAAGAAGCCTGTGTGGTCCTGTTTTATAACAAATTCTCGAATCCGTAGGTTTTTGAAGTTTTGCATGCAGTGAAATGAACAAATTGACAAGTAATATGAGTATTGGTACAGTGGTACCCATAAAACTGCACGGTGCATTAGAGTGCCATATACTATTGCCAGCTGATGATTGGTACACAACCAGCTAGAGGGCAGCGTAGCTCTGAACAAAAGGTCTGTAACCTTGCATGGGTAATTAATATTCCCAGCAGGGCCAGTGTGTTGCTATGCCAGTAAGGTCACATGTGTGCAAACACCACATGGAGTCAGCATCAAAACATATCCCTGACCAAAGAAAGAAGTTAGAATGGTACCATTTAGATGGGGGAATTTTAGGCCAGATATCTTCTGATGAGGGTTGAGAAAAGAGTTGCATCACAAGTAACATAATTACAGGAATGGGACCAAGGCAATGAATTCTGATGACATGGTAGATTAGACAGTATTACTAAAATGATATGAGGATGAACGGGGGGGGGGGGGTCCTACCCAAAATTGGTTAGTGTATCAGTACTTGATGAGGTCGATAAAAAGTCTATTTGGCACATTTCTGGTGGTATGGCTGACATTGTAATAGCGATCGGGGATAATGAGTTCTGGTACATGATTCTCATTACCTTTGGGGTACACGGTAGAAGGTAATCTGGGGGGTTAGGGGTCAGAGCCCCCTCCCCCACATGCCAAGTGCTAAGAGGGGGAGGTACTACTACTATATGCGGCGTCCTCCCCAGATTTTGCCCCCCCCCCGTCCATGACAGATCTCTCGGGGCAATGTCACGGCTTAGTGGGGGAAAATCCCAGTAGTCAAGATATCACTAGACTTTTAGCTATTTGGATGAGAAAGCTTTTTCCAGCGATTGCTTTTGCACCGATGACTGCCCATATTGTGTGGGACAGTGTGTCAAGGTAGTATAGGTTCGTGGTGTGTGTTATCTCATGGAGGAATACAATGTAGGCCCTGTACAAGATGCCCATGTCAATGCCGATGTATTTCAGAGCTTGTCAGGGTATAATTACCATTTAGACAAGGTTTATACCGTAAGAGAGCTTGTGATAGGAAGTACGATATATGTAGGCACGCTTTAGGGTAGTCTAATTATCCTTTTAGACAGGTTTATACCGTAAGATAGCTTATGATAGGGGATCGTACTATGGTAGTGTAATTAATTTTTTGTGGTCTCGACATGTTTGTCAAATTGGTCATCACAAAATAGGCACCACATGAGGTCACCGGTGTGTAAAAGGTCACATGAGGTCAATTGAGGTCAAGTAGGTTCACCAAATGAAGTGTGCCAAGACAACCAAACTCCACTACAACATCCCTCTAAAATGTGTCACTTGCCAAAGATATAAAGATTGTTCTATAATGACCTCAAATGACTTGAAATGACCTGACCTCACGGTAAAGACAATAGGCGGTTCATTCCTTCATACCTGCCAATCTACATACAAGATTTGAACTTCATACGTTGTTCCCTTCTTCGGATATTGTTTGGAAAAACTTGAACTTTGACATCCCATGACCGTGAAACATCACATCAAATGATACCAAAAACAATAGGGGTACTCCACCATGAGGGCATCCCCACCTACCTAATAACGATCTTGTATACATGTTCGCATTCCTAAAATATTGCAGTTGACAAGTTATCCTCAAATGTGTATTTCCCTATTTGTGACCTGAATGACCTTGAAATAACGTGAAAATCAATAAGGCCCTCTCTTCATACCAGCAACCTACTACCAGATTTGAAATTTATACGTGCTTCTCGGAAGATACGTTGACAAACTTTTCGAACTTTGACCTCCCATGACCTTGAACTTCCATCAAATTATACCAAAAAAATTGGGATCGAATCCACCATTAGGCATACACTACCAGGATATGCGCTGTAAGATACCGACGTGGAAAGGATAGGCTATCCAAGGAATCAAAACGTAATCCTCAAGGTTACCCCCCCCCCCCCCCCCCCCCCCCCCCCCCCCCCCACCCCCCCCCCCCCCCCCCCCCCCACCCGGTCAAACGGTCAAAATACGGTAAATGGTCCATGGAATCAAAGTAGGTCACCAATGTAGTTCGCCTTAGACAAAACAACTTTCCATACAGTATTTCCGAAAACGTAAACCACCCCACCCCCCAACCCTTTTCATTGCCAAGATGTCTCAGTTAAATGCCAAAATAACCTACATTTCAGAGTTTTCCGCCGTCTCGACCTTTCAAAAAGGTTCATAACTTTGGATCGGAAATCGTAGCATGTTAGTGCTAATTGACTTTTTTTGTTCAACAAGACAAAGCCATTCCTACAAAAAAATTAGCCCCTCAAAGTCACACCGTCAATAGGTCAAGGAGGTCAAAAGGTCAAAATGAGGTCCAAAGTGAGCGCCACCAGATGTAAAACTCCCCAGACGAACAAACTTCCATTACGACATCACTCTAAAATGTTTCGTTGACAAGACATATAGGATTGCCATATGTGACTAAATGACCTGACCTCACACCACAACAATAGGTCATCCGCCATGGTTACACCTACCTACCAAATAGGAATTTCATACCTGCTTGCCGATCATTAGCTATCGTGCGGAAAAGCACTTTTCAAAGTTTGAACGACTAATGACCTTGAACGACCCTCGATTGGTACCAAAAACATAGGGGTCATCCCTTCCATGGTGAGCCACCTACCTACATGCAAGCCCTGAACATAATACATGCTTTCGTTTGTTAGATATCGCGTGGAAACGAAGTGTCACACACACACACACACACACACACCACACACACACACACATAACACGCACACACACACACACACACACACACACATTACACACACACACGAACACGCGTGACTGCATAATTTCCTTTTGGCTTCGCCAAGGAATCAAAAAACTACACAGTACAGTGCCACAGTCCGTAATAGCAGCCACGGATACAGGCGTGGGGGGGGGGGGGGCTCACCTAAAACTGAAATGTGCGGCCACCGTAACGTGATATGAACTCTAAGTTATTCGGTACGAAACTTAATACATAACATTATCTGATAATGAGAAACAATATGTAGTTCTGCACAGGTACGAAAAAATATGCATATTTATACCGAAACACATCTAAGAGACAATCGGCACTATATTATGTACGAGTAGCGTATTATGTAAGACGTAGGTATTCTAAAGACCATCTTACCGACAATCATGCGACACAAAGTGAACTTCTACTTGCACAGTCCTTGACCCGTACACCCATTGCTCTATGCTATAGACATGGAAGGGTTATTAACCCATCCCACGTCGGATATCAGATCTGATAGGGTCAAAAGCGGGCGGGGGGAGTGACACGGGTGACGCGGAGAGAACAATTATGAGAGGGCGCCTAGGAATCCCGGCGAATGACATCACCTAGGCCCAGACGTCACCACTCATGTCGGCACCGAACCACAACTAGAGTGTCAGGGAACGAGGGAGCATTGTTCGAACCTGCGGGTGCGGACCAAGCCTCGGACATACGGACCCAGCCTAGAGAAAGCTCATATGCAGATAAGTCAGTGTGAAACCGAAGAAGATGGAGAGTAAAACAAACTAATGTGTTCCAAAATTGTACACACAATTAGGCGCATCCGACACCTTGACGGGACAATAAAGGGTACACCATACGCAGTCTAATGTTATCGCAACCTAATACAATAGTCCCATGGGACAGCTCCACATGACAGTGAGTTAACACCAATGTCCTACAGCGTATGAGAGGGTCATTAACACCTCTACAGTGGTTGGATATCAGCTTGATATAGCACGAATGGGGGGGGAGCAAGGGTGTGAACTCGAGAGAACAAAAACAATAAAGAGGGCGTCCCGCAGCACTCCCGGCAGACGACCTCGCTGTGAACCTGCCGTCACCAAATCCCACTTGAGGTGTTCGGAAAACACAAAGAAGCGTGAGTACCCTTCGACATGGGGGAAACACACTGGCACAGAGCGGACACGCTGTGCAATCCGCCTCCATGACGAAAGGTTAAATATGGAAACAATAAAGCAGAGGCAGGCATTTTCAACCAATCGGGAACATTATGAATAATTACGGTACCGCCTCAGTGAATGTACTTGTATAAATACTGTGATCAAAGACCCAGTTATTCTCACACGGCATAGTCTCCATGTATTCCTGCAGCACGCCTCATCTTCATGGAAGGTGAAGTTATAACTGGGGCAGGAGCTATTTGCCGTAAGACGATTGCATTCATCCGAGGTCTGTTGTATTCAGGCTTCGCAGTATCGAACTTGTTTCCCTGACACCAGAACTCTCCCTTCCCACCGTGAACACCTGCGTGAATGTCAGTAGGCAGCCTAACATCGACGCCACGCACACGAAGAAGTAGGTACGCCATGATACAGCCGAAACTGCCTGGACACTTTTTAATACATCATCAAAGGTGTCCATTGTGCAATCTGTAAAGAAAATAACAGGTTTCGTTCCTCTGGGGATATAGATTGGAAATCAGAACAGTAACCATTGTAGCATGACTACGAAAATATCTCACGACAACGTAGGAGCATTGAGTAGACAGCAGAAAGAATTCCAAGAAAAAAAAACTAAGCTTCCTTCAACCTTTTAACAAAGCTGAGAAAGTCGGAGCATTTGACTATCTAATATATAAACCACGGAGACATTTTTTTATCACAAGCCTATTACGGGTATTCTTTTTTTCCAGTCCCACCTGTGTCTTTTATATCGAAAATAGAAGGAAATTCTTTAATTAGAGGCAGCGATGCAGTTACGTTGTGTGAGTTTAGTGGAAATTCATTTATATATATCAACCATAAATGTGGATGTGATAAAAGTGAGACCCATGTTTGCAGATTCTACTATTGAATGCCAGTGCCACCCCAAACAAATCCGACAATCCTTGAACTGTTGAAACACGATGCATGAAGACTATTCAGAGGTTTTTTAGACGAAACAATATTTTAACAGCTGACCTCAACTATTTCCATGGCATCCTCCGCCAACAATGTATTACAACTTCTAAACCATGGCTCAGTCATAGTTCGATCAAGAAAGTTTTCGAATTATGTCATGCTCTTGATGCACACGCTATCTAGTTCTCGCTGTGGTCATCTTAGGACCAGCAGGACACTTTCCAGGCGAGAAGAATTGACCAGGCAATGATGAGCCTCATCCTGATAATAATAATATCCCAGCATTTATATTGCGCCATTCTCTGGCGAGCTAATCTGAGACGCAGGTAACAAAAGGATGACAGGGAACAAATAAACCAATTACCTAACGTGAAGCACTCTCCTAAACAGGAACGCTTTTAACTTAGCTTCAGAGATTCGTTCTGGAGTGCAGTTATTCAGCCAATGCGGCAATACATCCAGACACGAGGGCTGTATCAGCTAACTAGAGACATGTGCAGGCGGGTAAACCGCCGACGTGTATATCCCCGCAAAAATGGCCTTTGTTTACCGCTCGTTTGAAGAAAGCACATTGAAGTTTATGTCCATTTCACCTCTGTGACTTTGAAATGCCCTACCTGTTGTTCAGAATCAATTGTAGTCCACATTCTTCAGTTTCGTTCAAATCCGACATAGTTAGAAAAATCCCGAAAAAACGCAAATTTGTTGACCTTGAAATTACGTCATTTTTCGCGGGACCAACTATATCCCAATAGCGAGTTTCATGCAAATCATACTAACTCTTTATTTTCGCAAAAAAAAAGAGACAAATTTGACCTCCGGTGACTTTGAAATCAAATTGACCTTCGGGACCATTTTTTTGTCCCCACCCACCAAGTTCATGTAAAACGGACCTACTCTGTTTTTTCGTTCAAATCCTGCAAAATGGAGGGCAGCAAACAATGCAGTGACGCCCACTTCGAACTCCTCCGATATTTTGCTAGGACGGACATGTGTACCAAGTTCAGATCGATGGATAAAGCGATAAAAAGTTATTGCGCTAACGCCGCGGCGGCGGCGGCGGAGACGGCGGCCACACCCCCGAAAACATAATATCCCCGAACTCTTACAGTGTTGCGGGGATATAATGATCGGTTCTCATAATTGGACGAGAACGAACCTCATCAAACCTCGAGGCGCACTGAAACCACACGACAGAAGGAGGTTGGCTACTCGGAAGGGAGCGTGACTTGACGTCACCGCTGTGAGTTTGCGCACAACCATCTATTAACTCTTTCCCTATTTCGCAGTTCTTCATGAGAAGGCAGAGGTATCAATGTCGCGCGTCTTGAAGCGCTTCCCGCCTCGAAGGTTCAACACATGTCAACCATATCAGAAAAATGTGTTCAAAGATCTCCATCTCCGTCCACGCGCACTTCGTCACTGGCAGTTAAGGAAGCAGATTTCGACTGATGAATCCGATAGGAGGGCATGTTGGACTCAGTTGGCCCACTTCTGACTGCACGAGGCCGAGGATTCAGGTTTGGAGCTTCACATCGACGGCGGCGCATCCGTGGCGGCTAAATGACCTGTAAGCTGTGATAGCCTTCTATTGGGCAAACCTTGTTCGAAAAGACTCCAAAGTGTAACATATTTATATTCAGAGATGTTTCAGTCTGGTGGCCTCGTCGTCCTTATTTGCATAGTATTTCCTTGTTTTCTAGAGCACTGGTGTAATCCCAACCGATGGAAAAACGTGGAGCTTGGCACTGCAACATTTATAGGCTTCATTACTTTCCGTGCAAGTCTCTGTTAGAATCATACGAAAACGAATTGGCATCAGTTTTGCTTGGACGCGCATTAGCGTCCTGGGCAGTGTCGGGATTCACTCCTGAGATTAGCAATGGGTTTGCATTACTCATTCCGGGACCTCATTCATCCCATATTCTATACTAGCCTCTGCCAAACTTTCAACCCAGCATGCGGATATGTTCTTCGATGAGCCCCAGAGCTACGTCGTGTGTTGTTCTATCTGGTGCATATGACAGTCGCTCTGTAGTCTGATACTTCTTAGAGCGCTCTGAAGCAGGCATGTGATGTCTCTAACTTCTCCCTTGTTGTATAATAAGTGAGATGAAGGGGACACTCACGTTAATCTTTTACACGTGACACTTGATTTACACATCTCGGCATTGTCATTAGTGGCTTTTCGCTATGTGAATGGCGATCAGATCTTTCCTTAACTACCAGATCTACTCACTGTTGATAATGGCATGTTTCCAGATTTTTATATCATTCCCTGGATTGATGCTAGCTCACGCCGCTAAGTGAGGAAAAAGGCTATATAACAGTCGAAGTCATCAAACCTGAACAACATCAGCATACCGGAATTATCTAGATCTGGACATAAAGAATCTGCCGACAGGTCATATCCCAAAACGTTATTTATAGCAGTCTTGACAGTGATAGCACCAAGCCTTTTCTGGAGTTCATCGAACCCAAGCCTAGTTACCAGTCTAGCATTAACTCAGCAATCACCTCTGCTTCTGAGGTGATCGCACTGCTCAATGCATATCTTGCTCCGTCTTTATCAGAAAGATATACTGATTTAATGCTGTATTCAGCTACTCTCGCTGAGTACCATTCCATTCCTGATCTGTGTATCTCGAAATAGGAAATGAAGACAATTTCAGATTAACTTCACGTGAACTTCCCGTGAATAATAATAATGATAATAATAATTATTATTATTATATCATTAATTAATAATTACTTCCTGCAAATAAATTCAGGATCGAAACTCCGTCGTGGTGACTATTTTTCCAAAATAAAGAAAAAGAATAAGCCCAACAGATCCCTGCACATTACAGGTCACGTAGTCTCGCTCGCTTCCATCCGATGTAATGAATACATTAAAAGCTCCAAAATTACAGTATATCTGCTAAATTAACCCATATAAAATTGTTTTTCAATCATCGTACCTAACATAATATACACAATTTTGATAATAAATAATATACATAATTTATATGGCGCCCTAATCATTCAATACTGCTCTAAGCACTTCACAGACGCAAAACAAAAACGAAAATCAATACGCAATATTATATAGGTCGTTTCACGTTAATTTTGATGTAACGTTCTTAGACGGTTTAGGACATGATGTAGTGTGGAAAAGAATTCCCCACAGCTGACAGCTACAGCACTAAACCACTCTCACAAGAAATTGTCCGGTCCGGAATATTAATCTTCAATTTGCTGACAAGACTGAGGGTAGATATGGCGACACTCAGTAACCACGCCAACAAGGAAACCAGGGGCTATGTAATGGAGAGCTTCGATAAAAATAAGAAACTGTACTGAGAAGATAATAAATGGTAAACCAGTGTAATCTCCAAGAGGGGTCGTAATGTGGAATGCAGTTTGGTTTAGTGACCTGTCGAGCAGCAGGGTTCTGTAACGCTGAGACACCGGGGAGTGACCGTGGTAGCGACCCCCCCCCACTTCAAAGAAACTGTTAACAATGATCCAACTTGCAGGCATCTTCCAATATGCACTCTCCTACGACCAATAATGCGAATTGAGTGATAACAAATCTACGAACAAAATTACGTACGATCAAGGTGAGTTCCTGTAAAACCACACCCCCCCCCCCCAAATTACAATTCCCCAAAAATCGGATATGAACGGGGAATGTCATTAGGAACCACTTGTACAACAATCATAAGAGCAATTGCTGGCCCTCCCAATAAAGCGTAGCATTTGTACCGATCTATGGCGGTGAGACCGTTTTTACTGAAATGACAGATCAGATTTGAATGTAATTTGGCCTATTTTTTCAATGTTTAAGAGATGGATGGTATCGAGGGAAGTGGCTAAAATCGGCTGCAGATTCTAGCCTAGTAAAGCCTCCGCAGTTGGGATCCATACCAAGATTCTAATATCACAAATATTAGAAATGTTTCAGTGTAAAGATGCTCGCTTGGTCATGAAGCCTATCTCGACAGTTCAACCCAGCTCGTGACAATCTTCTTCAACAGATTGGCTTGATTACACTACAGTAGGGAAGGCGTGATTCTCTCACAACTCAGTGAAAAAAAAACTCTCAAGACAGAAATTTTTTTGAGCTCATTCAGTGCCGTTATAGTTATAGACATGATATGTTCGTTTTCACACGGATGCCTTCGAATAGAAAATTTGTCTTTCAGATCGGAAATGTCACGATTGCCAGATATCCAAACAACACAGATTCCAACATTCTTGTTGTTGGTTCATCTTAGAATCCTAAGATCTCTAAGCTTGTGCATATTGCGCAAGAGCGGCGATCATTGGAGACCCTGGAGCCACAACATCCCAAGAGAGAGAACAACCCAGATGCTTAAAGAATTCGCCCACAATTACTGAAGAATAAATCAAGACTGTTCTTGAATGCATTCCAACTCTTTGACAGAACAACTCTTCAGGAAGGCTATTCCACTCATTATTAACTCTGTGGAGAAGAAATATTCGTATGTCCAACTAAAGGGGCGTTTACTACGAAGCTTGAGACAATGACCTCTTTTGGTGGTAAATTGGTGGAGGGAAAGGCCTCGAATCCATGAATAATTTCAAAAACCTGAATCAAATCACCTCCAGTTCGTCTCAGCTCCATCGAAGTAGAACCGAGACGCCTCAATCTCTCCTCGTAGGGCAAATCTCTAAGACGTGAATATTCTAGTGGCCCTCCGTGACAGTTTTCAATTACCTGCTGTCTTTCAGAAATATGGTCCAACTTGGACGTATATCAGGTGAGTCCCCAATTCTTAAAAAAAAAAAAATCTTTATCAGGAAACTGAAGTGACGGTCTAATCAAGCCAAGAATCCAGTTATCGTTCCTCGCAGCTTCAGCACACTGCGTAGAAGGTTTCAAAGAAAATAAAATGAACACCGAGATTCTTTTCTGAATTCCCCTGATGAATATTTTGCCCATTTTACTTGAATGAAGCGTTGCGACTGTTGAAACTAACATGCATACTTTGGGCACTTGTCGAGCCTTGAAAACGTTTGCCAATCGGAAGACCATTTGGAAATTATATCAAGAGCCTTTTGGACAATTGCAACATCATCGTTCGAAGCAACTTCCCGATACCACTTGGTATCGTCCGCAAACTTTTTAACTCGGGAATGCACCGATCTTCCAGGTCGTCAAAATACGCCAGAAAAAGTGAAGGCCCTAGAACAGATCCTTGGAGAACACCACTAGTGGCCTTTTGCCAAGGAGACGAACGCCCATTGAAGACAACTCGTTGTTCCCCATTGAAAATCCTTACCCAGTATGTTTTACTGACTGATCCACTAAGAACATCCCCCTTAATGCCAAAACTTTTCCATTTAAGCAGAGACTCTCATTAGGACCTGTCAAAAGCTTTTGGAAGTTAGGAAAACTATGGCGACAGCACTGCCGTAGTCAACTGCACTAGTAAATCTTCCATAAATTCTAAGAGACTAGTCAAACACGAACGATTCTTCCTGAAACATGCTGAGAACCCCGAATTAGACTATACTCATTGAAAAAATCGACAATATGATCCCGAATGATGGATTCTAACACCTTGCAGACAACACTAGTGAGACTCACTGGCCTGTAACTACAAGGGATAGACCGGTTGCCCTTCTTGAAAATTGGAGAAACATTTGCTCTCCTCCAATCATCCGGTACAACACCTTCTTGCAAGGTTTTATTGAAAATAATTGCTAATGGAACAGACAACTGGTCTGCAAAGATTTCAACAAGAAAGGGAAAACTCCGTCCGGACCAGCAGCTTTACACGTTTGAGCTTTTGACAGTAGTTCTCATTTATCACATCAGGCGCAGGCGAACATACTATATTACCGATAATTATTGTGAGGCACACCAACCACAAGGTCGTTGAAATTATCCAAGTTTTTCTGAGGGGATACTGACGAAAAATAGTTATTAGACCGTAGCCATTTCTTGACTATCGCTGGTTGTATTACCTGAATGGACACTAACAGTGGACCAATGCTGTCCTTCACTCCTGCTTCCCCCTAACATTAGAGGAAAACGCACGAGGAATATCCTTCATATCAGAGGCAATCTGCCTCTCAAAATCGAGCTTAGCACCTGAAAATAAACGTTTGACTAGCCTATGCTGAACTTTGAAACGATATAAATCAGACAAAGAACGAGTAGAACGATAAAGTCGCCAAAGATGTCGTTTACGTTTAACGGCCAGAAAACCCTCCTTTTTCATCCAAGGAGGCCTTTTGTTCTTAGTGCGACGCTTTTTCTAAGGAACGTAAACTTTCATTACTCGTTAACTTTTCAACGAAACCCTTTCAGGAGTCAACAACATTCAAATTTTCCTGAGAAATTAAACCAATCTATATTACTCAGAAACCCAGAAATGCCATCCAGATCGGCCCTTGAGAAACAAGGAACGAATTCAACGCTCTGTGGAATCAACAGAACAATACACATCGGAAGCCATAATATCGTGATCATTCACATCAAGCTTACTAAAACTCTCTACATGGATTACTATCCAGAACAAATCTAAAATATTATGTCTTTCTGGTAGGAAAATGAACATGCTGCGAAAGGAAACATTCTTGGGTGACATTAAAAAGGCAGATCCTGCCTACCACTAATACGTATACCATCAGACCAAGAAATATCCGGGTAATTGAAATCACCCATACTAATAGTACGCTTACTGGAAACTTCGGAAACAGCATGCCGAAAAGAACAGAGTCTTGCTTTCAAGAGCTGCGGGAGAACGCAACAACCACCGATATAAAGGATCTGGGATTACCTGAAGCGTTGGATGGATTTTCACACCAAACAAAATTGACGTCGTCACCAATATCGACTTCTCTCAATGCTATTCAAGTCAGACCTCACTAACAACAAACTCAACCCAAATGCCACGGGAGTATCTGTCCGATTCCTGACATAAGCACATAACACCTGGGAACGTGACTTCGGCTGTGAGGAATTCCGACTATTTAGCCAAGACTCAGGCTTGCCGTGCCTGGACCAAAATTCGGAACTCATCAATTAATTCTGATACTTGAACATTAGCGCAGAAAAAAAAGCTTGCTAAATATGCATATCGCTAAAGTATCTAGCGTGCCGACCTATACCACGTGTGAGTTACTAGTCCAACCCTGTCAGTAAGGGAACATGATACATGTCAGTAATGGAACAATAATGGAACATGAATACGTCAAACTCAGGAACACGTCCCTTATTTTTTTATTGTAGTCTTCTATATTTGACACATTCTATTATCCTTTTAACCCTGTTTACACTGCCATTTTACGATGCGTATTACTCGTTCATGTCATTCTTATGATCTTGGAGTGAAACCTTTTGAATATTGAGTCTATTTATCTTACAGTGTCTGACTGCGGAGTAGGCCAACATGTATTTACTAACACAGTAGTGTGTGTAGGCCAACTCTATCACCACCCGACATGGCACCCAATAACACAGTTCACCGCCTCTCAAGTGCAAATCCCGTCCAACAGACCTGAGATAATCCAGCTTGCTGAGTGGCCACTGCAATGTGGTTTTTCCACGGGAAGACGGAGCTTTTTTATGCCTGTCATTTGCCACTTTCTGTGGAATTCTTCTTCCATATCAATTGTGTCGGTTTGGATAAGCCCCGACCAGAGGGCCAAAGTCAAGGGGTTCTGTCGCAATGGTCTTGTAAAAATTTTTGCTGGTCCTACGAACAACCCAAGAGGAACTACAAGAACCGCTCTCTTAAAAAGCATCGAACTGCAGGAGAGATGATCAGACCAACAATTAGGACGACTCCACACAAAAAAACACATGGAACTCGCCAACGTATGACCACATGAGGAAAACGCGTTTGAGGTAGCCAGACCCTCAAGGCGGCCACTCGTAGCCGATTCCGACCAATCCTAAAGTGTTTTTATCGTTGGGAACTCTATGCTTCGGGACATATCTGAAGAGGGCTTTGCCAATGAAATGTAACCTGGAATGCGTCAGAGTTGCAACCATTGAAACACGTTAAGATATACCATCACAGAAAACCATGATATAGAAGATGCCAATCAAGTTATCCTACATGTTTGGCACAAATAACATTTCTAACAACTTCCAATTCCGACTGCTTGTCCAGTTATGAAGACTGGTCACCTCTACGCAAATAAGTGCGGAAGACACACAAGCATCCACATCTCTGACACTGCCCAATACGTGATCACTGTGCCCAAGCTGTCAAGGACATGAATGTTGAACTGAAAGTTCTTGCCGAGAAATTGGATTGTAAATACTTTGACAACATTGCACCTTAACCTACGCGGATGGTGAATTAGAACGCTCCCTCTTTGCCGACGAAGTCCACCTCAGCCAAACAGAACCACAAAGCACTGCCGCACTTTTCTAAATTGGGTCCAGTGTGTCTAGCAAACAGATCAACGTCGAATCTAGAGTTTGGGAGTCTCTTTGACATTCAAGGGCGTACCGGCGGCCATCACACAAGGATCATACCACCACCACTCTGAGAGCCGGGACGGAGGATACAGAGGGAATCACCAGAGGTCGGGTCTCTACTGGTCTACGCCATCACACAAGGGATATCACACCCCCCACTTCTGACAGCCGGGACAGAGGTAACAGAGGGAATCACCAGAGGTCGGGTCTCTACTGGTCTACGCCATCACACAAGGGATATCACACCCACCACTTGACAGCCGGGACAGAGGTAACAGAGGGAATCACCAGAAGGTCGGGTCCCCATGGTTTTATGGCGTCCAGCATGGAAACAACCATGACGAGGGGATGCTACAGTGTGGTGAGCGTAACTACAATGAAAACACCTGCAGACATCGAGAGCCAATTAGATGTCACAACTGTCCACGGACTGGGCCATAGGACCGGTACTGCCGATCATCGATAGGTTATTGGCCAGGACTTTGATAGGGCCGAAAATGCTTACAAATCATTCAACAAATTTACCGTACTTGACGATGAGTGCATACAAAAAGACGTTCGGCATTGAGGTGTAACGAATTTTAATTAATCTTCGTGCAATAATTACAGCGATAATGATATCATAAATGCTATAATGTTTTCAATTGCAGCGTATACGACAATTTACTCATAACCGAAATGTCCACTGGATTGAATCATACAAATTCCGTGGCAACGTCAAACTTGGAATTGGATTTTTGAATATTTTTTTAAAAAAAAAAATCAAACCTTATCCTAAGTTGACCATTTGCATCGCTTATTGCTCAGGAGGTCGAGAGTTTAACATATTTGTGGATCACCGAAACGTTTCTAATTACTCCATCACCGGACCAGAGGTTCCCTCCCATGCTGTACCATAATCCGTAAAGATAAGCAAGGTAAACATGGTGGGGGAGGGGTCGCTGCCTATATGAAGAACGATACCTTTTTATACGGCATTCTGAATTCGAGGTTGACGATGTCGAAGCACTTATGGTTTGAAATAGTCTACTATTTACTTAGAAATGGTTTTAATCTGTACTATCATACCCTGCCCCCGATTCGGCAGATTTTATGGTTTAATCAGTTTCATGAATGATGTCTAAACCTTATAGTTCTTTTACCGACATTTTAATAGGTGATTTTATTTAACATAAACCCGTCCCTAAATGTTTCCTTCGAAAAATGTGGCAACAAGAAATTGATATTTATAACTTGGAACAAATGGTAAACGGAGTGACACGAGAGACAGAAAGGTCTGCTACATTGATAGACCATGTTTATACTACCAAACATTAACCGTGTGACGAATGTTGATGTATCACAAATCACTATAAGTGATCACTAGGCCGTGTATCTTACATGGCAACATGTATCGAACCAAACAAGAAACAACACCACGACTGCATTAACTATAGCCTATCAAATATTATCAGTGTTATCATTTGCTTCCGACATCCGATGTTCCCCGAGGCACTTTGGGCAATTATTTTTAGAGGAATTTTGTAAATCGACATACAACCCATGAGAGTAAAAAGTGTAAAGAGGAAACAACAACCAAGATGTTTACCATGATATACGTGAAGCAATCTAATTCTAATAAGCCAAAAGGAGGGAAACAATTCAGAAACACCTATCGAGATTGAAGAATAAGGTGACATCTATTTTCATCAAGCCAATTGCCATGAACACCGTAAAACAAAGGCACTACTATGGCGCAAATTGTTCGCAATGTTCATCCAAACGACACAGGTATGCAAAAATTGAATAATAGTTCCAAATTTATTGGTCATGCACGACAATGAGATTTCGGATCCTGTGGGTATAGTTGAAGCTTTCAATTCTTTTTTACTTTTTTTTCCTTCCTGTCGCCCTAAATAACTGAGTGTGTTACCAGATAATGATATACGCAATGATGTTACATTGTGTCTTCCAACTGCCAGAACGTTCAACTCCACATTTCAGAGGTTTCAGAGGAATTGTATTAATATTTGAAGAATTGGACTCGAGTAAAGCCACTGGCCTTGATGGTATTAGTGGACATCTATTGAATATATGTGCCCATGAGAATACTGGAAGTATTATACACATACTGAACAACAGTAAAAAGTATGTATTTACCTCCCAGCTGGAAACTCAAAAGTAATTAGAGATATAGCCTTTCACAAAACAGCGGCAAGAATAATATTCAATGCTTCTTTTGAAGAAACTCAACGATTTGATTTCAAACGTGAAAAATGGAACCGATACATATCAATTACGGAATAACGACTGGTTATTGTATACAAGGCATGAGCGGTCAAACGCCGCATTCCTTGTCTATATGTTCAAGTACACTGCTGACATACACAACCATCCTCAGATCGACCTCCACTAGCAATACATATGTAACTGGGGAAAACCGTCCTCGTAAAAACAGTACTCTGTACTCACGTGAACGGTGTGCTGTCCACCCCATGACCTCCCATGCGGAGGTTCCCAAGCATCCATCTTGTACCACCTCTTATTCTTTTTATATAAAAACGATATGGACTTCTGTCCTGCTCAATTTTCTGACCGACATGTGATGCAGAGATACTAACTTTTTTATACAAGGGTAAACTATTTGGAACTGCATGAAAATTGCCCACCACATGAACTGTATAAGTACGTGGTGTAAGAGAACAAATGTCATTAACACCAAAGAAGACTAAATCTATGCTGTTTTGGATCGCTTGGATTCTACCCTAAATGAGATGATCCCTCAACAGTAACCTTTGACGGAAGCTTCTTGAAAATGTCTCGTGGGAAAGCCTATCGGGGATAATGATTGACAGCAACTTGTCATGGATTAGCCAGATTGACCATATTTGTAAAAATATTAACTATACTAGATTGGCCTTCCCAGACGTATAGCCCTATCTTTGTTATTAATACTAGAAATTTTCATTATAATGGGTACATTCTTCCAATTTTAGATTACTGCAGTATCATTCGTGACTTGTAAGGAAAGTATGCTCCAGAGAGTTTTCTCCTTCAAACAACAAGCGGCCAGAATGATATTCAATGCTCCTTTTTAGAAACTCACCGAATTATTTCCAACGTTAAAATGGAAACCCATACATATGCTATTACGGGATAAACGACTGTGTATGGTATTCAAGGCATTGACGTTTCAAACGCCGCATTAGTGACCTGTTGTTCAAGTACACTCTGAGATACACAACCACACTTCCCTAATCGACCTCACTATCACTATTAGTAACTGGGGGAAAAACAAACTACCTGGAAGGAGATTGCGTATATTGCTACTAGGGATGGAATGATCTTCCAGCAAAATGCCAAAGTGCAACCTCTCTCTGACCACTTTTAAATCAACTCTTAAAAAATACTGGGGGGGAATGAACGAGTTAATTTTTTAATAATTATTTGGATGTATGAATGGAAGGATACTTCTTATTTTAAATGCATTTTAGATTATTTATATATTTTCGACCTCGGTCCCCTTTCGAACAAGAATAGAACAAAAGAAAGAGACGAAACACTGGCCAATAGCTTAGACAAGTACCATACCCCTCAACCTCACATCACAGCAGACATACCCACCAAGAACAGCACGCTAGACAGCTATTATACTCGGTACGGCAAGGCAGCAAACGCTAGGCCTTATTAGTGAGGGCCTTGAAAAAATAGCGCCAAAAAAGGAACAACTCGCGCTGAAACAAAAATACGCCAACATCGCAAACGCCGAAATCCGAACACAGAACACACACCTCAAACGAGAAAATAAGAAAATAATAATGAAAATGGAAGAGCAAAATACTTATGAATTGATACTGAATTCGAATACGTTTTGACGTTGACGTTGGTGTTGCCTATTCAGACTTTGATGTCCTTGTTGCAGACAATGGATGTTCCTTAACAAAAATGCTAAAACATAAACTGCATACTGCTTCACCAGCTTGGTGTGTGTCTCCTTCATTGGCGTTGTCGATTTTCTGCTATGGGTCCAGTTAGTTGAATAAATAAACAAACAACTAACATTAACTCGCTATCTTGAGGTGAAAGGTGTTGAGGCGACGGAGTGGTCTACCACCTGGCAGGAGCTGTGATTTTTTTTATATTCATGAGTGCAACCACTTGTTGACTGAGGTGACGGTGCACCTACTATCATTATGAGAGTACCGTTGCGGCAAGGGGCGCGATCTAATGTTAAATCTGGGGGGGGGGGGGACATATTGAGGTCAGCACCATATAGCAGAGCGTCCCCATTGGTTCGCGTATCGCCAGGGAATTTTTGTTGTACAGACCACCAATCGCAGGAACGGCACTTCGTGGCCATGTGGCAGTAAGCACATCCCTAACATTGGCATAAACTCCCGATTTATTTCAAGAAACATTCTTGGGGGAACTGATCTACAAGTTGGGCACCGTCGTTGCTGACTGCGTAGGGTACAGGAAATTTCTAGTTTACAAACCCCGATTCAGGTAACGGCACTTCCCGACCGTATGGCAGTAAGCAATGTCCCTAAAATTGGCAATCAATTCATTCCATATTCAAGAAACATTCTTGTCAGAACTGATCGATGTCTAGTCCTACCATTCGTGCACCCCTCCACCATCAGTGGAGCGCGTAGTACAAGGAACATTGTTCTTTTATACAGAACACCCAGTTGCATACGGCACTGCCCCGCGCCGTATGGCAGTTAGCACGTCCCAAAATTGGTGCAATATTTCAGAAATTTTATAGTTTCCAAGAAACGTTCTTGAAAGGACGATTGATTTGTATATTCCTTACAATTTGGGCCAGTAGTCGTAGACGCGTATGAACAGGGAATTTGAGCTTACGACCCCCCTATTGCCGGACGTTACTTCCATTCTTCGTCAGTAAGCAACATCCCCAAAATAACATCCCCCAATAAATTTCTGATTTAATATCTCAAGACACGCTCTTGAAGTAACCTGACCTATGCTTATTCATTCAATCGCGCCACCATCATTTGACGCGGACCGTACAAAAAATATCTTACACAGATTCCCCCCCCCCCTCCCCACCAACCCGCCCCCCCCCCCTCCAGAATGCAGGGCCCGGCCCCGCTGCCCGTTACTTATTGCAGAGCAATCAGTTTCACTGAATTGCCAATAAATTTCCGCAGGCTTATCGACGTGTACTCCGTACATTTCTTATCCGTGGTCTCCCATTCCTACCAGTAGCCATGTTTTTAGAGATTTCCATCGAGGCCCTTCATTGGGTTTGGAGCTGGCGGCCCGCAGATCGAAATTTTCTTGAACATCCTGTCAGTGGAAATTGTGCATTTTTCAGGCATTTAATAAAAGGATTTGGGCCAGTCAGCCAGACAATTTGGTTCATTTTTTTCATATTTGTTTGTGTTCAAATTGTTCGTCCAAATTTCTCCGTCCCAGAATTTTCTCTCCGCTCTGCGTCTGTAGATCCACCGTCAATTTACTTGGAACATCCCTACTGACTGACGGAATGTGCACGTTTCCCTTGGGCCCTTTTGTTTTTCGTTTACATTAAGCTTTCACCTTTTTAAAAACAGCACGTCAGCTATATCCATCTGAACAATGAGGATCAGTAAGTAGACTAAACTGTGATGTGCAGTGTTAAAAAAATGGCAGTTGGCTTCCGGCATTGTTTTAGTGGGAGGGGGGGGGGGATGCAACATGAATGTCCCCAAACCAAATTCTCCTTGTTGCTACCTCCATATGTTCCCACACTTTAAGATACACGCGACGGAGAACAGATAAAGATAACAAACCTATGGATGAAAAGGGAAGTTTTTCTGTCCATCAAACGTAGCGACTTTATGGCACTTTGATCGTCTTCTGGGTCCCGTTGTCTGATCTAAGCAATTTCAAGTTCAGCAAAAGCTTGTCCAGCGTTTATTTTTCTGGGTGCTTAAACTTGATTTGAGAGCAGATTGCCTCTATATCAAGGAGAATCCTCGTTCAATTTTCGCTTATGTGAGGGGTAGCCTTAAAGTCAAGGGCAGCCTTAGGTCCTTTGATAGATTCCGTCACTCGGGTAGTCCAATCAACGTAGCCAGGAGAGGCTACGGTTTTATTAATTTATTTATCTGTCTGTTTTTACTATGATACTTGGAATTTTGGTGACCTAAGTTGCGGGTTTCTCCGCATGTATTGGTAATATTGTGTGTTCGCCTGGTTGTAAAGACAAGCTGCAGAAATCTCAAAAGGATCAAGCTCCTGTCCGGACGCGTTTCTCCTTTCTACTAAAATCCTTTGCCGACGAGTTTGTCTGTTACCTTAGCTATTATTTTCAAATAAGTTCCCTGCAAGAAGGTATGTTTCCGGATGATTGGAGGAGACAGATGTTTCTCCTATTTTCAGAAAGGTAAACGTCGTCTCTTCCTTGGAATTACATGCCAGTCAGGTCTTACTAGTGGGTTTTTTGTCTGCAATGTATGAATCAATAATCGGGATCATTATGGTGATTATTTCCATGAGCATAGTCTCAGTATATTCTCTCTGGGTTTAGAAAAACTCGTTTCGTGTTTTGAGTAATCTCTTGGAATTTATGGAATTTATATGTTTCTGTTGAAACGGCCTGCTGTGATATAACTTTTCCCTGGGGCACTTCAGAACGCTTTTGACAAGGTTCCTCATTAGCTTCTCTTGCTCGTTTGTAAAGCTTTGGCATTGAGGGGAATGTCCCTTAATTGAATTCGCGAGTGGCTTCATAATAGGGAACCACGAGTTTGCATTACTGGCGGTCGTCTTCTTGGCAAAAGGTCACTATGGTTCCACAGGGATCGGTTCTCTTGCCGTTACTCTTTCTGGCGTATATTGACGATCTTGAGGTTCTGTTTATTTCCAGGGTTAAGAAGTTTGTAGACGATACCAAGTTGTATCGGAGGTCGGTTCGAATGAGTATGCTACTGCAATTGTTCAAAGGGATCTGTATTATTTTCCAAATGTCAAATGTTTTTCAATATCGACAAGTGCAAAGTTTTATGTGTTTGGTTTTCACAATCGCAAACGCTTCCTTCAAGTTGAATGGGCCAAAATCTTCAGGAGTGATTTCATAAAAGATCTTGGGGTTGGTTTGTTCTTGCTTGAAACCTTCCAGCAGTGTGCCGAAGCTGCTAAGAGGTAAATTGGAATTCTTGGCTTGATTAGACGTCACTGACTTCAGTTTTCTTGATAATGTTATTGTGTTGCGGCTGTTTAGCCACTGGTGCGACCGCACCTGAAGTATTCTGTACAAGTGTGGACTCCCTACTTTGGCCCAAGGCAAGCAGGTTATTGAAAACGTTCAACGTAAGGCAACTAGACTGGTTTAACTGTCTGAAAAATTTATCCTACGATGAAATATTAAGGCATCCTCGGTCTAACTACCATGGAGCTGTAATGCTCTTCGATGGTGATTAGATTCAGGTTTTTCAAATTGTCCATGGACTCGTTGGCCTGTCTTTCAACTACTTCTTTAAATTTTCCCCAATGGTTACTCTAAAGCAAATAGAGGCCACTGTCGCCCTCAAGCTTCGTGGCAACGCTGTCAGAATGGACATAAAGTAAATATTTCTTCTCCGCAGAGAGTGGGGGAATCCCCATTAGGTGGAATTGTCTCCTGAAAGGGTTTGTTTTCTCTAGAGAGGTGAATGTCGTTCAAAGAAACATCTTTGATTTATTTTTTCAGGAACCGTCGGCGTTTTTCGAGTTTGGTTTCTTTTTCTTTCCCTGGGATGTTTTGCTTGCGGTGTCGTTTATGAGGATCTCGTCCTTCCTGACCCCTTATTCACTAAACTAAACTCAAACGAAATCATATCGGAATCTGACAAATTTATGTGTATCCATGGGCCTATTGTATTATAGATGTAGCGGAAATACAGATACCGCGCGCGCAGCGCGAATTTTTTTTGTCATTTCGGCCTTCTTAATAACATTTTAAGCAATCTAATAGAACTATGAGTTTCTTTTTTGTTATGGCCGTACTGACTTATGATTTATATGATTTTTTTTTCACAAGTCCGAAATATTGGGGGGGGGGGCTTGGGAATTAATTCCCCGCCCCCCCAAAAATATAGGGGACATAATATATTGCCAAAAAGACATGATTAAAACTTTAAGTGAAGAAAAGGCAATTCCCAATATTTTCGGAATTTTCGATGGAAAGCCAAAAGTGTAACATCGTTGGTTTTCGAATGGAAGAAGAATTGAAGCGACTGGGGTAAGTCGATTTTGGGTAGGTCCATTTGCGCTTTCAAAAATTCAGCAATCAATTATGGGTGCGACCACTTGTGAAAGATGGGTGATGGACGGTGCACGTTAGGCCTATCATACCAAATGCTTTGAAAATGGATACATTCCGATTGACTGGAAACGAACACTAAGATTACCCCTCTGAAGAAAGTACCTCACCCAGTTGAATTGACGACTAGATTTCATAATCTTAAATTTTTGAAAAGCTATTCGTACTGACGTCATACCCGGACATAGTTTCATCATAGATAGTATCGGTTTGGCATACGGCAGTGAAAGATCAACTGTGGATTCTTGTGCTGAAGACAAAGTTCTACGCCAGCATGTAGACACTATTGGTAATTATGCTAAGAGTTTGCTTCATAGACTCTAGCTTTGCCTTCAATAATATTGCAAACTCAAAAACTCCTCTGCACTCTACTTGCCATGTGAATCGGAACATCACATCACTGTTTTACCACTTTTTATTCAACAGAACTCAATAAGTACCTTGTAATGGGGTCAAGAGTGGGGATGTTATTACTAATATGGTGTCCCTCGGGGCGAGGTGTTGTCGTATCGCCCCGTTAAAAGCCATCATACGAATTTTTTGTCCGCCGTTACGATCAGTATAGGTCATAAAATATGCAGCTGATCAGCTGTTGTTGGTCGTGCAATGCCAAATAACCACAGACTTCTATAAATTACGATGCTACAATGCCACGGCTGACGCGCAGCGTGGGGGAGACCTAACTTCCTTTTCATTGTAGTTCTTAAAACCAAAGAAATGATTGTGTATTTTCGTTCGGTGCAGATGCTTGATCCAACGTAGTCAACGAATGTCAGGTTGAAAGCATTACTGAATTTGAGTATTTGGGAGTTGTTTTCAATTGTATAGAAACCTTGGGACTCTCATATAGATTCCACACTTGCTAAAGCAAATCAGGAGACTGTACGTAATTTATAAGCTGGGGGGGGGGGGAGCTTCGGCCTAAATTATGAGAAACATCTATGGTTGTTCCGTTCAATGGTTGTTCCTCTTTGTATATATTGTGCTTCTGTGTTTCAAAACTCAACAGAGTTAAATTACAGACATCTCAGTAGGTATCATTCTATAGAGGATCAGCAGATTGAAGAATTGGTTTTACATCACGCAAGGGGTATCTCAGCTGATATTGACCATCCTTTAAATCAGTATTATTTCCTCTCCTCGTAGGTTGTATACTCCCCTTCGTATGAGTACTGAACTTTTCAGACATTCTTTTTACAAGGGTATAAAACTTTCAAATTGTAACATAACTAGGTAACTTATTTTTGGTAGTGATTTGTATATTTTTATGCTGCAGATTCCATTTCTTATAATCTTCATCTCATGGATGATATCAATAAATTTTTACTAACTTACTTACTTTCGTACAAAGATATGATTCAAAATCAGGTGACGATAAGTTTTATATCCAAAGATTGCCTGATTTTTCGATCGAATGTCCAAAAGTGTAAAATTCTCGCGAGCGCTTCGCCGCATCGCAGTTTCACTTTGGTGTTATACTCATTCGGTCACCTGTCTGGCCCCAATTCAAATGATCCCACATGGCCTGTGGTCCGCAAAGAAGATAACTAGAGAACCAATGGTTCGTAGCTCAAACCGGACAAATTTTCAATATGTAGTGAACTGGTACTCTATGATGTGTTACCAGAGCTGTGCATTGATTTCAGTTTATATACAAAGTATTTGCCAAGTTTTTATTGTCAAAATTCTGGAGAGTGTGGAAGCAATGCATATTTACTGATGACATACATGAAATATATAATGAAATAAGAATGCAACTCTACATAGTGATTCCTTGTCTCGCCCCCCAGTTGATCGTCATTGATTTCACAGCAGAATGTCAAATTCAATTCCCGTTTTCAAGAGTTAGCAATAACATGTTAAAAAGGGTTCTATATTTTATTTTTCTCTCACATCATATGACCTTCGATCTGCTACAAAAATAACAAGGATCATGAAATCTAAATGGCCAACTCACATATTAAAGAACATGCCCATTATACGTACGTTGCACTTTAGACAGCTATTCTGGTTCAGACTTTTCACCTCTCTTGACCTGAGATGATTTTAAACAGATGCCAAACAGTGGGACATTAGCTCAACATAACCAACTTATGTAAATAGGTTTGTATTGCGAACAGCGTTTCATGTATTTTTCAGAGAAATTTTCATGTAGACAAACTGATTTTTCTACCAAAACGAACTAATTTCGCTACACATAATCTTATTTATCTGATTTTTATGCCAAGCAAAGTTCATTGGCAAGCGTGATGGCCTTTTATTAACTCGTATGTTGTGGATCATACTGGACTCGCAAAAACGCCTAGAACAGGGCAGTTTTAATCTCCACTTATACACCATATAGTTTACCGGATCTAATTGGATAAATCGAACATATTAGTACGATATGGAACATCTTCCATGCTGGGAATACCAAATGTTAACTTACATTGACCGTGTTTACTCGAACAAAATGTTATAAGGAAGCGACTAGAGCTGTCATTGTTGTTACGCACAGAAGTTGTTCCTAATGCGCGTTGGAATCCATCGTTAAAACTAGAGAAATTAGACCCGACTATTGAAATAATAGCGAATGAAACACAAATTGACCCAAATTTGTTCTTTCAGCTCTATACAGAATGAATTGGTATTATTGATATAGTGTGAACTGGAATTCCAACAAATATGGGAACTGAGCAAGTTCAATCCAATAAAGCTAAGTACATGCACTATTTTTTTCCTATATCATTTTTAAAATTTGTATTGTTTGTAAATATGCCAAACAAAAAATACAGTCCCATAGAGTGCAGATGAACACCCCAATAGGTCCGTGTATAGAGATGGTCTAGTTGTCATTTCTTGTAATAGCATGACAAGTCCTATAGGGGTCAAATGAACTACCCCTATAATTTCCGTGATAAGAGATCTCTTGGCTGTCGATTATAAATTGACCAGTCACATAGGGGCGCGTGACTACCCCTAATAGATCCGTGATAGGAGATGTCTGGCTGTCGATTATAAATTTGGACAAGTCATGTTCGGGCAGATGAACTACCCCGAGTCATCCTTGATAGGAGATGTTTGGCTGTCGGATATAAAATTGACAAGTCCTATAAGAGGCAGATGAAATACCCCCTAATATCCGTGTGGGAAATTTTTGGCTGTCGGTTATAAAGATTAACCAGTCCTATAAGGGGCAAATGGACTACCCCTAATAGAAATCCGTGATAGATATGTTTGGCTTCGATTATAAATTGACAATCACTAAGGGGCCCGAATGAAGTCCCCTAATAATCCGTGGTGGAAATGTCTGCCGTCAATATAAAATTACAGCCCTATAAGGGCAATTGACTACCCCTAATAGATCCGTGATAGGATATGTTTGGCTGTCGATATAAAATTGACAAGTCACTAGGGGGCATATGAAACTACCCTAATAAATCCGTGTGGGAAATGTCTGGCCGTCGAATATAAAATTAAATAGGCCCTATAAGGGGCAAATGGATGCCCTATAGATCCTGAAAGGAGATGTTTGGCTGTCGATTATAAAATGAACAAGTCCCATAAGGTGCGAACGAACTACCCCTACTAGATCCGTGATATGAGATTGTCTGGCTGTCGATATAAATTTGACAAGTCCTATAAGGTGCACATGGACACCCCTAAGATCCCGTGATAGGAGATGTTTTGGCAGTCGATTATAAAAGAAGTCGTCCTATAAAATCAGATGACCTACCCCCAGTAGGTTATTGTCGCGTGGCAGTGTGATTTTTTTCAGGTTTTAGAAGCCCTGCCTAACTGGCTAAGCTTCGGTGGTCATTGTACATGCAGACTGTATAGTTTATACTAAATGTGTGACATCAGTGGATTGTGACAGTAAGCGAATGTTTAACGCCCTAAGTAAGGTCCTACTGGTTGAAAATTATGTGAAACGGCTTAGGTAGGTGACAAACACCTATTGGCGGAAATCTTTTCTTGGTCCCCTTTCCTTCTTCTTCAATGTGACAACATTACGGGGGGCACTGGGTGGGGTTTCCTTCGTCGGGCAAAACTGTCCTGTGAAAGAAAATCAGACAAATACATAATATATGATGTACTTAAAACAATGATATCACCTGATGCAAAAGCACCGTTTCCTCGCCGAATTTTGCCTATAAGTGAATGACATGGACGAACTAACTACCTTGCGCGGTGTCAAGCACGGAGTGAACCCAGGCGTGTCGGGTGCAATTATCGCCAACGATCATTTAAGCCCCTGTGACCTCCATTTTAAACACTTTTTAGATTAACGGAAAATTCAGTCACGGCCTTGCACCATGTTTTGTCAAGAGACCCCTATAACCAACCCTACTGGTTCTATGAGTTGACGGGCCACGACAGGCCAGAAGGCCCGGTCAAGCAAGCCAGGCATGCCTCGCCGCTGGCCATAGGCGTAGAAGGCGGGGGGGCTGGGGCTGCAGCCCCCCCCCCCCCCAACCAATCATTCAGCAAAATCTCGGCGTTTGCGCTGATAGTTTTTCGGGCACCGACTGAATATTAACAGTATATTTGTCGGGCAAATCACTACAGCACCCCTAGTATAATCTTCTCCTACGTCCATGCCTCTGGCTCGGTGGATTGGAAGCGGTGGAATGGGATCTGGTTTCGCGTGCCCCATGTTATGTGCCTTTAATGAGTGGGTGGCTTAGTGGACGGGGCTACGCGTTTACTTCTCTTACTAAATTCGCATGAATTGAGTGAAGTTAGAGTTGGCGTATATAAATTAAGGGGAAAAATACAAGCAGAATTATAACCTAACGCACTTTGAACACCTGCACTGATACGTGATATTTTCACATAGGGCGGAGGGGGGTGGGGGTGGGTTGGTCGCCTATATTCAACAAAGCTATGTCGTGTTGAAGGGCATTGAGAACAGGTTCCATACAAGAGGTGGTTGCCTGCATGGAATGCATTCATTTGCCTTAGTCTGGGAGTTTCCAATTCCTATATCTAAGTAGTGTTTGTCATATATTAGATATTTAAGTGTTCCTAAAATACAGTGTTTGGGAAATAACAATCTCCCACTTCGAAACGCGAGCCCGTCGTGTAATACAATGTTCGATAGGCCTTTCCTAGCAATTGAGCACAACACGTTTAGGACTTTACCGTGTCACTAGAGTTTTGGCCAAAATTGCAACATAAACACACAGAACCACGTGAACATTGGAAAACCTGTCAAGAAATTGAAAGACACGTATAACTTCTTGGCAGTTGTCAATTAAGGGCTGACGTTTTTTATCTCTTGGATTATTTTAAAACTTTATTCATTTTGTGGCACAAATTCCCTGATATATACGTGACATGCACATACCTTCTGTGTAACTGATGTCAAACGGAACAGAACCTTGAGTGATATATTGCAATATGACATGGTCATGTCGATCCGGGGTCCGCCGCACAACTGGTTAACCGTCAGAAAATGTATACAATGCATGCTTATACACATTCCTATTCTTAGCTCTTTATTTACTATTCTTCGCTATTAATGGGGAGCACTGAGAGCCCAAGCGACTTCAACCACCACCCCCCGAGGTTTTTTGAACCCAAGCGATTCGGTCACCTTGTCCTGAATTACTCACCATCTGGACATATAGCGATCCGTACGCGGCAGGCTGCATTCAGCGATACTCACCGTATCATGTGGCGGACTAGCGGCATTCAAATTGGCCGCCAGGCCGTATTTTTGCGACAGACAAGTTCAGCTGCGTTGGTCGGCTCTAGCAAAAAGGCGGCTGGGGTGAATTCATGAAATTGGAAGTCAATAGTAGGACTTCATTATATTCTTCATTCTCATTAGGGCGCTCTTCAGATCTTGGCAATTTGAATGGGTGACGTCATACCTACATCAATTTTTGAATATGATAGACTATCAGAACCCGTATTGTCCGGTCGGTTTTCGTTTTTTTTTTTCTGTTTTTTTTTTTTTTCTTTTCCGTTTTCGTGTTGTCATTTATTAGATTGTTCACACGAGTCCTGATTGGGCGGGTTTTAGGAAGGTGCATTGTCGGGTCCGTATAATTAGTGAGAGGCGAAACCCACCTCGCAATAAATTATTGCTGGATGCTGGTACACTTAGTAACGGCCTATGAGTTTATTTTTATCGGCGACACGGTAGGCCCCACAAAACTTTGGCTCGTCATATCGGGTAGGAGTGAAAGAGGTATATATCTTGTGATGATGACCTTCACCTCAAATTTAATTATAACCCCCCCCATACTGTTAGTCTTCGGGGACTTTATACTGGTCTAAAATTTCTGCGGGAAATTACACGACCTCTTGTTCTTTTTTTTTTCTCTCTCTCTCTCTTCCAATCTGTAATTCCAACGACTATACACACTCTTAAAATGTTTTGCATATAAGTAAAACAGCACGGTGTAACTAGCATAGTTATTCCAGTGTTGTGTGACAAACTGGTGGAAACCTGTGTAGAAAATAACACGAATTGTGCAGATTATACACATGATTGTGTAGTTCTTACCCGACCCGATAGGTTGTGCTAGTAGGTAGTTACACATTTTCAAGTAGAGTGGAGTTCGTTGCACGCGGCGCAAATCGCGGAGGGTGGGGGGGGGGGGGTTTACTGTCTCCCCCCAATAGATTTGGTGTGGGGGAACATAATATCAAATGCCCCCCCCCCATATTTTCGGGACTGGTGTGGAAGAACACAGATTGCTTACATGTTATGTTGAGCAGGTTCGAAATGCACTGCAGCGCTTGCTTCTGCCGTTAGATTGGCAAAATATGCTTTTCTTGCATATGTCAGTGTGTGTGTCATCCTACAAGTGCGGTGTGCAAATTATGGGGAGCGTGCCAGAAGGAGAATTGTTTCGGGGACACGAACGACATGGCCCCCCACCCCCCACCCCACCAATGTTGATGCTGAACTGCCATTTCCCAGCATGAGGCGAAAATCCTAGTGCCAGTTGGTTTGGTGACTCTCCTAACCAACCTGTCCCATTAGCCAAGGCACACTTCTGCCCCCCAATATAAACATCAGAGAACTGGGACTGATTTAATGGCTATTGCTGTCAAGCTATTATCCTATCACCCAACCCACCATCATTAAGTCTGACAGGCCTAGTGGTTACCATCCACCCAAGGGCAGCCTGAGACTGGGTAGTACACAGTGTATGTAAGTATTACCACTCCCCACTGTCTGGTACTATTGGGATCCCCCTGCAATAAATATGGTATATATGGTACCTGAATATAGCACTGCTTTTGTTAAAACATAGCATATTGACAATATTGCAAAATGGAGGTCTTTTACCCCCCCCCCCAAAAAAACCCCCCCCAATAAAACAAAAAAAAAAAAAAAAAAAAATTTTCTTTTAAAACAAAGTGTAGGAATAGTAGATATGTCTGTTTCGTGGAGTTACCCTTTTAGTAAAAGTTTTTTTTTCCTATGCCCCCCAACTGAGGGCCAAGGACTGCAAGGCTTACTGGGGATGTTTTGCAAGAGGGGGGGGGGGGCAGGTGAGTGGGGGAAAAGAAAAAAGAAAACAAACAGAAAATAGGACTGAACAGATGACAAGCAAGTAAGGAGTGGAGTTTCTGCCTTGCATTCAGGAATTTGTGAGAAGAAAAGAATACAGTGACACAGGGCTCCGTAGCAAAGGGTGAGATGGGGGGGGGTTTTGTAGAGATTATGTTTGCCGACAGAGCTGGCTATGTGACTGAATGGGAGGTGGGTCTAAAGCGGGAGGGGTGTCCCCTCCCCTTTGGAAAATTTTGATATTGAAACGTCCTCAATGCAATCTGGGCAGTATTTTCAGTAGAATTGGGCGTTCAGTAATTACTCGACGCTTCAATTTGGAAAGCCGAATTGGTTGTGCCCGATTCCTAAACATGCCCGAATTTTACTGCAGCCGGAGTATATGAAGCATAACCAAAATATTCACTGCGCGCGAAGCGCGCAAAATTGACACTTCAATGGTTCAATTGATCGGCAATTCGGGCCGTTAGTCTTCTTCTTTCCACTTATGCATAAAGGTATCTCTAACTAGATTTTAACCTTATTTCTGTGCCCAAAGTTTTTGTAGTTTCTTTTCTTGCCTGAATTTTTGGATCTAAAAAACTGGGGGGGGGTGCCCTCTATTCTCGCCCTTGTACTCTAGATCTCTGCCGCTCGCATTATCCCCCGCCTAAGACCGACTTGTTTTCATTGTTCATTTGGGAAATTCCTTTCTTAATGGTTTTTCACAAAGCTTGATTTTTTTTTTTTTATTGTATCTCCAGATATGGAAGACCAGAAACAACACAAACTTCCAAAGACTGTCCTCTCATGGAAAAATAAAATGTCAAACGCTTCACGCCGTTATTCCTCCTTTGCCGAATTTGCCGACAGACTCGGTCACTCGTCCAATTACCACCGACGGCGGCGGGCCGTCGCAATATGTTTGTCGGCGTGCCATTCTCTTGGCCGACGATGGATGGGCCAATTAGATGAAGACCCAAAAGTCGAAATACCGATATATAGGTTTGGCTTTCCGTTTTAATTTTTCTTTCTATTCCTCTTTCCATTTCCCTGTCTTCCCCCTCCACTCCCTTACTTCCTTTTCCTTTTCCTTCCCCTCTTCTCCTCCTTTGCCTCCTCTCCTCTTTTCTCTCCTTTCCTCCTCTCCCTCTTCTCCTTCCTCTTCTTTGTTTCCTCTTTCTCTTTTTTTCGTTCCCGACAGCCGAAATTGCCCCTACTGCCCTGGTGCACATGGATGAAAATTGAGATTTAAACTGGTCCATCTCTACGAGCCGCCTCAGGGCCACTGGAGGGGGGGGGGGATCCCTGACCATCGCTAATGTATAGACGGCGTTAAAAATGTAGTGCCTACATTAACATGTTTGCTGGTAGGAAGGGGGGGGGAAAAAACTGAGACATAACGGAATACTGTTCTGTGGCCAATAGTAGATGGACTCTGAAGGCGTGCGTGCCCCTATACTCTTTAGCCAAAATTTCCAAGAAAAGTAAGAAAGAACCAAATGGTCAATTAGTATTGAATCCCGCGTGAAAATGGAAACGACCATTTAAGCATTCCTGTGTCCAGTCCTACGGTCCAAGAATTGCAACTAGGAATGAATAAGTATGGAGCCGCTGCACATGTATGCATACTCACTTTCAAATTAATGTGTCTCGAGAAAATCGTGAAATGCAGGAACACACTATTTTTGTGTTTCTACGAAGGCAGAAACATCAATAATTATCGATTGACATGGTTTGCGGAACTGGTGCATGTCCAACAATAATTCCATGTTAACCCGGTGGAATGGACACCAATTCACTGTAAATAACATTGAATTCTGCAATCTGAAAACTTAAAAATCAACTCAAATAATGAAACAGGCTAGAGTTAAGTCCACTTCGATCCTTAGGGTTGTCCACTGTGCCGATACGATAACGATACGATACCGCCGCTAAATTTATCGGGACGTCGAGTAAAAGTGTTTTTTTCAATAGTGGTTGTTCACACCTGTGCGAACGAACGATACGATACGATAATTTGTATCGACGTCAGTTGAGACATATTTAACTTTGAATAGCGTCTGTTAACACGTGTGCGATACGATACCATACGAATCGAAATTTATCGGATGGAGTGTTCAACTTAGTGCGATAAAAATGTCGTTTACGCTAATTTTATCGGACGTCCTCGGCGCCTGAACTTACGGAGAAAGTAGTGGGATTTCAGTTGAAGAGAAGCACAAAATTTTTTCCCCCTTTTGTCGCTTCGGCGGAGGTGGAATATCGTGGTTCGGCAGAGTTTCGAGTACCACGAATTGTAATTTCAAAGCAATTCTAAGCTCAGTTGTGTCTTTCTCAGTACGTGTAGGAGGCAATGGGAAGTGCATTAGCGATCACACGATCAGACAGCTGACTTCACCGTCCTCCTACCCTTATCGTTAGACCCCCTCTTAATTAGCATCGGTATCCAATAATACGGCGAAGTGGGGGAGCCAAGAAAGCATTGAGTCAAATGAATCAATCATTGAGCTGACAGTTGAGGTTGGTTTACTCTGCTCAGAACAACATGTAAACATAAATAACTTGCGCAATGCTTGTCAACTTGCGCAATTCTGCAAAGAGTCTGGAACGGCCAACAGGCAATTGGGGGGTGGGGGTTTGGCCGGAAAAATGGGTTTTATTGGATAAAATCACGGTTTTGATGAATGTATTGGGTAGTGACGTATCCGGGAAAGACAATCGGCCTCGTTGAGCTCCTCGGCCCTATTAACCGCCTGCATGGGACCTATGCAACCATGAGTTTTAGTTCGAAAAAAATCCATGCTGCCTCCCCCCATAAAATATTGTGACCAGTGAGGTAATAGTGAGGGTCATGTTGCGCTGGGGGCGTCACCAAATCTCATGTGGCATGCAAGGCAAGAGATATGCGGGTTGTAATGGCGTGGCCATGAGAGTGGGGGTGTTGGGGGCTGTTGAGAAGGGCAATGGTAGGAGGGTTTCCCCAGAGAGGAGGGGGGGTGGGGGGTCGTCCCAGCCTGACGTATATCGGGTAACTTTATCCTACCTTCATGGGGAAGAGGGCAGGCGGGAAAGGAACGAGAAGGCAACAGGAATGAGCTATATGGGGGGAGGGGGGGTATAATGTCGATCTAACGCCAAGTTCATCATGTCTTGTAGGTTAGTGACAGTTTCGTCCCCACAGGTAGAGCCGTAATGCAAATTATTTTTACCTGCTGTTCTGAAGCAAGTAACCAAGCTCCATTTTCAGCTCAATTGACCTGAATTGACTAACTTGGCCTGATGCTTTTTTGGCACCCTCACTTCGCCGTATTACCTCCTCATTGAAGAAAATACAAGAGGGAGCCGCAGTTCACCCATCGCGACCCGCGAAACAGAAACAAAATCGCACATTCGCGGATTCGCGTGCCAATGAAATAAACCCATCTAAATAACATAGGAGGCTAAAAATAGTCTTGGTCGCGTATTCGCACATGCGTGCCTAGTAACGCCTTCACGTTAGATGGTGTTAAAATTTCTAACTAATTTTAGTGCGTTTTGCGCGCTCATAATCATCACTCTACAATGGTAGAGTGAACTTTCACTCCATCAGAGGGAAAAGCTAGTCGAGAGGAGTGATACTCAGTCCGACGGAAGTGGAATTCGCTAAGGCCTTGAGTTTGTTGTTGTCCGAGTCACGATCACTTCGGAGGAGTTTCCGCCGTGACTGCATCGGAGTGATGTTCTTTCTCTCCGAGTACATGTCTTGGCCGATTGAATGTTCGTGTATTATAGGGAATGATAGTGATTAATTGTTCACGCTTTTGTTTTTAGAACCTGCAATTCATGAGGAAAAGTCCCACCATGCAGCTCTATACCATAGCACATATACTGCATCTGGTTTCAAACACAAAAAAAAAATGTTTCATCTAATCTTAAGAAGCAAAATACGCTCAGGAACATAAGTCGCGTAGCAGGGACTTGTTACAAAACCGGACTTTCCCACTCTCCTATCTAGGCTTGTCCGTCCCCCGACCCCAACTCATCGCTGTAGTAGAAAGCATCAGACATTCTTCCATATATGGTATCATGGTACAGTGGCATTGTGGCAAAGTCCTCTGAATAAGTGAGTGGCGAACAAACGACGTCCCCGTAACGAAAGACACTTGTAAATGTAGCCCCCTCGTAGCTTCGTCGAACAGGTATGGCCAATCATTCGAGGATGTGCAGCCTTCCCTTGTAAACTCTCCATCATTCAATGACTGTATTTCTACTGGGTTTAAATGGGATCCCATTGAAACCCATAAGTTTTTTCTAATGGATTTTAATTGATCCATGAAATTTCTTCTTGGGTAGTAAGTTGAATATGTCGCCCACTTGTGAACGCGTCATCAATACGTTGGGTGTGTGGGTTTTCAGATAACAGAACCTGAAAAAACTGATCGTGTTTGGTTTTAGGTACGGTCCTGGGCAGACAGCTATGAAAGTTTGTCCTCATGATACCCGAGAAACACAGAATATATCAAGTCACATCAGAGCGATGCCATATTGGTTGTAACCTGTCTGTTATTTATTTGGCCGTCCGGGCAGAAAGTCTGTTACAAATTAAAGACCAATAACAATCCTCCATTGGCCTACATCAGGTGAGAAGTCACACCACGTCGTTTTACTTGCTGAGGCAGATCTGTACTCGGGCTAAACTCCCTGGTTGGCCCGTATCGTGCAGGGCGATCTTGAGCTGATCCCCGCTGACAGACTGGTCGCGCATAGCAACTGGCAACTACCCATATTACTAAATGTGATAATAATGCCTCCGCAATGTTACCCGCCAAGCCAATTCCCTTAGCAGATGGAGAAAAGTGGGTGAACTTGCAGTCAGTAGTGCATGATATCCGACTTTTGTATACCCCGCGAGTGGCCTGGGTTCAACTCAGGCTTGCGAACCCGAGCCGTTCGCCGATCGGCTCGATTTTTTTCCAAATGCGTGCAGCGAGTGAGACCACGAATAATCCCAGAGTCAATCCCTCGCCATGTGATAAGAGTGAGTGCACTTTGAACTGTGATACCGCTAACCCCCCTTCCGGGAACTTGGACCCATGAATTCAAACTGAACGCTTGAGCTATAAGGCTGAAATCAGCTTAACTAGGATTTCTGTCTGTATAGCTCCGGACGGTTTGATTATTTGATATATTGCAACTCCGTCTCCTCTATAACCGCTCGACCAGCATTTACATATGTGCCCTTTGGTGATGCTCCTCTCTACCAGGTGTTATGGGCCCTACCACGTTGTATGGGGAAGAAGAATAGAGTCGGCGCTGTATTATAGCCATTTTGTCGTAGTAGATCGGAATAGGAAAAAAAATGATCGGGATATTATGTTACGCCCTCGATATAGCAAGTAATGAAACTAAGCTCATCATCGTATACCTCCATCGTATAACCCAAGGAAGAAAACAGCCGATGCTAGCATATCGAACAGACCGCCTATCGGAAAAAGGACAAAACATACAAAACTGGAGGTATCGCACTTCCTCTGGTCACAATTTCGTCAACTTCGATCCTCGCCTGGCCCTCTCCTTTCTCCTCGATCACCGGAACTTACTCAACACTTCCGATTCATAGTCGGTTAGAGCGTGGCGTAGCTTTGTTTTGGCATGGGGGCATGACTGGTGCGTAACTATTTTAGCTGAGCGCCCCAATTGGTTGGCGCGGAGTTTCCCAAGAAAATATCTGGATTCCAGACCCTCAGATGGCTGGACAAAGGGGCGTTGTCGGGTGTTTTTGAGCTGCCTTTAAACCTCCTTGATGTATCGTGTGTCCTGCAATCTCCAATTCAATGAGAAAAAATCTTAGAAATTTAATACATATCCGATGAGTCGAGATATAACAAAGAATCATTCTACTATGCACCCTCCTACATTCATTCCATTCTGCCAAGGCCATACTAGCCTTCATATTGCAATTACATGTGTTCAACATGACGAATAGGCCTACATGTCTCAACTTTTGATTAGTGTTAAAACTTGGGAGAGAGACATAACATGAGTAGTACCATCTAAGTCGAACCCCCCCCCCCCACAAATCGGTTATCGCGTGGCTTAAAGATGTTTTTTCGTTTCACACACTGATCTTAAGATTGCAGGAAATAGCCTTCCCAGCTTGAGGCATGAGCAACATCACTGAAATTGACAAGTTTCCGAAAACTTATCAATTTTATTCCTCACAATTCTTTATCATCGTGGCATTCATTCCTACCATAACTGTAATTTTTAGAGGTATTCCTCTGCCCATAGACCCTTCCATTCGGGTTAGAGGTTGCAAGCATCTCGGAAAATTGCTCGAACATCACTGTCGTGGAAAATGTGTGCATTTTTCGGGCTTTGATTGAAAACATCGAGCCAGTCAATGAAAATTTTGGTCATTTTTCATCACACCGATTTGTTCCCGTTCGAATTTTCCCCAAATGTTTTACACATGTCCCCGAATCGTTTTTTCTGCCTCCGCGTCTATATACAGTTGCCAATGGTCACTCACGAATACCTCCATACTGATGTGCACAGCTCACCAGCCCTGTTTTCCTTGTTGCATATAGCTTTCATTCAAACATTCATCAAGAAGCCGCAGGCTTTATAAACAATAGAGCGACTTCAGCCATTGGTTATGTGCAGTGTTAAGAAAAGGCCAGTTGAAATCCAGCATTGGAAGTGTGTCCCAAACCAAATTCCCTTGTGGCAGTTTCCGTATGTTCACGTGCATAGTTAACACGCATGGAGAAGAACCTATTTGCCAAATCTGAGGAGCGAAGTTTATTGCGTTGGTCCTATACTGTACTAGATTTGTACGCAAAATAGCAATCCAAGCGTGCGCTGGTGCGAATTGGTTTTGCATTTGACTTCTCAACATAAATTTCAAGCAATCTTATCAAGAAAAGTGTCAGTTCTTTGGTGGTGGCCGTAACGGTACCTTCGTTGCTAACCTTCATTCCATCTATCATGTCTAGTGGGATTGCTGCCTGGATCATTGGGGGGGGGGGGGGGGGTCACCGCAAAGGCCTCCCCCAACTAAGGAATATTGTGGGGATATATCGCCTCCCCACCCTCCCGGGATTGACGCCTATGGGTTAGAGTAACATTCGTCATTTCGAGTCGCCAATCACCACGCTATGTATGCGTGGACACTGCCGTTGTTGTTCCACAAGATCTGCTCTTCATTATTTTGTTTCTTCTTTCAGCTGAAAATAAACAACAGTAGCGGACAAAATGTAACCGGGACCAGCGTCATGCATGAACTACTATAATCGTGGTTTTAATATAATAGCTCATGGGCGTCACCAGTGCGGACGGGGGGGGGCTGTCCGCCACTTTCAAAAGTGGGGGATATCCATAATCGTTTGTCCCCCCCAACCCCCATTTTTCCGGAACCGTAATACAAAATAATAGGCACATGCCCGATTGTGTACCACTCTAAACTGATTCAATTTTGTGTCTATAGCACAGTCAACTAATTCCAGTGTCGGACCCCAGGTGAAGATCTGGACCCAATAGGCCCGAAGTCAATGATTTACTCATGTTTTCATACCGAGTTCTCCGAATTTTAATCGAAATAGCCAAAAGTGCATAATTTTTCAAGTGTTTTCTCGCGCAAAATTGGCGCTTTTTTTCTAGGCGTTGTAGGCTAATTATGCGATGTAATGCTTCGAATCATTTTTTCACTCTGTCTGTTAAGTCCAGAATCCCTTGGGGTTAGACCAGGCCCCCCCCCCAAAAAAAAAAAAAAAAATTCTATTCTGAAAATTCGGCTAAAATTCGTGGAAATTTTGGGGAGGAACAGACAGAGTGAAAAAAATGCTCGAATATTTGTTTTTCTCGATAAAATGCCGGTAGTTCCCAATGACTGACAAATTTTCTGCTCCCATATTGGAGTGGTCCTGTGCGCCTATGGCTTTCTCTTCTATCCCACCAGAGACCGTTTTGTAGACCCCTGGATCCCACCGCAACCAGCCAAGTAGAATGTAAGGAAAAAATACCATGTGTGCTATTCGTCGGTAAAATCACTTAGCATGCACCCTGTCAACTTTTGTCTTGTCTTTTACTCGAATCACACATGTAGATTGGTGCTATTATATTGAGCCTGGCAAGTGACGTTTCGTCGCTCTGGAGGTCTAAATCTGAAATGTCTTCTTGGTTCTGCTTCGAGCCCAACTGCTGGTGGCGCTCCGCTTACTGTCATTTGTATCGAATGTTCCCCCCCCCCCCCCCACCCCCTCCGACGACGCCCCTGTCATAGCTTCCAGCATGTAACATAATTATCTCTCGTTAATGCACTGGACCTTTTCCACGAGTGCATGTGCGACGATATATGCCGGTTTTAAAAGGTCCTAACTAATACAAACCACTATTTTTTTTTTTCCGCTATTATTGTTCCTAACAAAAGAGTATAAAGGCATCCGTAGCTTATTGATTACAGGAGTTTACAAGGCAGACCGGACAGGTCTGGCGAGAACAGCCACGAGAATCGAGGCAACGAATGAATGAGGAAATCGACGGATCCTTTAGGACAATGTTACCATATTGTTTGAGTAGACAACTGTTCGCCATAGCAGTTTAACTTTGCAGCACCAATGATCCTTGTCTAGTTGTGTCATGGTTGCTGATCCTTTTTTGGCATGGCAGCGATGTACCGTACACGCCAGCAGGTCTCAAGGTTACCCGAATTCGACAAACGATTCAATTTAAGGCGCCTTTCCATTGTAAGGGTCCTACGGGCATTGGCGTAATTGTCTGACGAGTGGGAGGAGCTGGGAGTATGATCTTGGTAATTTCGCAAGTCCACCCCACCCAGAAACGATCGTTTTTTAACATTTTTAGTTTTCACATTTGAATCAACTCCAACCGTAAAAACAAATCGTATTTTTGATCAAACAAGCCTGAACTAGTCACTTCAAGTTAAAGGCGCAACGACATCCTAATTTATATTACAATTACAAAATATTAATGGGACAGAGTATTTGCGGCCGATCACTTATATTTTCATACAGCAAAACAAAATTCTGTTTATACAAATCAGGTATATGTTGATGTTGATGGGAGACTAGGTCTCTTTTGGTGGTCTTAATGGGTATCGGAACATCTTAAAATAAATAGTCCCATAAACAAGGCTATTTGTGCTTTACGGTAATTGCGGTAAAACAAAAAATAAATACATAACATAAATAAACTTATACCAATTATTATACCTTTGTTATATATAGGTGCCCCGTGACCAATATCTTGATATTACAACACCAATCTGTGTACAAATGTTCTCTTCAATGACATTTGACCGAAAATGAGAAAAAAGAGCACCAATGTGCTGTACTCAAACTGCATGATGTGCCAAGCCAAATGTAAAATTGTG
>JAODTK010004865.1:297500-300857 GCA_026419785.1 Sclerodactyla briareus | reverse complement strand
CACGCGAAGGGTCCTCTGAGCTATTCCACGGACACTCACAATGTTCAGACAGATAGTCGCTTAATAATGTAAAGAATATCCAGGGAACCCACTGACTGTGGCTGTCGTTTTCATAATGTGAGGTTATAACCATAATGTAAACTATCATGTTCCTGGGATTACCGTATTTAGCGGCCACCAAACTTAACGTCTTCTGTTTGGTTGCTGTAGGCTATATTGTACCACCGCACTTTCCCTTAAGAGAGCGTCCTTACATCTCTTTAATCAGCGTAACGATGACGTCACATGCATGCCACAAGTGAGTGCAGATGACCATGTAATGAGTTATGCCTCGACTTGGTAATAAACCAGAAAAATAATTTGTAAGTTCAGCATGTCAAATCAGCGATAGTTCGTCGTAATGTTGTGTGTGTTATTCCCATAGCCCGCGTAACGCTACCCATATATACCTGCTTACAATCCCCGCCAAAATTGTGGCACAAATCTTCCCGTTATTAACGTATTTGGAGCTGGGACAGCAATTGGCGGAGACCCATGTGGCAGACCCCCTACACCCGTTTCAATGTTGGGGAATGTTCGTGGGATAGAATGACACTAATGACATTATTCAACATTGAATCGCGAGCGGGGGTGTGGGCATGTCGTGCAGTTTTGTTCCAACTACTTTTGGCGGGGATTGCAATCCCCGCCAAAATTGTGGCACAAATCTTCCCGTAATACCCGTATTTGAGTGGGACAGTCAATTGGCCGGAGACCATGTGGCAGACCCCTTCACCCGTTTCAATGTTGGGGAAATGTTCTTAGGATAGATAGAATGGACATAATGACATTCAACATTGAATCGGGGGCGCGGGGCTTGGCATTGTACGTGACAGTTTTGTTCCAACTACTTTTGGCGGGGATTGTAGCTTAATCTGGTTACTCGCGCCTGTGTCGTGCAAATCTGGAACCACGAAGTATATTCGAATTCAAGGGGAGGAAAAAAAATACCAGTGAATTCTAAGCAATAATAGGTTTCGGTATTACGAAATCGTGGAATCATTATCCGATATGGATACCTGATAATACGCCATGATGAAAGACGTTCTTCACCAGTCCAAGAGGAGCTTCTATAACTATCATATCAGCGTGGAAAATTCGTTTCTTAATGGCAACAATAAAAGTTTGTACGTCGGTGTTTGTACCGGCAGAGCTATTCTGGTAATTTTGACTTAACAATAAGCATCACGTCAGGCTGAGCCGTGGAGTTGTCTCTAGTTAAAAGAAGACTGCCTCGGTTGAATGGCATCAGTTTAGTTTTTTGTTCTGGTAGTTGCACAGACTGGTTGACAGAATCACGACGAGATGAAGCCCCGCATAATCCAGGACACAGGATAAAGTACCAAGGGCGCAGCCACGTCGGAAACATGTTTGTGTGGTGAAAAAATCAATATGTATGGAGGCCTTTCCCAAAGTTGGGGGGTCATGTACCCCGGACACCCCCTAGTGCTGCGCCCTTGTACAGTACGGTATTCAGCATAGACGTTCATGGTCTCTCGCAGTACACTTTAAAACACCATGAAACGTTCTCACTCACTCCACGCGATATACTTGTCTGTTCAGATCACACGTGGATCCAATGTCTTTTGGCCAATGATAACTCCCGGTTCCCGTGGTTTATCCAGGTAAGGTGACATTTAGGAGTTATATATTTTGACCCACATATTTGCTACGTTTGCAACATCCCTATCGGGGAAGTATGATTCAGAAAGGCAAATATGCTTTCTTTTTATCTGCCCGCAACGAGGCTGTCATGGATCGTATCGCCCAATTGAGTATTTCTTTCATCTGAGGGCGGCAGCTTCCCTCTTTTACACTTGCCTCGCATTGGGGTCGCCCGCCATAGTTTTGCCCCTATCATTCGTCCCAATTTATGTCAGTGCGGGAACTGTTCGTGGCATCTACGTGCAGGAATGCGGGCTTGAAGTAAGTGACAATGTTTTCAAAATGTTTCACCATTTTTTGCCACGACAAAGATTTCGAGAACTTGTCGTGAACACTTCGTGAATTATTCGCAAACTAGATCGCAATTAAGTCGTGACAACTAGTGTGCAATGCTTGCCCATCAACCCAGTGGAACGTACTTCAAATTTTTCCAAATTCCAAAATTTGAGTAAAAAACCCTACATATATTGTTTTTTCTACTTTGGTACAAGAAATAACGCCATTTCAGTTATTTCGATCCCCAAATATCCGGAGTGGAACAGTGATGACTAGAAGTTGTTGTTTTTCACTCCAAATAAGAGGTTTCTTCTTCAACTTTACACAAACTTTTACTTCCCGGCCTCCCGCATTCACTAATTTCTTGAAAATTAGTCAAAGATGAGTTTTTCCTCATTACGTTCTCCTTATCAATTTTCGATAATTATTACGTATTTTAGGACGAAGAGTTTGTTTAGTACACTTCCAATGCCTGTGTGAAGTTTTCCATTTTGAAGCTACTTCAGTTGATTAGTAGGGTTGATTAGGCAATTCCGCTGATATCGATAAGTCGCGAACGTGACATCTCTTACTTCACTATATAGCCTACTTATATATGCCTCTAACGCACATTGAAGTCAAATTTAATTTATCCCACCTCACTCATCATTGACTTTAAGAAGTAGTGAGACTAGTTAGAAGAACTGGAGCTCAACGATAGCTTATCATCTGCTTCGGTAAAATTTTTTTGTAGGCGTAATGGAGGCGAACTGAAAAATGATTATAGGATTTTTTCACCACTCCGCGCAATATATATTTATATATATATATATATATTTTTTTTTTGGGGGGGGGGATTTTGATATTATGACCCCCCACCAAAATAATTGGGATGACATGGGTCCCCCCCCCCTGCCCACCCCCCCCCCCAAAAAAAAAACCCGTGATCGCCGCCCATATGATTAGGTGCAGGAAGGTATAATATCCGCTGCACGTTAAATGACGATCCCGGAGCAGAATTCTTACCCCTGCCGTCGTTACTGCCTGAGTTCGCGAAATCGGATCGCGCTATTTCGCCGCTATCTCCCTGAAGGTGTGTTTGGACTGATTCCGCAACTATTTAGAGTGTTGTTTCCTCCTTCGGAAGGTTCTATTGCCTTTTTTTCTCCTCCGAACCTCTCATGTCTATGACCTCACGGAGGCGGTGGTTATTTCCCTTATGCCCGTAAAATACTTGAATCGATATACGTTCGACTTTCCTGTCACTCGCAAAATCTGTCAGTTGTTGTGCCCTGGAGAACTTTGTGAGAGACGGGTTATGCTCAGCCGTCCCGATCACACCCACACTCCAGTTCACTTTCACGAGAGCACTCACTCTGGATTGCAACATCCCGGGAG
>JAODTK010004865.1:0-287500 GCA_026419785.1 Sclerodactyla briareus | reverse complement strand
TAATTTTACCCAGGGAGTCATGGGCAAATTCGCCTGAATTAAGGAACATAACAATGAAATGAACCTGTCCTCTTGTTCAAGACGAAGTTTTATGAGTGTACAAATTGTGACGGGTCGTCAATTGGCATGTCTGGCGGAAACTCTTGGATGCTACCTAGGATTTACATCTGAATATTATTAGGATACAGTGGTATTGAAAGTGTATTTCGATGACAATTCGTGGGGATCAACACATGTGTACGACAGTGCGGAGCTAGGCCAGAACGGGTGAAATTTGGAATTCACCCGAAGGAATGAAAACCTAGCGTTAATTAGTCTGCTCCGTCATTGTGTGAATAGCTTTGGCAGCACAGTCTGTTTTCACGAACCTGTGTGATTTTCCCGACACACAGTGTTTCTATGTAGAGTTTCGGGTATTAGGCTAATCTATCAGAATTAACTTAATATGTTACCGTTTAGAATTAGTAATACATACCCCATCCGTCGCTGCGAAAATCGAATAAAGCGCACGTAGGCCCTGCGAATATTCCCGGTATATCCCTGGCTACCAAAGTCCACAGTCCACGGAGTGGGACCCACTCAACAACGGCTACAAACCGGGGACTGAAACTCAACACTCGATAGCATGCACACAAACTGCAATGTTTTTACACAACGTGATGGCACACGGCCTACAGTTTGGGCCTTTTCAAATTACCCGCGGGCAAATCGCTGGCAAGCAAGGTGAAGGCTACAAGGTCACAACGCTGTATGTTTGTCGCGTTCTTGTGGTCAGGGTAATGCATGAGTGTACAATAACACGACTGGCCGGGACCTGCTTCGGTCGGGAACCAATTTGAAATTGGCCAAAAACTCGAAACCGAATCGGTGAACTGTTCAAAGAGCGCTGAGCAATATCATAGATTGGAATTGTTGTCTTTCCAATATCGGTTCTTGTTGTTTGGGGCACAGCCAGGCTGTTAGAATTCCTGGGCGATTTGTTGTAATGTTCCTCCTTGTTCGAAATAAGGAATGAGACCGCATGAATACTAATTATTCACTAATTCGGATGAAATGGGCTTTCACCCGGTTTCTTCTGGCCTAGTCTCCCGCACTGACGTAACAGATAACTGAAAATCAGAGACTTGAACTCCCCGGCCGGGAAACATAAGCTCCTAAACAATAGATTTGGGGGCGGCTGCAATGAGCACACACTTGATACGGCTTCGTACCAATTATGACTTCCATGAATTTAGAGCAAATATCTGAAGATTGTAGAGGTTTGGAGTCGTGAGATGAAAATAACTTAAGCGCCCATGCTTTTCCGCTCTTTGTCGTTCATTCTATCTTTCGAAAAACAACTCGTACTGATTGCCATCCCAAATCATTTTGGAATAGCAGTTGCTGAAAGTCCAACCTGAAGTTCATAAAGTGGACTAAGATTAGCTTGTTGTTTTCTCTCTGTGGAATATGGCGAGTGTTGGAGAAACTGTTATATGTTTGTGGTGGGAATGTCTCGGGAATCGAGATGGACCAAATCAGACACATAGTTAGAAAATCAGAGGGAGTCTTCAGAGGTAGACAGCATACAATTGAACTCTGTGTACCGGTCAACTGCTTCGGCTTCAAAAACGGCACTAGATTCAGTGTCGGAATCACTGTAGCCATCCCCTTGTATTGTTACGCCGCCCCCAGAGCCCTCCATGCAAATGTTATCACAGAAGCAGTTATTCAGTCAGTTAGTTAGTTAGTTAGTTAGTTAGTTCGAAGACGATGTGATAATTCCACCTGTTTATGTGTGGTGCGTGAATAGCTTCGTTTGATTGCCAAAGATGTTTGTGATTCCTTTGAAAAAACCCTAAACTAATTACTATATTTTATTGGACGTGCCTTTACACACACTCCAGTGCCGGCTTAGGAGCAGTAGTGTTATGTGTTATGAGTACAACCCATGCATATATTATCTTCATGCACGCATCCACATTACCATATGGAGGCAGCTGAGTATGGTTGCAATATCTTGTCTGATTTTTTTCTTCGCACTTTGGTGATTGACTGAATTTAAAAAGGACCCGGTCGTTTTCTTCTATTCTCCGAAAAACTGAAAAAAAGTCAGAGTTGCAAAATGACACAAAACTCATAGAATTAGTAATGGTATTTCTCAACTGTAAGTCGATACGCTCATCAGTGATCAATATTTCGATTCAATGACGGTAATAATGTGAGTAGGCTCGGGAATCTGCTGCCAAGAACCACAGAAAACTGTATAGTGGAAACCCTTGTAATGATGTAGGATTTATCAACAATATGACCGTAGGTTATTATTCCCCAAGGAATGGAGAAGGAAGGAGAAAACCCACACCCAGCATGGTCGAATATTATTGTATTTGTATTTATTAGGATCTCTCATCGTGGCCCGAAGGCCAAATTACAAGAAACTTACAATTACTTAAAGAACACTCCGCTGTACTACATAAATAAAGGTAAAAGGAAAAAAAAGTCACAAACTAACAGAAAAACTCCATTTGTTATGAGTCCGCAAAGGTACGGGACAGGTACGGGACAGCGCTATTCCCGTACCTATCCTTCTTATATCTGTATAACTGATATGGTTTGGGGCTCCTTAGAGACATGCTGTGAGTTGTTTTGAGTTGCTCGAAAAGATGGCGGCGTACTATTTGTCCTGTATCAAGTGACGTAAGTAGTGCAAGATTCAGTTCGCATGTTGATCTTTTTCCTGGAGCTTATCATTCCCCAGGCCTGGTTGTGAAGTTATATCTGGGACCTCAAAATGACGCGACCCGCCCTCTTCTGAATACGTTCTAGACGACTGGACAGACAGAGCTGCAGTGATGCCACCATTCCGCAGAGGGGCAGCATACTCGACCACAGACCGAACATAAGATTTAGGAACCAGCACTAGGTCATCCAGAGAAGTCCCAAACCTTTTTTCAACCTATTTACCCATATACAGTCCTCCTACTCCACGGCTTATAACCATAATAGTTGACTTGTGATTCCCAGCTCAGTCTGACTGAAGCATCATTTGAGAAGTGCGGTGCCTGTTACAACCTCAAGCACTTCGCAATCAATCATATGGGCATGTAGAACAGGGGGCTGTCTTTGAGACGATTTGCATGAGCTGAGGTAATTATCATTAGCCCATATTTCTAGGATGCGAACATCCCGATCAATCTGGCTTGGCTGCGTAACCTGTCGGACCTGTACAAGGCTCAAATCATCAACGTATTTAAAGCAATGGGAACTGGCATTTTCCAATGCATTATTATTAATTGCAACAAATATTATTGAGTTCAAGTTTTGTTCCTTGTGGCACCCTACAATGCAGTGTTTCCCATGACGAGATTGCCGACTAGTATTTAACTCTTTGCTGACGTGAGGTTAGAGAATCAGCTATTCATGGGAGAACTTCCCCTCTTATTCCTAGCTCATACAATTCTTATGATTGCTAAGGTTGGGTCTACGCAATCGAAAGCTTTAGTGAAGTCAGTCACCACAGGTGACCCAACTGTGTTGCAGTTATCAGTACCTTTATAAAGGACAATCGACAGTTGACAGAATACTTCACAGACTTTAGCAGATGACAAGTGAGAGATATTGGTCAGCCGATTAAATTGTACCCGGTGTTCTTTTGGTAGGGGGGGGGGGGGGGGGGGGCCCAACGTAGCATCCTTCACAACTTGGGGAATACTCCCGCAGCAAGGGATGTGTTAAAGATATGTGTTACGGGATAATGAGTTCACAAGCAACTCTTTATTAGTCCACTAGGTAACTCATCTGGCCCGATCGACTGCCTTGTTAACCTTTCATTGGAATAGGTCGCGCAAATATCCAAACCTGAATTTGTGGTGGCGAAAGTTAGAATTTCAATCACATTAAGAGGGGCTACAATGTGAGCCAGAAGCAAAATTCCAATTTATGGATTCAGCTATCGCGTTTTCATCCATCATGGGTACGCCATGAATTGCTATAGTGGGCGTTTGGCGTTTTTTTTTTGTTAGTAATAGAGAGCAGCCTTTGGATACTTTGTGCGCATCAGCTGTTCACTTGACTTGAGGCCCTAATGCGCTCATTATAATACGGTCTCTTAGCCAGATCAATTGCACGAGCAATTTAATTGCACAGAAATCGCCAAGGATCCTTTTCCCCTCAGCAAATGCTGTCTGACGTTTCTTCATGACGATTTTGATCTCAGTTGTAATCCATGGTTTGTCAGGGGTGTGCAGTCTGGTTACTTTATTAGGAAAATAAAGAGGTATGACTATGTTTGACTATGTTTAACTGGTGTGGCGTAGGATGATTCTTATGTTGGTATATAAGGTCCAAAAATTGCATCATTTCGGTGGATGTGTAACTACTTGGCTTGTGAATAAGCTCTACATAATGTCTGTTCGGAAACACCACAGCCAAGTCTGGACTGTCAGTTTTCAGGTTGTCGATTGTAGAGACAATATGGTCTGTTACCAGTCTTCGATCAGGTGAGTCTGGGGGGGATATAGACACAACAGACAGCGATCCCGGAAACCTCGCGGGCAGACGAGTAGGTCGAACCCAAAGCCCGAAGCACTCCAGTCCATCAGGAACGATGACCTCGTTCAGTGGGCGGGTTGGGATATTCTTTCGCACATACAACTGCCACGCGCCACCTTTTTTATACGATTTGTTGATCTTAACGCCAACTGTGGAAATATCCCAATATCCGCACACTTTTGAGCAATCAGTGGGAGAGACAATGTCTATTTGATAACGACCTGATATCGGTGGGGGTCAAAAGAGGCCAAAACGAAAATTTTTCCCAGAATGATTGCCATGTCCAACCTTGTGCGAATCTGTGATAAGAAAGTTCCGTGAAAAAATAAAGAATGGCCGCTGGGTGAGGTCCCAAAGGGCGAAAACGAGAGTTGTCTCTAAACGATCGCCATGTTCCGAAAACATGCAAATCAGTGATAAAAGAGTGTCGTCCCAAAAAATCCAAAATGGCCGCCCTCGTGGTGGCGCAGCGACGCCCACTTTTAAACTCATCGGAGATGTCCATCCGACAAATATGTGTGCAAAGTTTCAAGTCAATCCGACAATGCGTTGGATAGTTATCGCGCTACCACGAACATTCTCTGGCGGCGGCGGCGCTGGCGAAGACAAAACCATAATATCCCCATGTGGGATATAATTAGTGACGGAGATGTATCATCCGGAATTTGTCCAGTTTTTTGCCAGGTTTCCGGTATGACAGCTATGTCGATGGGCGAATCAAGTCTTGGTAAGTGGAGCAGCGCATTCAACTCGTCAGGTTCATTAATAATGGAGTCTTACATTGGTCAAAAAGTCTGGGAGCAGCTCTTCTGAGGTGCGTCCGCCTGTTGTGGGTGATTTACACACCTAACATTCATTAAAGTGGAATGCGGGCGAACATAAACCACCTACCGGGTCTATTATTCCCGTAATCACTACTATAGACGTTTAACAATATCTACCTGCCAACGACGACTCTCTTGCGACAGGCTTGTGTGATGCCGCAATTTGAATGTTATCTTCTTCGAGTTTTTTCCCCCTGAGAAGGGTTGCATCGAGTTTCCGAATAGATTCAAGGTATCGGGACTGTGTATATGTAGTCCCATGTTGTTGATAGCCGAAACACTATCTCTCTCGACGCAGACACGTAATAAGTCCTGAGGTGTGGCTACAAGAAATGATCGGAATGACATCGTTGCAGGAGCAACACTATTGGTCCAGAAACCGCTCCAGAATGTCAGGTAACTTTGGGTCCAATTATTCAACCTTCCCTTAACGAAAACAACCACAACAGAGGCGTAACCAAACCAGAAAAATTAAAATAAACAGCTTAATCGGAAGTAACAGCTATACAGCGCCAGATCCGTCTCCTTGATGGTCCGGTGAAGAATACAACGCCCGATTTCCCAAAGTCCCAATTTCACCACACAATTGAGAGACTCAATGCCGAAACAATAATAAATATCCTCCGCGTATGAGAACAGTAAGGATCAGTCCACCACGGTTACCTTCAAATGTTCTCATCTTCTGAAATTTGAGCTAACAACTCCAGCACCCCACCGACGAAAACAAAATAGTTTACCCACCCTTCTCTACCATTCTCTACACCTATTCAATATTTGATAATCCGCAATTGATCCGAGTCTGAAACTACCTCGTTATTCAAGCCATATACAATGTCAATTTCTCTCCACTCTCCTGTATTGAGTTATTCAGGCATGGTCGGATTATCACCACATTCGCGGAGGTTGCAATAATCATTGACTGTTGAATAGAGAAAAAAAAGGGCAATGCTGATAAATAACAATATCGTTCGTTATCATAAAGTGTCCTCGTTCAGATGTATACAATGTTATTACTGAAACCGAACTTTAATATTTTCGAGAATTATTCTCCCTCTAAAAAACTGCGGATATTCACACACGACCATCAGTATCTATGATTCTAGCCTCCGGGAAATATATTTCCGCTTTCTTTAGGCCGCGCGCAGAACCGTTCGATACAACTAATGGCTCACCTTTCATTGATAGTAAAATTTCTGCGGATGGTCTGATAACCCCATTATTGCATTACTTAGCAATGTAGACGCAACTAATACAATGGTATACCCAAGCAAAATCCCACATCTTCACTCATAGTATGAATGTATAATCTTAATTGCCGATAAAGAGAAAAGACGTGTTTAACGTTTTGGGCTAAAGTGAACTCCAATGGGCGACTAGAATCCGGTAATCTCATCAAATATAATTTTCAAAGCCGACATCTACGTCGCCCTATAGACTATGAAAGTTTAATTGGATGGATTTCTGAGCCATGTAGCAGAATTGAATTTAAATCCATTTCTTAAGGATAGGTTGCAGTACTATGCTCACACGCAAGGGCAGCAACATCTCCCCAGGATGGCCCCGTCATTATTGCTACCAAATATAGGTAGTGCCCATCAGTCTGTCATTCGGCTGAAATGCGTATTAGATGATGACATCCCCGACTTCGTAGTCGATCTCAGTGAGTCGAGCGAGGTTCTCTCTCATGGTCTGCTCATTGTAGGCAGTACGCCTCCTATTGTGCGCGCATCAATTTGTCAGACACCTACCAAGTTTTTGGAGAAAGGATAGTTTTGTTGGTGAGGTCTTGAAGGCCGACCGTTTTACCTATCTCTTGGCAGAAGGTTCGCCTCAACTCCTATCCTTGTTACAAGCGAGATTTTTCAGTGCAATTCCTAGTAATGCCCTACAGGCTGTCAATGTAAAGGACTTTGTATCGCCCATTTCGTCCACGCTTGTCTTGATGCAGTTGCCGGGAGTACCTACTATCGAACTAGATGCGGTATGGGGGTACCAGCAGGTTAATATGAGCCCAGCCGAGCAGCGACGCACCACCAGGAAGGAATTACTGGCCGTCGGTCGTCTGACCAGACAATAATATACCGACCCTTTTTGCTAGGTAAACCCCTTCATATTAGTACAGACACAACAGCTTGAATAGCATTTACGCGTTCGAGAGCCCCAGGGCTCCCTAGTATGGATGAAGGATCTCACGGTACAATATTGTCCTCAATACCGAAAGTTAAGGATCACCAGAATTGCAGATACTCTATCCCGATCACCAGGTGAAGGTAGCAGTGGGCATCACCAGACCTTTTCGGTCCTTGGGGGCAGATGGATGGGGGCGATAGGTATAGATCTGATAACTAGATACTATCTGGCGAAGCGCCACGTGGTTGCGTGGAGCGTAGAGGAAGATTTTAACATGGCATTTTAACGATCACGAATTTTGTCAATCGGTGGAAACTTGGCATTTTGCGGCGCTCGGTCCTACCTATCGTTGCCCCGGCTTACTTTTTGGCCAGAAGTTCAACAATTCTGCGGCATACTACTACCCCCGGTGTGCGCGAAGCGCGCAATATTTGTTTCAAATTTCCAGAACACATCTGAGAAAAATCAGGATGCCAGCAAAATTTGGACATTCAGCCGCTCCAGCTCTACTATTTCCCCAACCATGAGATAAACGTCATGCCACAGAGTTGGAACTTCCGAATAGTATATCCGGGGAAAACACGCGTTGAAAATCCGAACAGTTTGGTAGCCTAGTCTATTGCCAAGGCGGCGATCATGGCGGTGGGGGAAGGGTGGACGGGAGGGGGGCGCGTCCCCCCAATCTTTTTGCGTGAGGGGAGGGGGACGCAATGCATTTTTGTCCCCCCCCCTCCAATATTGTGCCCGACTGCTATTTTGCTACACTGTATCCGACGTAATCCGCAGCCACCCGTGTTTAAATAAGAAGTGCATAAGACCTACCATTCTCAAGTTGAGGAATTCTGCTGCTCAATTTTCGAATTTTTGCGCACTTACGCGCGTGGGTATTTTATGTGCAGGTAGTGTTCAGACATTCATGTGCCTGTGCAGACATATGATGTTCCTACCGAAAAATGTCCGAATTTAAATCTGGGGTCGGTTTTCTTAAATATCCTTGAAGAAGGGTCCTCCTTCAATCCCTATTTTTTGCATAAGACTGGCTCACCAGCTTGTATATTGCTCCTTCACTGGACCGTCGTTGTCGATTTCGGGCTAGGGGACAGTTAGTCACCGGCATCTCTTTTGAATTTTCGGCTCCGTTGTCAGGGCTGTTGTTAGCATTTTGGGGTCGGACTTGTGGTAGGCCTGTACCGAACCGTTTGTTGCAAAATTCAATCACACTGGAAAATTCTCCGATAAAACTTTCGGCAATTTACTACGATGAGCCAGTTGAAAATTACATATGTTGTAACCAGGGGCACAAATAGGGGGACACTCTGCCACCGGAGTCCGTCTCTAAGTACCAATAAATGGGTCTTCAACGCAGCTAGGCGTACACAAATACAAAGTTATTCAGTCTACCCCCCTCAGAATCAGATTCCAAAAGGGAGTTTCATATCTTAAGGGCGTTATTTTTGCTTTTTTAGCAACAATAGTTTTCGCCAAATTTCTTAGCTCCGCGCCATGAAAGCACTTCGCTTTATGATGGTACCCTAGTACCGGTATAGTGCCTCAAAAACTTTTCTGTGATCATTACGGACTTACTTCTGCGAGCTCATTTCTCAATTTACAAACATTTGGCAACGAACCTGATATATCGAATAGATTTCGATGTACTTCATTACACGACAGGCGAAAGTTTTTTGGGGGCCCTTGTTTTAAGAACTATCTTTTTTAGTCAAATTTTCTACCGTACGCGCTATAGTTGACGCTCCGCTGGATGGTGTCGGAAACATACTGACGTCTTGGCTGTAATCACGCAGCTCGACTTTCTTCTGCCCTCTGCCGCTCCCTCATCAGACTCCCAAATATTCGGAAACTATAACGAGACATGGACCACATCCTAAAAGGGGAACCCCCCCCTTCCTCCCAAATTTTTTGCAGATTGCATTGATTTGGAAGACTTGAGCCGTGGTCACACTGACCGATTCTTAGGGGCGAAAACCGATTCATGAGTCGGCCGCCTAGAACGGGAATCCGTTGAAGAAATCGGCCAATGTGACCACTCTTGCGAGAGAGCGCGACCGACTCGGGCCGACTCAAAATAATCGGCCGATTGAGAATAATCGGCAGTGTGACCACGGCCTTAGACAGTTTGAATTCTTTTGAAGAAAATTTGAATTCTATTCGATCCAAGTTAGAGGTGATGCATATGATGTTGCTTTGAAAATTCTATTTTTAATATTTTATTTGGGTACCGCTCCTTTTCTCTTCTTCCTTCTCTCCTCTTCTGCTATATTTTCTCTTCCTTCTTCTTTTCCTTCCTTGTTAAAACATTATCATGCCAATTTTTCTTGTATGTAAGTGTATGCATGTTTATGTTTGATTATGTTGATGAGGTGGATATTAATTCGAACTCAAACTAAACTAGTCCATAAGCTGGGAGACAGGCCGTAGGAACATGGAACATATATTGTCGTCAGGTAGCAACTTTTCACACAAACACTAACAATAAAACGGAAGGTAGTGTGAGGAGGGGAATTAGGGGTAATTCCACAAGTACCTATGACATCAAGAAAATGCCGATACCCCTTTAAAGGAGAGCGATCGTGAAATTTGCCTCTTTTGGGACACGTTGTGGATTTGAGCTCATACCCATGCACTGTTTTTTTTTTCCTTTAGCCGTGCTCATCAGCCAATCAGGTCACCGCAAAGGCTCTGCAAAATACCGATAAGCAATCCAAATGGAATCTGTACCGTATACACTGTTTGATAACCGGGAAATAGCGGTAATTTCTTGCGTCCATTAATCGAGCAAGTACCGCGCTCCGTGCGAATGATGATCAATTACTGTTGCCGAAGGCAGTTATGGTTATGTAAGCTGAGGTTATCGATGTTTTTCTGAACTTTCCCTCATTGCAAATCTCTATCATCAACCAGCATGTCCGTGACATTTTTTGCGAACGGAAGGATTTCCCCTTCCTGGTTCTTGGCATCTTGCTGATCAAGTGACGTTACAATTTCCTGTCGAGAATGAATGAAGGATTAGCGATACCCGATGACTGATTTGCAAGTCTCAACACAGATTACCACCTCGTAGCAATTGATTTTGCTTAAGTGCTTTCGATGTGCTTCCCTTCGGCTTTACAAGCCTCCCGATTAAACGTAAATTGCCTCATAGTACACGTGACCTGTCAACCAAATAGTACGTCGACTTCTAACTATACAATTTAAAAACCCCCCGATGACCATTATTTAGCTAATGAAATGAGTTTTGAATGAACTGAAAACACTCCCACCGTCCCTCATATGTTACAGAAAAAACAGGTAATGGCAAAATCACAGTTAGTCGCGAAATTTTCGGAAGCATACTGTGGACCGCGCTCCTGCGCATGGTGTTCTTATTAGACTGACCAGAAACATTTGAAGACTTGTTCAATTTACGAACTTTTTCTCTTCTTGACAGTAATTGCATTACATGTAGTATAAATAAATTTTGACCAGTTGATTTTATATGAAACAAAGAAGTTTTCACGCGAGAATTGTGTCCACCGGTCCACCCCCCCACCACCCCCCCGTCCACCCCCCCCCCCCCCATTGTCGGAGAAAAGAGGTTAGTACATACTCATACCAATTTATGCAGATATAACATTTTTAGTGGTAATTTTCTTCCGAAGTCTAACTTTATAATTAATTTTAAACAGCGCCTTTTCCACTGACGTGCTGAAAACGCTCCACAATTGTTAGGCCTTTCATGGACCCCAGGATGTATGTTGCTGCCATCCAGCGCATGGTGTACACAAGTTTCTCACAGGTACCCAATTTTCGCTCGATTGGATAGTGCATGGAGATAAATTGCTATTCGCAAGGCAAACGATCGTTCCTCGGCGGGAATGAACCCTCCTAGACTCCTGTCGACTGAGCTTAATTGGATCTCGATATCCACGACCCTGTTTCGCCATCCTACACAAGTGGGATAAAGCTGGGCAAGAAATGAACCTCGATGCCTACGTAGCGGATCTAACAAACTAAATTAATCAAAACGATCATCTGTTGGCTATAAATCAAATGTCCACGCCTTGTGGTCTTTTGTACTTCTTCAGTCTCGGCGTTCCTCAGAGAGGGGTTAGGAAATACCCCTAGTCAAATCAAACACGCGTTCCAAGCATTGTCAATATTTTTTTGTTTGACCTCAACCAAGGAATTGGCTTTTCTCCTGGGGTCGTTGCAAACCTTGTGGTATTGTTATTCATCCTTTTCATTTCAATCATTTCATCCATTTTTTTTATGGTCATCTGAATTTGCCAGGATTCAATGTCTGAAACACAGTTGTGAACCCGTTTACAGAATGCAGGTGAGATTAAACGGAATTTGTATATATTTATTTGATATACTTTTTGGGAGTGTACGAACTTTATGGCCATAAAAGGAACTGTGGAAATTGATATTTTCGGAGTTGCCGCCCCTACTTATACACCCACATCTAATTTTTTTTTTGTATTCTCTCACACACGGTTCTTAAATTGATGGCATGTGAGCATATACGAAACAGTAATTTTGTCCAAGGAAAATTGAATTCAACAACCTCAGCGGAGCCATGATATGACATTGGATATTAAAGAAGAGCACCTCAGTTCTCTTAGTATGGTTTATTAGAACAACAGCCAAAGGCACTTTGACCAAACGAACGAGGTACTATATCGGAGCACTGGATGTATGGGGAAGTACAATACATTGCGGATATGAAAGTCTGCCAGGTTATGTAGAATGACATTCAGAATGTTTTCAGGCATGTTTTGTTAATACTTTGGAAAGGAACTGACGTCATGGCAATCAGCCTGTAGTAGGAGTGGTAGGCACGAGGCAAACATGCGCATGTTCCCACTCAGGAGTGGTAACATCGCATAGAATGACATAGACGTATAGTTTTTCCCGAGGGCGCAAGTCCAGGAGCACACCGATGGGGACATTGCAGGAATGCCGTTCGGACCTGAAGCTTTTTTTACTTTCCAACCAGCTTAGTGTCAGACGAGTCATGCGATTGGTGAAGCTACGCCAGAGATGGTCCCTCTTAAAAAACTGGCAAAAGACAAGGAGGATGAGCATTGGGCTTCAAAGTGCCAAGAAACGAGAAGTTCAGACACTAAGCCTAAAAGAGAGCATCGATGCCTAAAGAGCCGTCAGTTCTCACGAGCGGAGGTGATTTAGAAGGACAGAAACCCTCTGGGACAACTGATTTGGCCACTGATATAAATTAACTTCCAACGCAGTAGGGGCAGAACGACAGTTTGCTGCCATTGTGACTGGTGGGTTTCCCCGTCCGTCGATTGTTGTCTCAGAGCAATATTACGAGCAGTAACATGGGCGAGGGAGAAGACAGCTGAACCCAAAAAAGGCCGAATATCTTCCTGAACGACAGTACAAATTGGTGGGGTGAACCACTAAGAAGATGACAAGGATCTCGACCTTAGTGTGACTGAACTGAAAACCTACTTCCTGTAGAATGATCTCAGAGATGGACTGAAGCGGAGCTGACAGGTCGTCGCCTCCACAAAACCCCCCCCCTTTTTCATCCAGGGGAACACGACTGGGTGAATCGATGAGAGAATGAGATTATTGGTAATAGCAGAAAAACTGCTTCGACATCATAGAGCGAGTAGCCACGTAGTAATATGACACATTAGTGGAACGATCATTCTGGCAATGAGAGAAACTGTGCGCCACAAGAGTTGGGAAACCATCACAGGAAATATCAGATGGCACTGCAGACAGAGCTGGAGTAGCATTGAAAGAGGAAAAAACGTGGTGATATGGGTGGTCTCAGTAAGAAAGAATAATCGGAAAACTGAAAGAAGTTGATAAACGTGGTTGAGATTGCTTTAGAGACCACAAAGCACTGATTCCAGCAATTTGATAGTCAATGGACATATTGAAGAGAGAATAAACATCAGACCTCCATCAGACAGACCTAGACATCTACAACCTTGCGGTTGGGATAACATCCTCTGGGATAGCTCAACCGAGGATCCGTAATTCGACCCTGTTGATCAACAGAAATGGGGATCCCCCGTTGGATCTACAACATCCACATTTACATGGCCAAAGATTGGATTATGTTGAAGTGTTTGAGAGGTAAATTGCATAGTCATCCATGTAATGTAGTTCGACAGGTGCAGACACTTCGCGTGGTTCGATTACATGATCTTATAATCGCCAGATTTGATCCCTAATTGTGCTACGCCGTTTCACGTCACTAGAATGTCATCATTCACATGAACAGCCGCTGGCTGGAAAGCTAAATGAGTAGTGGTGGGACAGCAGACAGATGAAACGCAATCATACCGCGGAGGTGAGGAGTGCCATTGTGTCCCTGATATAATTTCTGAGGGTGTCATTTGATGTATAGCAATGTACATGTGGGAGTTATGACGTTCAGTAGTTTTCGACTTGAGTCAGGTGACTTGGTCAGGCCGGGGACTTGTGAAATGATACGAAGTATGTTTGATGGAGTGGGTCCCGTCCAGTGTGTTGTTGGTGGGTTGTTGTTAAGGTCTATCTCTTAACTGGACTCATCTTGAACGGACTTCGAACGGACTCATAGTTTGGGGGAACAAGCAGTTGAGTCCAGTTTGTTCTTGGTACTACTTCTCATGAACAGAAAAACCATAGGTTTGATTTCCGGAAGGAACGATGGTTGTTTTCTGACGAATGGTGTTGTCGTTGCTGATTGCAAGGAATAGCTAACTTCATTTTATAGTTCAAGACAGGAGGCTAAGGCAAGAGTGCAACCATTAAGTTAAGCGTTTCGACGCAGTGGGGAGAAATAATATGTGCAAATTCATACATGGGGTGCCACATGAATCTTGGTGAGTAGCAACGAAGTTTTGTGTCAAAATAGGTCATCGTGTGACCTTTTAACGCAGTGAAGGTCAAACCTGAAGGTGAAGTTACATATGTTGGTAATATACGACCATGGACTACCAAAGAGCCGGATAGCCCAGTCTATTTTTAAGAACGATTTACTCAAGTCGCATGTTGCTGTAGCAGGACACTGCCCAAGGTGTTTCAATACTAAGGACTCAGACTTTGATCGATGTTGACCTCAAGCGACCCTTTGCTCGGACTCCAAATAACAGAAATGAGTCACTACATATGACCAACCTACATTCCTAGTGTTCCAACATCTCCTTTTATCTTCGAGGACCCAATTGGACATATGACCCGTCCCTGAAACAATAGAGGATTATCTATTGTATATGGTCAACCTCATGGCAAGTTAGCTCTCCATTCTTCCTGTTGAAGAGTACCAACTAGTAGAGTGCGACTTCATCATGGCCTCACCTCCCTATTGGTACCATTCATGGGCCCCGCAGAGTACATGCTGCATATTGCTAAATAACAGTTGCCGAACATCTACTGAGCTGCATAAAAAAGTTTTTGTTAAAAAATTATTGGACACTCGGGTAATCGGGGGGGGGGGGGTTCTCTCCCTCCCCCCCTTGGGTTACGCTATGATCCTATATATATTTATTCTTCTAGTTCCATGTAGCATATAGTCAGGAAAGTCAATCGATAATTGTATCAATGCACGCATCAATATCCAACACGCTAGTACGAGAAGGAGGATTCGGCTGAACAAAAGTTGAGTTTCATGGTGTAACGAATAACCTGGCGCTGCATAACACACGGACGTACATCGTACTTAGGGAGGATAGTATAATATGAGATGTCCACCATAATTGTTCGCAACGGAAATGTAACATTGAGAAGGTGATTGTTGTACCCACTCTACCCGAGTCCGCTATCAGAACTCCATTCTAAGAGATAGATGAGCTTTGAGCGATTTGCAGTCGCTAAGCTCGTTTCTTCTCCTGACTAAAGACCAGTGAGTCCAAAGACCTTATCGATGAATGGTCTACTGACCAACATCGACAACAAATTCAATTTATATTGCCACGGTTTCTAGACTTTGCGCTGCGTTTCGACACGTTGGAATTCCATTCTTCTAAAGCGACTTGAGGACACTTCGCCTGTCAGAGGAAACTGTATTACGCTGGTTGCTCGTATTACCAGACACCAGTCCGTAATTATGGCGGCTCCACTCTGATAAGCTTACCTATTCTGTACGGTGTCCACAGGCTCCTGGATAACAAAAGCAGTCAAAACTTCATCTCAATAACAACCATTGAACAACGTTCGCAAACGTTCGTGCAATTTCGGCAATGTGACAATTAACAGTATTACCAAAATACCTTACTCCTAATTTGGCTTACAATCGCTGTTCCGAATGAGGTACAAACGAGAAACTAAATGACGGGCGCTGGTGACTGCTCTCATCAAGACAAGTACTGCCAGTTTCTGTATTCATAGTGTGAAAGAAAGATGATACCTATAAACAATGAGGGCAGTAGTTTCGTACAGTAACATCCAAGGCGAACGGATCTGCCCATCAGTTCCGATGTGAAGGTTGTTAGTTAATAAACTCGGACACTTTCTTCATTTCTTCAATTCTGCTGGATGATGTTGTTCTTTATGTTGTTTACGGCACTTGAGAGCTGTCATTCTGTCTGCCCGCTCTTGATGATGACTGGTCAGGACCCTTGGAGGAACCTTGCCGAGGTCCAACAATCCTCCCTTCGGTTGTGAGTCTCGTTGAGAGACTGTTTCAAGAGGCGTGTTGGCACCTGAAAGAATGGATCCCGGACAAACGACATGGACTGAGTGTTTCCATTATGAACTACTGATGCACTAACGGGTGATTCCTGGGGAGTTCATTCATATGGCAAAGTATACAGGCAGCCACTGTGAATAGTTGCCCTCGAGCTTCTGACAACAGGTCAACTACATTATATAGCCCAAACCCCAGAAGGCAAAATCCATGTTTGATCGTGCTCTTGACACCTCCTGGGAGGCTCTCAACTGCATTTCTAAAGAGCTGGACCCTCCACTTGTTAAGTTTTCACACCTCTCCGGAGATCAGTCCCTTTTCAAAAGCGACTAGCAATGCCGAGTTCCTTCATTGGGTCGGATCGGAGAACACAGCTCGCATTCCTGGTATGTAGCCAGTTTGAATAAGATTTCACAAGAGGCGAAACAATGCTTCAATGGCGTAGTTTGTGAGCCAAGAATGGTCCGGTTGTACGACTTTCTTTTCATTAACCCTCCAACTGTTGCACTATCATATACACCATGCTCTTTCAGCAATCCCTCCAAGACTGAGGTTCCTTCATACTTCTTGTCCATCAGTGGACGGTAATTGAGGATAATGTGGAAGCAACCTATCCCCCATATGCGTATGCCAGTTTCGGGAAATCTTCGGCTCGATGCCATGTAATTCTCCTGAGCTGCAATTTTGGTAGATGGGCTAAGTCAAGTGTAATCACGGTTCTCTGTCCTGGACTTGACATCATTGCTTTGACCACTTTTATACTGTTGTAGATTGTGCCTGTCCCTGTGGATGATCGTGGGATAAGGGGCAATTAACCAAAAGTCGTAGGACCACTTGGCGCTTGGTTAAAAGGCCCTATCAAGGACAAGTACCCAGTTTCTCACTTTATCTATCGAATTTTTATTGTGGAAACGAAGAAGTGATTAGATTCTGTGTTGTCAGAAAGAGGTTTTTGAAAGTTTTGTTAAAATCGACCAAACAGTCACCACAGGCAGCGCCAAGGGTGGGGCAGGCCTATACTCGGCTTGATTTGTTCAAGAAGATAGGGTTTTTCTGCCCTCCGTGAAGTGGCGTGACCGTGATAAAGGGAGGAGGAGGGGGGGTGAAAAACATTCGGGGAGGCGCGAGTCTTCTCTCTCTCTCTAAAGAAAGCTCGCAACACCTCCTACCCATAAATGTGATCATAATAGAAAAATGTTTTCTTATATCTCGGCTCAGCTCTAAGACTTATGACTTCCGTGGGGGCTGTGTGTGTGGGGAGGGGGGGCCACTGTTGCCTGTTTGAGGGTTGGGGATGGGAGGGGTGGGTGAGCCTGCTAATCGGGGCGCTCCTGTCAGTCTTTTTCTATATGTACCATTTACTAGTTCACTGAACTGTCCTTCCAAACGCTTCTAGCTCAAAATCCAACCAAAAATTATGAGAAAGAGAAATACCGAAACGTTCCCTAATCCCGTGACTTTTCTACTTCTATCAGGTCACCGACACTGATCTAAAGAGAACCATGTGAAAAATTGTCAGATATACTCACCCGTTGCAATGACATAATAATTTCGAGAATAGATAAAACAACAGTGGAGAAAACGCCCTGATGAACTACCACTACCCCTCTATTTGGAGCCAGGCAGTGGCGATTGAAAGATGCGGTAGCGAAAAAGGTGATTGCTACCCACAATTTGAGAATACTAACTACCTGGCGGTGCTGTAGGGGGTCCATATAAACTAATTATGGTATCAAACCTCGTAGCAGCTCCTATTCGAGCCCTTACAGATTTAGCTACCAGCTAAAATGCGGAAGAAAGAGAAGAAACATTGTGGAGCACATTTGGCATCTCACATCAATTGGAGGAGAACAAACAGTACCTTCATACCCTTCCACGGTAATCAAACAGCATATAAGACCTATTGGAACAAATTATTGCAGGCCCTATAAACCCCCTTCTCTAAGTGAGGTTATTGTCAAGATTGTTTGAATGAATGTAGGAATGACGTCAGACTATTTGGGATACTAGAAAAAATGTAGTTTGAATCCACAGGATCTGGTGATCGGCCCATTAGAGTCATCGCTGATAGGTAGCATATGGTTGTGGTGTTGTTAGCCATTCTGACCTCTTGTTTGGGAAAACGATAATTTGCCCCAAGAGAAATGAAAAAAGGTTGTGTTTCATTCTTGCTTTTTTTTTTATTTCAATTGCAATTTCCCGGTCGAACATGTGACCATCTTCGCATACAACTTATAAATACTGTTACAGAGTGTGAGAGAAAAAACCAGAACACAATGACCATGGAAGTTGGACTTAACCAAATAGACAATGAGCTGTTACAAAGAGGAAAGGCTCCGGAAACCTGGGAGGGGGGGGGGGGATAAGCTGAATTAGCAAGAAGAATATGACAAGAGGGAGGAAGAAACAAGTTGAGAGGTTGAAGTGTTTCTTTTTATAAGTCTGCTGTGGGACCATTCATCTCTCTTATGAGGTGGGGATGATTCTCTTCATACAAAACTCCTTCTGACACTTGTCTACGGAAAGGATCACCAATATGGTACTTAAAATATCAACCTTAAGCCTTAAATTTTGCCCATTATAATAACTAACCTTCTGATTGTAGAAAACAGATTGTTCATATCTTTACTAGACATCTGCTCAATTAGACCTTGCCCTCGGCTTCTGACGTTTTACCTATATATGTAAAATTGCAATCGAACATTCAGTACAATATATTTCTCTTTTTCTTGCAATATCTTTCTTGATCTACATAATTCACAGTTACTGTCAACACTTTGGTCCTTACGAAATGGATTTGATTTGCAACGTTAAAAGTTTCAATTTCAACACAAGATTTTTCGGACAAAACACTTACTTTCAGATCCGCTTTCTTTATAACATGCCTAATGCTTATGAAGTTCGCTGCCCGGCGTTGCTGCAACAAATAATTGTTCTAAATAGTGACCAGGAGTACATGGAGCAAATACGCTGATACCTTCAAGAAAGACGATATAGACGTCTGGGCTGATTCGATATTGCCTTCAATAATTTCTGATGCGATATATTTCCGTCCCTAGACAATTGTATGAAAAAATGCACTTGTGTCTACCCCACCAGAAACTCAGTATGAAAAACAGTTTCTCTGTTTCTTGCGTTCCTGTGTCTCTGCAAAAAAAGCAGCTGAAGTTATCAGGGTCTTCAAGAGGGGAGTACACAGTTACTTGAGAATGATCGTACCCATTTCTTCATTACAACGCTATGCAAGAATGATAGAAGTTTAATGTTCAAATGGAGTCCCTACCTTTTTTGGAAGTATTCATATTTTATGCACTCAACTGGGATGTCTCGAGCTGAAGCAATTGATAAGCTGAGTAGCCTCGGAAAAAATAAACTCTTATAGGTGTCTTCCTTGACCTTTCAAGACTCTTCGGAAATGGTATTCATGATAATCAATTAAAGAAATTGCAGTTTCGTGCTATACGTGGCGATGCGTTCGAATGGGGTCAAAGTTACATTTTAGGAGTGTGCAATCATTAAAAGAATAATGGCATACCTTGAAGACATAAAATGAGTTGGCTAAGTACTGGAATAGTTTATGCTATCACTGAACTTGAATAAGACGAATTATATAGTATTCAATTATTATCATTCCCAATGTTAAATGGGATAAACTGTGTCAGTAAACGGTACAACTATTAGTCAAGCTCCATTTCTATTTTTTTTTATTACTCATTAACGACAAGCACCAGGTGATCATATCCCCCTTCAGAGGAAGAGACGTGGGCGCATAATCGAGGATAATGTCAAATTCTTATATAGCGCTTTATCACCGAAGTGTTCAAAGCGCTTTACAAACATTACCCCGATATAGGAACCAGTCACGCACTCTGACAATCCCGGAGAGTATATCGTAGCAGCTATAATAAGCGCGGGTTGTGTTCTGATACGTCACAGGTCCCCATTTGTACACCTGGGTGGAGAGAAGCAAGCTGGATAGAGTACCTTGCTCAAGGGTACAACGTGGCTGGCTCGAACCCACAACCTCTGGGTTACGAACTCGAACTCCTTAGCCAATTAGGCCGCCACGCTCCACAAGGATATACCATTGTTGCCCTAACTTTGGGTCAATGAGTTCACGAAGTGTGGATTCCTTTCTTACAGATTCAATTGTAGTCTCCCTCTACCCGTTTACTATAGCATTAATTCAGTGTAGGGAGGGAAATACTGAAATTGTTATGGAATACTCGAAATATTGATATATCCTTCGGCATGTAGGGTGACTCGTTTCGTTTCTCTCTTCTGCTTCTTTCCATTTTACATTAGTTTCCTTTTTTTCTAATATTTTGGTAAATAATACATAGTTTAACTTGTTTTGCTTTTCCCCCGAACTGAACTGAAGTGGATTTTGAGGTACACCGTATTGTAACGTTGGTAGGTTAGTCATGTAAGTTGTACAGTAGGCCCATGGCGTATCATGGTGAGAAAGACGGTCCCTTGCAAAAGTGAATCCTTAACCAAGTCTTGGATCTATCCTCATTTTTTACTGGAATTCACACTCCATAATTATTGCTGAGTGCGGCATACGATGAACTATTTCGCTTATAGCGCCTTTCGTGTGACCCAGAACGGAATCAAATGCCACTACCTTCCGGCTACAAATCGGATGTTGTAACCACTTTATAATGTGATTAAAGCAGTGAGGGCTTTCTTAGCAATGATATATCTCCTTGAAATAATGATTTGAATAGACGTCAGAAATAAAATGAGAATTTTATTAGGAGAGATGTTTCGTGCTTTCTCCGAAATCGCGTTCGTAGCAGTTGTGATGTAGACGTGATAGCAATCATCCTTTGAAGAGAAAAAGCAGAGTTGCGGTAGGTCTGAGGCCTTTTATTGGGTTGACCTTAACAATTCGGTTTTCCATGTCATCATTTTCTCTCGTGCTGTAGGTAGCGACCGCTATTAGGCTCCAGCGATTAAAACTCACACTCTACATTGCCTCCGTTAGAGTCCTTGAATCCCCGTGTGCCTAACATACAGGCCCAAGTCACTTATTATCAAGAAGCAGAGAAGTGTAACAACAATGGCACTTACAACTTACCATACTTCGATTAGTCACTTTTTTTCGGCCTCCGGAGCTTGAAGTTAGCACTTACCTCACACTAACTCACAACAAACTTGAATGGAACAAGCCTTCTGGATCTGTTGTACTTTTACCTTACTCTTGTACTCCTTGTATTCTTGTGTATGAAAGGCTACACACAAAATTTAAGCCTAATAGAACCGATCGTTCTGGACTCGACGGCCCGTATGTACGGAGTCAATAAACCGTGGTTCAAGCTTAACCTCGAGTTAGTAAGCGAGTGATGATTATTTAGATTAACCAGCCCGAGGTTAACGGGGAACCCGTACAACGCGAAGTGGACTTGACTCGATATTTGAATGCGTGGAAAGCCGGCGGATTCGGATTCCCACCCAGGGTGAAGTCGTCTATTGTTAATGAAGTCTTGAGTGGGAGACCAGCTAGGATCGACTTCACTCTTGACCAGGTTTGCGATGCAAGTCAACCCAGAGCTTTCGGAACCCGAACTTGAAGCCTTCATTGCGGAGTGGTCAATGGCGAGTTTTATGGGTGATTAAATTTACGACAGATAGTGTGCGTTACGTAGGAAGGACCTATCCGCTGTGTCTCACTCTTCAACAAAACTACCCGTCATTGCTGGGTTGGAGAAAAGGTGCCAATATGAAATGGTAGCATGCATGTCATGACTCGCCTTTGTGATGAGCATCTTGTTATATTAAGTTGTGAAACAATAAGTGTGGCGAGGATTCCATCCCATGCTACTAACGACATAGGGAGTTAATGGCATGTTGTAAAGTGCAATCGTTATAATAGTTATAACTTGGACCATTCTACTGCATCCATAATTTAATCCCACCGGAAGTTGGCCCATCCCAACTCTTCAAGTGTGGCTAAAGGCTTGCCTCTTCACGCGATGCTTTTTTGTGTGGAGGGCAATTCAGTTTGCTTAATACAAAGAATATGTAGCTGTAAGTTTGGCAGTGGGAAAATCTGCTAAAGATGTTTGGTGGTGAGAGGATGCCTTACCCTAAAGGGAATGCATCCTCTCACCTAATGATAGGGTTTCCATTGCGTAAATACCACAATTTTGTAATGTTGTTAGGAACAACAAACTTCAATCAGATTTTGCTGTAATTTTTTAGGTGGTTTAAAAGCAACCAATCAAAATTTGGGGATTTTCTCACACGGAAAGTAAATGTTACGCTGACATTACATTGTCAGCCGAAAAAAAAACCCATTGGAGTTATAAAAAACAGAACTAAATCAGCTTTGTTGTGATTTTCTTACATGTACTGTAAGGTAATTGAAAGACAAGCTACATTTTTTTTTTTACTGGTGCGACACAATGGAAAGTTGTTCAGCCTTTAGGTGACTCCACACTAAAGATTATAGCGTAGGTATAGACTGTATGTAGGCTTTGAACTTCGGCCACTCATTTGGACTGACGTTGCCACGCCTAAAATATTCTGTGTGACCTACACCCTAAATCCTGTTGTCCACAATGGCCAGTGTTGTAACAACATTATGGCCAGTAACAACATTAGCCTAGCCTATTCATTTACTCACAACTTCATATTCTACTACACAATTACAATATTATAGTCCTAAGTTAGGCTAGATTAAACAAAATAACTTTTGGTGACCTAGGATTAGGAAATTAACCCGGGATTTTAACTAAATGAGCTCCAAATAGCCTTGTAATTTTATATTTTTATAACTTACAATTGAAACAAAGTTCCTTCAAAATCCTAGTCACACTTTGCATCGTATTAAATACATGAATTGCAGCACAGGTTTGTGGGATGTGAAGAGGACAGCGACTGTGTTGTATGGTTATGTAGGCCCTAGCCTAGGCCCTATGTCTAATTAATTTGTGCAGGACTGGGGCCCAGGTCTGAACAGTTACAGAGATGAATCGGCGGGGATCGAACAGAATTGGGCACAAAGTGAGGGGAATTCCGGCAGAGGAATATTAAGGTGAACCATTCAGCGCATTGTTTCTATATTGAGCACCATTGGGATTTGGGATTTACATGCCACCTGAGCAGCAGCAAAAGTCGGGCTACTCAAACAAATTAAGGGTCATGGACGCCTATGTATGCCTATAACTGTGTTGCTACACCACATTGTTGGAGACCCTTTTGTTACAACCAATAATGACTAATTGATAATGAATCATTATCCGATACTGATACAAATTTGACCAAGAACGAATCAACAAGCGATAATGATATAAAAATTGACCGATAATTAAGTAACTTTTCTAACCGACAATGAATCATGGTTTTAACCGATAATGATGTAACCATATTTGATTAGATAAGAATTCATAATTGGACTGAAATGAAAATAACACTTTCAAACTGAAATGAATCTAGTATCTAACCGAGAATGCGCTTCGCGTTCGATATGTGGTGACATCAGATGAAATTTGACCTGACCTCAATACAATAGAATCACGTTGATCGTATGCGGAACGCATATACCAAACATGAGCTTCACCCATCTAGCGGAGGTCGAGCTATTGTATTCACACGCCACAAATGGCCCCAGACTATTAATATTAAAAAAACAAACTAATTTTACCCAACAATGACCCCAGTCAACACGAAAGAATAGGTTTTATGTACTCCCCATAAGAGAGCTACACATGCACCAATTGTTCTGCTTGATCGAACCATGCTTTATTGACTTACCATGTTAACAATGATTACACACTTTGACCTTACTGAGAAACGGAATGGATAATGTACTCATTGTTGGAACACACATACTAATATAAGCTTCACTCATCCACGTGGGGTCGAGTTTTCTTATTACACGCCAAAATGTCAATTATTAACAATTTTAAAAATGTTCCCACAAATGAACCACACTCATTTTTTGTACTTCCGAGTACGAGAGCTACACAAGTTCAGCTCGTCGTCTGGGCATTCTGAAAAACAGAATAGGGATCAGGCCGTAGCTAGGCGGGGTACGGGGAGCCCCCATTCAGTAAACTGCCAAGTTGCTTATCTCGAATTAGCAGTGTGATATCAAATGAGAAAAATACTATCTGTTCGAATAAGGTCAATGGTGGTTGATGTTTCATATTCGGTCTATCATAAGGCATCAAATAAGTGCCGGAGCTGACGAAGGAACGAGTCAATACCAGAAAAACAGGCACACTAGGTACGCACTCACAACATACACGCATAGCGGGAAAACCTATAGGCTAGAACAGATTGCACCATCAGGTACGGTAGGCAGGGAAGTATAGGCTTTGCTAGGCAACACTGTAGCAATGGCCTGATAGCAAGAGGAGTAGATCGAAGAAGAAACAACTCTGGATTGCCAGAATCCTCAGCCATGGGGGAAGAAAAACAACGAACAAAAAACCATATACACCAACAAGAAAGGAAAAAAAAAAAAAACTAACCACCGTGAACCACGGGAAGGAATAGAAAATAGGTATGAATCGGAGAGCACAATTATGAGAATCCCTACGTCAGTGGTAGGTAGATTGCGGGATGGATCTTTTCCAGCACTCCATGGACAAAATACTTGGGGTTAAGAATAACTGGGACTGGGGCCTCGTCGCGGCCGTAGAATCGCGCATGCTCCCTCATAAAGAAATTCGAGACTATATGGTAAATCGAAATGCAAAAAAATCCAGTCGCCCCATATTAGAGAGCGGCAGGGTGGCAGTGACGTTATCCCACGGCGCCGTCCTTCCCTTCCCCCATAGGTGGGTGTACTTCTTGCAACAACGTAACCGAGTGCACAGTGAGCGCCATTATCAGGACATAGTTTCTTTGGACACGAGGTTCATATATCTGAAACTAACATTGATTTTATTTTTTCTAGTTTGTTTCTCGGCAAATCAATTTTACTCCATATTCCTGACCGTCCAGATGGCTGTATTGCACATAACTGACCCAACAGCATATCGTATTCGGATACCGCAGTTACTTGAGAATTATCGTCCCATTTCTTCATTACAACGCTATGCAAGAATGATAGGGAGTTTAATGTTCAATGTGTGCCTAACCTTTTGGACTTATCCAATATTCTATGCACTCAACTGAGGATTATTAAAGCTCCCGTTAAAGCAATTGATAAGTTGGGAAACCTCGGACCATAATAAAACTCTATCGGTGTCTTCCTTACCTTTCAAGACCCTTCGGTAATATACTCATTCATGATAATCTATTAAAGAAATTGCAGTTTTGTACAATACGTGGCGATGCGTTCGAATGGGGTCAAAGTTGCATTTCTGGAGAGTGCAATTCCCTTTTTTTAATTTATGTTACCACAACTTCAAGTCTTGAAAATATCAAATGGGTTGGAATAAGTCCTCGTAAAGTTTACCAATTCTGCATTCTTGCCTTGACGAATTATATAGTATCCAACAGTATTCCCAATGCTAAGTGCATGGGATGAACTGTGTCAGTAAACCGGCACAACTATAAGTCAGGTCAGCCGCATTTTATTTTAAATACATATTGACGACAAGCTCACCCAGTGTGGTCATATTTCCACCATTCGGAAGATATTATTCAGAGACGTGGGCGTAATTATCAAGAATAAAACCCCACTTAACTGTAAATGTTTCTAGAATGCTTCTTAAAATTTTGATTTTGCCTCACCCTATTTATTGTTCTACTGTCTCAGCGGGCACAGAGGTCTGCATGCTAGCAATTCCTCCGCGTTCTCACGACAGCGGGCTATTCGACTGACAAACCGTGCTGCATCACGTTAACATATCATTTCCGTCTTTGAGAAATTCCACCTATTGAAACTAGATGATACAGGTAAGTCAAATACTACTAGTGTTGCCCTAACTTTGGGCCATTGAGTTCACGAATTATGTAATTCTCTCTCAGATTCAATCGTTTACTTCTCGTTTTGAAGAACGGATTACTATAGCATCATGTCAGTAAAAACTACATTGTCATAGATATTGAATATTGCATGATATCCCCCGGCATACAGGGCGACTCTTTCCTTCCTCTTCCTCGTTTCTTCTTTCCTTTTTCATATTTTTCCTTCTTGTTTTGTTTTCCTGACTAAATCTGAAGTTGACAGTATGGAAAGTTTGTAAGGTTTGTCATGGAATTTGTACAGTGGGCCTACGTGACTATACTATGGCGTACATGGTGAGAAAACAGTCGCTTCAAAATTGCACCTCATTCAAAAAAGTACTGGCTGCCCTCATCTTCTTTAACCCCCGTTCTCCATCCATAATTTATTGCTGAGTGCGAACGTACGATGAGCTATTTCGCTTATGAGCCTTCGTATGACCCAAACCAGAATCGAACGCCACTAACCTCCGGCTACAAATCGGTGTTGAAACCACTTGATAATGGGATGAAGCAGAGAGGCGGCCCGTACAATGATTGTATCTCCTTGAAATAATGATTCGAATATGCGTCAGAATGAAATGTTTCCGTTCATTTCGCCAATCGGGTTCGTAAGCAGTTGTTAGTGATGGCAAGGCCTCCTATTAGGTTGACCTCAACAATTCGGTTCCTATAATGTCATAATTTTCTCTCTTTCTCTCGTGTTGTAGGTAGTGACCGCCATTAGGCTCCCGATAAATAACACTCGTTGGGGTCCCTGTGTCCAACATAGAGACCCAATTCCTCCATTATCAAGAGGCAGAGAATTAACAAACATGGCACTTACAATTACCATACTTTGACTGGTCACTTTTTTGCAGCCAGAGGAGCGTGAAGTGAGCAACGACTTCCATTCGACGTGATTCTTTCAGAGCCACTCATTCTGTCCAAGTCACTCAAAAATCCTATTCGTCGTATATAGATGGATTCTCACCATAATCACACTATTTCACTTTCAATCACTGCTTTTCTAAATGCAGGCAGAGCCAGCCCCCAGATGTTGATAGGTATCAGATAACCAGGTCGCAATACGTTTAAGGTTAAGTTTCAGACGGCGAGGGCGAGTTTTCACCTCGTCGAGCACATCAAGAAGCTACCTGGTGCCGTTGAACCCTCAACCAATAGAGAAAGAAAATACGGATACCAGAAGACAGAAGAGGCTCATGATTTTCCAAATTGATATATGATAACGTATGATCAGACATGATAAAAAGTGGTAACATGACTGACTGGTAAACTGAGTTAACACGGGCAATGTGCTGTTCACAAACTATTCATTTTCACGAAATAGCAACATCTCGACCAAAAGCGATTGGTTTCTTCTCTATCATTGTTAACCTATCTGGTTTATAGGGTTATATTTAGGTTGAAAAACTTACCTTTGTGACCCCAAACATGAAAAACAAAAGGGTTTTTCGTCAATCCCACACCATTCATCTCACACTTGAATCAACTTGAATGGACTGAGCCATTTGGATCTTGTTGTACTTTACCCTTCGACGTCAGGCTCAGAAAATGACCCCTGGTCAACGCAAAAAACAAACAAAGAACAAAGGGGTCTTGTACTCCGTGTTTATGGATATGCGCTCATGCACGTCTTGTACTCTTGTGTATGAAAGCTACACACCAAGTTAAGCTTAATAGAACCGGATCGTTCTGGGCTCGGAGGAGGACGGGTAAGTATAGATTATTTAACCCGAGGTAACTAACCCCGTACCACGCAAAGTAGACTTGACTCGACGATTGAATGCGTGAATAGCTGGCGAATTCGGATGTTCACCCAGGGGGAAGTCGTCTCTTGGTAACGAAGTCTTGAGTGGGAAGACCAGCTGGGATCGATTTCACTCTTGACCAGGTTGCGATGCAAGTCAACCAAGGACAATGTATACGCCCGAAAGCGTTACTAGTGACGTACGGAGACCTACAGAAAGAATCGCAAGCCGAGACTAGCTGCTTAAGTTAATCTTGATTTTTATGATTCGAAAACGGCCGTATTTCTTAATCTATGTTGATTAATCGGATTCCTGTATCAAAACACCAAATACCAATAGTAGTAATATTTATTTATTAATATACGTTGATCAATGGGTATGCCTCCCCTCCAGAAACCTCTTAGTCTTTTTGGTGTCCCTTGCGTTTATTTTCCAGATTTCATACTACAATTTCAGTGGCCGCAGAAGCCAAGTGAGAAACCCGGCCATATGGTTTTTCACCTCCCCCGGAAGGAGTATATATAAGAGTGCAGGCGAGATCGGAGTAGACCTGAGATTGAAACTTCGGGTCGGCGATCGACCAGAATTAGGACCAAAGTGATTGGCATCCTCGGCAGAGAATCCTAAATGTGAAACCATTGGCTGGATGTTTTGTTAATGAGCACAATAGCGATTTAGTGTATTACATGCACTTGCGCAGCAGCGAAAGTCGGGCTACTCAAACAAATAAAGGGTCATGCACGCCTGAGTATGCCTATAATTAATTGCTGTGTTGCTATAACACATTGTTGGAGACTCATTTGTTACAACCAATAATGATATAACTTACTGATATTGAATCATTAACCGATACACATTTGACCGAGAAGCGATAATGATATAAAGAAATGACCGATAATGGAGTAACTTTTTTAACCGATAATAAGTCATGGCTTTAACCGATAATGAAGGAACCATATTTTTAATTGATAATGAATCAATATTTGACGGGGGGCGATAATGAAGTAACACTTTTAACCTGATAATGAAGGAGTATCTATTCTATTGGCGCTAAACTGCCGTGCGGCTTGCTTCTTGCATACTGGTCATCGTGTTCACAAGGTTACAGAGTTCATGTGTGACATCTGATGAAATTGACCTAACCCCAAAAGAACACGTATTCATATGTGAACTCATATACCAATATGAGCGTCAACCCATCTAGCTGAGGTCGAGGTATCGTATTTACACGCCACAATTGGCCGGAAGATTGTTAGAATTTTTTTTTTATCCACAAATGACCCCCGTCAACACGGAGCAATAGGTTTCATGTACCCCACATAAGAGAGCTACATATGCACCAAGTATCAGCTTGATCGGACCACGCCTTTTTTACTTACCATGTTAACAATGATTCCAACCTTGAGCCGAAGAAAACAAAAGGGATCATGTACCATTGTGTGGAACACACAGTACCAAGTATAAGCTTCACTCTCCCACGTTCCGACAAGACATAGCGTATGGTGCTATGGACAGGGACAAACTGCTATACTTGAAGAATGAAAAATGAGCAAGGAAACGTCAAAATATGTGCAAAGTTCACGCATTAGGCGAACAGGAATAATGTATGGCAGTTTCATGACAATCGCCCAATTTTTCTGCCCCTCGAGAAAAGGTTGAAAGTGCCGCGTTTTTCTTGCCCACGGATTGAACCGTCGTACTCCTTTTTTCGAGTGAATCACTTGAGGTGTAGATGAATCCTCAAGTTTTGAGAGTAATATAGGTCGTGTCAAGTCCAGTACATTGCATGATAGTCGGGTATCATAAAACAAAATTACGATTAACCCGAGGAATGTCCTAGAGAAGAACACTACTGGATGAAAGTAGTTTCTGCCGCCTGAGTGGCACGTCAGCATGGAGCCTAAATCAAACTCATATCAGAAACTCGTTAACAACATTCTGCCCGAGGTATCTAATTTTATTTTCTGCAAGTATCTTTGTCCCTCGCAGCAATTAGAAAGGGAGAGAAGGGCGTGTGGTGAGAACTCTGGTAGTGGTACTAGTCTGTGGCGTTTCTCGCCAGCTTATACTAAATCCCATTGCCGATAACATTCGAGGCTGGAATTCAAACACAATCGAAGTGACTAGAGAATTAGCATCGATCCTATGTTGTTCCAAATTATTCAGAAAACAATTATTGTCCCGGAGAATCGATCGCAGTTATTCGGGTCCACCGACACCTAACACTTGGAATATGAGGTGAAATGCATCCGAACTACCGTATCGTTCACCCGTAGCAAATCAAACTTTTGACAGTGCAGAGCTGCAGGTTGAACACAGAATCCACGTAACTGCAGCTGTTTGTTGTGAATGATGTAGCTACATACATTCACTATTACCAAAATCCGGATGTAGGTCAATTAGCATAGATATAAGGTTGACATGGTAACAAGTCGATTTTTCCGACATACGTTCAGGAAAAAAATGTCGATTAACATACTGAAAGCCTCATTACAACCCCATGTGTGCCTACTTTTGAAACAAGATGGCGCCTAGAATGACTGCCATTGTCGATGCATGCCATATTTTCTTGACAGTTCAGCACTGGAAGGGAAACAGTTGTCTGAAATATGATTTGGGATCAGAATGAGTTTACAGAGCATAACCAAGATATCGCCTAAAATTAAATATAAAAAGTTTCAGCGACAATGAGAAATTTTGCAAGGTGGTTCCGATTTTTTGTGGATACCAATACGCGTAAACTTCTCCATGGACACGCCTAGAGAAGATGTGTGTGAATGTTTACAATGTGCAGTATACCTGTTGTACCAGTCCTAGTTCTTACAACGGGCAAATGATATTGCTGCAACCCATCATACTTGCACCCACATATGATACCATGTTAAGCAAAATTACGGGTACAACAGGGCGTTCATCTCTTCCTTCTTGTGATCGCCACCCACAATTTGTTTGGGAAACGATTGTTCCTCATGTACTGTCGAAAAGTGTGATGGGTTCGGATGAAATGTTCTTCCGCAAATGATTTTTTTTAACTATGAGACGATTACTGGTGAGCGAGAAATAGCCGCTGACACTATAGAGCTTCAGCATAGAGGCTCCTTCAGCTCTCTTCACATTCTCACGTGTGCTCTATTGTTCGTAAGTCATCTAGAAACCCTTATTCTGCTTGTTATGTATCATACTGAATGACTTGGTCTCCCCTGCCGGAATATGACTGGGACTGTATCACACCCTGACACTCCGTGGAGGAATATGGACTCACTATGTAGAAGCGGCATCCGTTCAGGTGGAATGGGAAAAACAAAAACGAATGGTATGATGTACTAGCTCATTTAGGGACCACTCTTACAACATTTTCTACACATTACAAGACACCATTTCGTACATGATATAAAATGGAGATTACACAGAATATGTTTGTTTTTCATTAGGATTTTAGGATATTAGGATGTTTTGTTCTATGGAGAGTAGATTATGATCATTCCGTTGCCTACATACAGAATCTGGTTACATATGTATTTTCCAGCGGATTTTTTTTTTCGGGGACTTCGCCGACCGCAAACGTGGGGTGCAGGGGCGGCGCCAGGGTTTTACCATAGGGGGGGGGGGAAGAGTTTTGCTGGCTTCTGACAATGGGGGAGGGGTCTACCTACGGGAGGTGTGCCCCCATCCCCCCTTTGCGATTTTTAGAGTCATTAATACTGCTTAGATCAAATGGTGCCACATTTTATACACTTTGTAAGTGTATCCTACGTCAACAAGTTTTGACAAAAATCCATAAATTTTCTGGAAAAAAGTAAATGCATGACAATTCTTTTCCAGGCATGTCATATTCCATTCGATACCACCTGACAAAAAATAAACCCGATGAAACTGTACCTACGTACTGTACAGGTAGACAGGCTTAATTTTTTAGAAACATGCATTATTTTGTAGCTAAAGATGAGGTAAATGAAAAAAGCAAATGAACCAGTTGTTAGTTATTGTTCTGTCAATTCAAATAGAATCACTCTAGGAAAGCAATTAGAACTTGAAGCAGTCTCAATCAGAACATCCACATTATATCAAGCTGGCAAAACTGATTTTACTCCTCAGCCGTACACTCTAAAAACAATGGTGGGTAAAAATAACTCCACATGTATTCGTTTTGAAGACATCACCATAGTAAATTCCCCAAAATCACTGATTTTGAGTAACTTTAAACACAATTTTTTTAGAGTGTACAATCCAACAAATTGGATTCATTCATACTTCAACACCGACATAAATAACGAACGCTGCGGCCTCTGTCAGATCAACTAGTCCTTCTAGTGCTCTCTTCTGGCCCCTTTCTGTTCCAATCCTTCTAAATAGGAGTTTACAGACTGCATGGTTGACTTAGGTTTCACACTTGCACGTCCCCTCACGCGGCACCCTTGGGTTTTGCCGTCTTTTATAACTTAAAGACGTTTGCGTGGAATAAAAAAAAGGGAAAAACGCGTTCCGTTGACAAAGTTCTTCTTTTTCATTTAAAGATATAGCTTTTATTACATACGCCTTAATATATAAAAGCACGCACCCACCGTACCGTTTCCCCCCTCCCCTGCCAGTTCTCCTGTCCACCTCAATCAATAAGTGGCTTGCTGTCTCCATTTCATATCGTGGCGTGTCACGCGAATGGATCTCTGTCTATTCCACCGTGTAGCTGCAAATCGAGATTCTAATGGCGTAAATCGGCTTGGGTCGGAGTGATCACGCCATGCCACGTGGTCACACAGAAGCCGAATGCCTGCGAAAAGTTTGCAAGTTAACATAGAGTCCTTTCGCCCAATGTTAACAGACGGTGGCTCATGATGACCACAGTTCTCTCAACGCGTAAAAATACGCTACCTTTGCGAACGCTTCTGTTACGCAACGTTTGAGGTCTCGATTTGAGTCTCGATGAGAACGAATTAAAAATAACCCACGTTGGATAACGTATTTTGACACTGTCGATTTTGTTTCGGCCCAAATCTTGGGGGGGGAGCCGCCCTCCCCCCCCCCCAGCCACTGTGGCTGCCGCCCCTGGTGGGGGTGTATCTGTCCCACTCCTGGAGAGTATTTCTGCACCTTAGGCAATTCCGTTGACAGTGAACTTGATTGTCAGCAATGATTTGCCAACAACATCATGACTCGGACACAGATTCGACAGACCGGTGAGTATGAGGCTATACATTCCAATGGCATAGATTTGCACCGCAGTTCCAGTAGGAAGTTATAGAGTCAACACTCACTCTAAATGAAAACGCTAGCCTACTCACAGGAGTCTCATTACATTATTGCCCAGTTTTTCGAGCTGTCGAGCCCTATAGTCGACCCGCGGAAGTTTATTCTCATCGTGTGTCCACTCTGCGACGGTAGGTGTCACTGCGCTAACGACATGTGTTTTTAATAAATTCTCAACTCAGAATCTGAAACCCCAATCACGCAATCTGAAACCCCAACAATCCTAAACTGAATTGTTGTTCAACCTTTTCCGATCAGCGAGTTTTTTTTAACTTAGTTTGAACGCTGCTGTTTCATAACTGAATGTAAGTGAAATACCAGATACATTGCCTTACATTCGACGTGTGAATAAAATCCATGTGTCCTGTTTTTGGACAATTTGTGAAGTAAAGGAGAAGTGACTTAGTAATAATAGCGAAGGCCACTGGCTAGCAAGAAAGGAGATTCCAGTAAGACAAAGAAGAATATGCCTGGTTTGCTTCAATTTTTGCACAGGAAGAATATAGATGACATTTCTGAGGTTTTGAGAGGGATCAAAAATGGCGTGCTTTTTTTTGGATGGTATTAGTGTTGTGGGTCTAAGATCACGGTCGCGTGAACCATAAATCACTTCTCGTTACCAAGAACACAAAGATAGACGATAATACGGACCACAACTGTAGTCCTATTGAAGAAAAGAAAACCCATTCAGTTTGCGCCCAAATAAGGAGTCATAGAATAATATAAATTGGAGCAATTCACTGTTATATACCATCTGGAACACTTTAAGCCGGGAACCTCGACCACCTTAAGATTAATTTCTGTTTCATACATGGTTAATCGGTTTTCGGGATTCACTGGAAACTATCACTCCATACTTTATACTCATATGCCCTCTTACAGTTCCTCACATCACACCAATTCCACCTTGCGAATCGGCTACTTTCCTGATTATGGTCCTATGTGTACCAATTACAATGATCATTAAGGTCACCCCCCGCTCCTCCACGAGGGTCTGTTTGTACTGGAGGTCTCATGTTCTCACTAAACCGGTCCTGAGACGGTCTGCCTCTCGTTGCCCACTCTGGCCAAGCCTTTCCAATCATGCGGACCGACCAAAACCAAGTCCAGTGCGTGACCGTGAGGACCATCTCTACCCAACGTCAGCGTCCGTTTGTTTCGTATAGGTCCTTTTTTCGACAATTTGCGGCACATTCAAATTTCAAAAAAAAAAAAAAAGGCACGGAGCGTTCGTGTTTTGACGCCATGCATTCGCAGTCATCTTTGTACAGATGATTGCTCAGTTTATGATAACTGAGATGAATGAGTTTATCTATCCTATCCCGCTGTCACCTACTCAGCACACTTTCAACCTTGGGTCCATGCACACGATTAGTTCATGACGACCATACTCCTGTGTAGAATGGCCTCTTGCAGACGGGAACGGCACCAGCAACCTAAAACTGGGTGTTAACCTGAAAAACATTGGAATGAGAACATAATCTGTATCTCTAACTCCTCTCGATGAGAGCACATGCCTGGAAGGCCCCAGCCTCACCCACACGTCCGCACCCAATCACCTGGTCCCTTCGGCTAGCAACCCTGGCCTGGCTCGACCGCCCTTCCCCTCCAACTCCCTGCTCTGCGGTTCCCATGGAGCTCGCAAACAATGAGCTACAGGGCGTCCCGAGAGTCGGACCCAACCCACCGAAAACTCACTCATCCCCAAAGGACACGAGGCAAGACAGTCTAACCGGGAGCGCGCTATATACCTAACGAAACGCAGTTACCTCCCCAAGAACTCCTGGTGGTAGACCGGCCACCGGTAACCGAGTATGTGAAATAGGTAGTAAACCCGAAAAAGAAGCCAAAGGCTTAGTGATTCCTTGACTCTGATCCTGACTGGATCAAGCTTAGCACTGTCAAGATTTACCAATAGGGATCATTGTCGTACCCATGATAGGGAAATCAATACATGTATGAACAATCCATGCAGATGAGGTCTTGTTAACAAGCTAAATTTAGCCCAAATTCATTTTCACAATATCCCCATTTCATCCCAAACTGGCTCCAGTAACACCAAAAGTGATAGTGTTTCTGTTTTTCCATTAAGAAAGCTAGATACCGAAATTCAACTGATCAGACAGGGCACTTTGGATCATGTTAACAAGATTTTAAGTCTTCGAAAACTCTCTTGACCTCAGATGACCTTCGACAGACCAAAAACAAAAGGATCATATAGTATAGGCTTCATCCATCTAGGTGGAATCGACTTATCATTTTAACGAGCTCAAAAGTTGTCAATTTCCCAATTCTTTCTCAAATCGATTCCTAGATGGTCTGCCACAAAACAATGTGTTCCGGACTCCCGAAATATAGCTGACCCATACACCGAATTTCAACGATCGGAACAAAGACATTCTGGAACTTACCGTTGTTAACAGATTTTCAGACTTTGAGCTATCTTGACCTCAGATGACCTTTTAACCGACCACAAATAATAGGGATTATGTACCCATCATGGGGAACCCTATATTCAAGTATGAACTGGATCCATCCAAGTGAGGGAAGAGTTATCGTGTTTAACGGCTAAGATTTGACAAATCATCAATTTTTCACAAGTTCCAAATTTTTTCCAAAATCGTAACATGGACTGCACCAAAAAAAAGAAGGGTTCCTGTACTCCTCGTAAGAAAGCTGCATACCAAATTTTCAACCTGATTGGACCAGGCATTCGTCTCAACAGATTCTTAGACTTTGACCTCTCGTGACCTCAGGGGACCTTTGATAACCCAAACCGATAGGGATCATGTACTCAAGATGGGGAACCATATACAAGTATGAACTTGACCCCAAGTGGGGTTTCGAGTTATCGTGTACAAGGTAGCGTCACACAACATGTTACACAACACACACACACAAACAACACACGCACACAACACAAACAACACGCACACACACTGTCATGGACTGTCATGACTGCATAGATTCCTCTCTTCGTCCGTCCAAAATTCAACCACTACCTACTATACCAAAAACACATGGGTTCATGTACTTCCCCATATAAGAAAGCTACACAAATTTCAACAACGATGAGACCAAACCAATTTGGATTCATCTTGTCACAGGTTTACAGAACCTTGACCTCTGGTGACCTCAGAAATTACATCTGACTGATCCCAAAACAATAGGGGATCATGTAACTCATCATGGGATCACACAAACTAAGTATGAGCTCATCATCCGACGGGGTCGCGGTATCGTGTTCAAGCCAAAATTGGCCAAAATATTGACTTTTCGCAAATGTCTATTCTGACAAAAATTCACCCGACCTATACCAAAAACAATAGTTTCATGTACTCCCCATAAGAAAGCCACACACTAAATTTCAACCCGATCAGACCAACATTTTGGACCTTATCGGGGTTTACCATGGTTTCAGACCTTGACCTCTGGTGACCTCAGATGACCTCTGACCTGACCCCCAAACAATGGAGTTCATGTACTCATCATGGGGAACACACATACCAAGTATGAGCTTCATCCATCCAGATGGGGTCGCGTTATTGTGTTCTCGTGCCAAAATTGGCCAAAATATTGACTTTTTACAAATTTCTATTCTGACCAAATTCCCTTGAACGATATAGCCAAACAAACAACATGGTTCCTCCTGTACTCCCCGTAAGAAGCTAAACACCTCGTGGTTTACAAGCCCAAAATTGACCAAAATACACTTTTTGACTATTTCCTCATTTCTCACAAAAATGACCCCCAATCAACACCCAAAATGAGAGAGTTCTTGTACTCCTTATAAGAAGCTACACATCCAAATTTCAGCTTGATTGGACCACCTGTTTTTGGACATATCGTGTCACAAAAGTTTTTCAGACTTTATAAAACTCTGGTGACCTCAGATGACCGTTGACCTGCCCAACACAATAGGGAACTGTACTCCATCATGGGGAACACACCTACCAAGTATAGTCTCATAACTTAATCCTCCAGGGTGGGGTCGAGTTATTGTGTTTACAAGCAAGACGCCACACAACCACACACCACACACACACAACACACATACGACATGACTCCATAGATCCTCGACTTTTGTCAAGGAATCAACAGGGAATAAAAATCCCGCCTCAGCCAAAGACTGAGCGTCTGATTCGCACAACGAGCCTGAAACAGTTTACAAAAAAACTTGGTGCTTCTGCTCAGTCATCGCGACATCCACACAGCACTATCCAGTGTCACTTCATGCCAGTCCAACGCGTCCATGACCTCAGGTTCTCATGATCAGAGTCACTGATAACACTGATTCCACGAAAAGACTACTCCACGATTGAGACCCCGCACAGATAGTTCCCGTGGTACTACTGATCTGCAACCAATAATCCAGTCCTTCTCCAGTCAGTTGGGATGCAATTAGTGCTTAAATGGAGCAGTGAAGACCACATGCACACTCTCGAGCAGCCTGGCATCAGCCCAGATGCATCATGGTTGGGTCCGGGTTTCCCTGATCGTCTTCTCGGCGGGGGCATAATGGGGCGCGATGGGTTCACCACGAATATCATCTTAGCTTTTCGAAAAGTGAGTGATTTATCGCATACCGTCTACGATCAATGCAGTCAGGTTTCTTCTTTTGCGTCCCAACCACCCAATTCAGATCACTCATTTTGGAAGTTACTCATATTCTTACACATTATTCAGTACATTAAATGCTACTGTTTGAATCCTGGGAGCTGGACATTTATAACTGGATTTGATATCATATGTCTCACACCGATCCAAATCCTGGAACACGTGTGCAGGGAATTTTCAGTGTAACGAGCGGGGCTTAATACAAAATTTTCCAAGGGGGTGTGACATTTGGTAACGACAAGATATGCTGTCTGGGACGCGAACTTTTGATTTAACTTTTTTGTAATAGTCGGAGGGGGGGGGGGGGGGTGGTGTCACATTCGGCTCGTCCTCGGGAACTGACATAAAGTACACACCATATTCATTGGACAGGAGCGTGCACTCACATGGCTATATATCGCGTCGCTCCTCTCTAATTGGCGCGGAACACGCTCAGATCGGCAATGGCAAAGAAGTAAAATGTTATTTACACTCACGTTCGCACATGTCTTTTCGCACAGGATTGTGGACTTTTATCATGTAAAGCTCAGAAGTAGCAGTTTTTGTGAGTGGAGCACGAAACTTCCACAATTAGGTCGCTAATCTGTAGGCCTGAGAGGTTTTCATTTTTTATTTTAAACATGCGCGCCCATTAATTAACCTTCCAAATCAGGTTCGAGGAAAAGTATCACTCATATTGATTGCCCATAACCTACAAGCAGGAACAGCGATACCTGTGATACACCCACGCAACACTCCAATTCCCTTATTGTCAACCCTCGTTAATCGAATTACGGAAGGCGTGGTTTCAAAACCGCAGCAGGAAAGAGAAACAGTTCCGGTGAAGAATGGGTGAAAATCCTGGAGCGATGATCCTAAATTGAAACAATCGCTATTTTTTCCATAGATGTCAGTGTGAAGAACAAAATAGGTTTCACTACTAGGAAATACATTTTCACTTTCGCTTCGGTCTATTTCTATCGGGTAGGGCGGCAATCGAAGTCGGGAAACTGGTTAAGTCGTAAATTAGTGCAACAGCTTCAATTTGATGTTTGCATTGTATAAAAATCAATTGTCACATTTTGCGGTTTGAACAATGTTGGCCTATTTGGACAGGTGTAATACGCCTTATGTGGAGTACAAACTCCGTGCATTCATCTAACAAGTACCATGTTAAATATTCGCTTATTGTGTGACGGTATATATTCCATTTTATTCTTGGCTCAACCATTCTGATATCATTAATGTGACCCCCATACGCCATTCTAATCTTATTTAAATTTGGGTGAAAGGCATAGACAAAACATGGTTTCGACGACCCTGAACGAGTGCTACTTCAGAATCGATTTCCTGCGGTTTAATCCAATGTCAATGACATACGTAATCTCATAAAATGACATGGTATAATGTTACGTGACTACATTGTCATTTCAAGCTAATATCTCATAATTGGCCTGAAACGTCCAGCAATATCCCTTAGTATCCTAAGTATCGTTGGAAAAGTTTGAAATCAAGAAAGCAATTGTCATCAGGTCATTCATCAAAGGGCAGGAATTTTGAGTAAAGGAATTGATTCCTGTGGCGTTTCTGCCCGAGAAATACATTACTATTCACACAAAGTATAGCGAAAAAGGTTGCCGTCCAACGTGATTTTAAAGGGTACTCACACTTACACAAATAAATAAAGTACTAAGTCATCGTGTTTCACAAAAACCTACGAAACTCATCCAGTTTTTCATATACTCATAGTGTGTGTTTACTTGTTTACTATGAACGTTTACTGCATACCAGTTGCAGCTCGTTCCGGCGCGTTCCATGTTCATGACCGCATAATCCTCCATTCATGGTGTCCCTTGCCGCACACGAATCCACATCCTATCGATCTTGCCTAGATTCTTCTTCAATCTCGCGTTTTGCCCTAAGGGGAACAAATTATCAGAAGCAATTGGAGTTCCACCCCCAGTGCGTTCGGGAAAACTCGCAGGCGAAACGTACCTTAATGCCTACCGTGGGAAGCCCCGGGACCCACGTGGGCACGTGGAGGGTAAGGGCGCGATCCGAGCTGGGAATCGGCCGTTGCCTTCTCACGTATCTCCTAGATGCTTTAAAGCGCTCTTAATGGCCCAGTTAAAATCTGTCATTGGTTTATAGACCTTCCTTAGCTGCTCATTATACTCCCCGGTCGAACGGTTGATCATTGTGGGATTGTGTTTGAACTTCCGTTTTCCGTAAAACCCAGCAACCCATTGAGTAACTAGGCCGATACTATATGGTTGACGTCAGGCGGTTGAACCGCTTTTCTAACAAAAAGAACTTGCGAAACCCAACCAGTGTTATCATCTATATCGACGAAACGACTTGATTTTTATATTCACATTTCGGCCCGGAAACGGACTGGGCAAGCCCTCGCTTGTTGGCATGGTTTTTCTGAAGATTTTCCCGACCTGTCAATAGCGTTTCCGGTCCTGACGATTCAGAAAAGAAGAAAATAGCAATGATATCACAAATCACATTTTCGAAGTGGGGAGGCCGGGTTCATGAATGTTATAAAAGTCAGTAACACTCATCGTATTCCCGTAGATTTTTCCGGAAGTCCATCATTCACCGTGCTCTATTTCACGTGAACAACAAATCGTCTTACGACTAAGTGTCTCAACGCTTGACCTAATGTACGTGCACGTTTACAACTTTAGTGTGTACCAGCGCAAATGACACGGCTGTTGTGCGAAATATATCGATCGATTTCGCGAGGTTTTGTGATGTAAATCATCTGTTGTCTTATTTATCTGCGATCGTTTTTGAGTTTCCAAGCATTGGTGGTCATGACCTACCTATTCGCTGACTTGCAGAAACTCGATTTGGAATGATTTCTCTCGAGGACTAAGCGTGTTTGGAATTCAGGTTATGTTACTGAGTACAGTAAGTTACGAATACGACTCATGAGTAGCCTCAACCAACTACAGCAGCTGCAAGTACACTACAACAAACACAGGCTACACCATCAAGTACAGTTGCCGAGGTCAGCAAGCTAAGCAGAACATGCCCTAAGTTAAGAAGTACTATTAAGTACTACTTATGTTAGAACAGTCATCGCCACATTTGCCTAGCCGTAGTAGATAAACTCAGCCGATGGAATAGGTTACGTAAACAGCAGCAGGCAGTATACATGCAGCCATGCCGAAAATGTGTTGTCGGTGGGTGCTCGAAACACGCTCTGAGATGGGTAACAGTTTACATGTCTTTCCAAAGGAGAATTCAGTGAACAGAACATGGATAAGATTTGTTTTAATTACTCCGTTACTTTGATCCTTCAACCACCAGTGTGATTTGCAGTGGGGCACTTCACAAATGACTGTTTTGACCCAAGTGTAACGTGGACGAGGAGTCTTGCCGGGAAAATATCCAACAAATAAATTAGCTGCACCTCCAACAAGACCAGGCACTTCCAAACAGACATCGGCTGCCCCGGGTACATCATCCATCAGCACAACTACTGTCACATCAGCTTCCAGCAGTAAGTAGTACGCATAAACAGTGCCATCAGTGTATAGGCAACCATAGGTGATCCTCTGCAACGACCAACTACAAGTTCTGTCCACCCACCAAGAAACAGCGACTGTCATCCATTCGCCGAGAACAAAAAGGGTAGGCCCGATATATATATATATATATATATATATATATCTATATATATAATATATATATATATATATATATATATATATAATATATATATATAATATATATATATATAGGAAGAAATGTGCGTTTGAACTTGTAGTGTTAATTTCCGACCTTGAAATGAAATGAACATGTGCGGTCTGCTATTTGCTGCGTCGACTGTTTTTTTTTTTGTTGTAGCTATTGTAATATTCTCATTATTTTTTTCGGTGTAATTCTAAGCATGTTGTCAAGAGTTGTAAACTAGAGGGAATGAAGTCATACTTATGTTCCGTTACCGAACTATCCCCCCCCCCCCCCAGCACCCTCCTCCCCATCTCTTATGCAGTCTACCTGATGGTTATCGTAATTACAACACAAGCCAAGTCTTTTGCTGACTAACTACACACAGGATGTCGGTTAATTGTCCAATCAATGCCCGGCTAGGCCTATATGAAGTGGAGTGGAATTAGGGATTTTCCTTCGATGCAATGGAAACTTGATTTTGAAGAGGGTGCACTGACAACTGGTCCATAGTGAACAATAGGCACACGAAGGAAGTCAATTCCCAGCTAGGCCTATATTGAATGTGGAGGGAAGTAGGGATTTACATTCAATGCAATGGACACTTGATTGTGAATAGATGGGGCCTTGGCAACTAGTATATGGTGTACAATGGGCTGTTTGTCAGTATAGTCATTTCAGTGGATTGTTTCTGGTTATACTGTTCTACTATGCGTTAGCTTAAATCCTGTTTCCATGTGTCCGTGATGCGTAAACGTAATGCGTGATGCGTAAACAACGATTGTATTTTCAAACGAGAATGTTTCCATGTTCGTATTGCGTGATGCGCAATGCACAATGCGTGATGCGTAATGAACCGAATGAGTCCGAATACGAATTACGCAGCTATACAGAGAGGAAAGGGGGATTTCCCGACTATCTATGGCACTTACCTAATGTTTTTACACGTGATTACCTTGACATACTTACAAAGCTCTGAGGATCACCATTGATGAACATTCTGAAGTCAGTTTCCTGTTTTTTAGGCATTGTGTTGAAACAAAATAAAGGACACTTTTTTTTTATCTGGTATTTATATCTAGATATGCCATTTGTGTATTTGGAAACAAGAAAAAAATGTCTTTCTTTCCAGTACTGTTCGTACGTTTTATATTGTGTTGTTTTATTTTACAATAGTTGAGTGGAACCTAACAAAGCTGGGTTTCCCTGTTACCTAACATTCTTCTGAACTTGTTCCAGGCGTTGGTTGAAACGAGATGAAGGACATTTCATCTGATATTCATGCTTGCTCGCTTTGTCCTCACTGAGTCGAATCTGTTCACTGTGTATAGCTACTCTTAACTAACCTCCAATCAATTTCAGTCACTCCCACTCCCGATGACTGATAGACTCCCGTGTGAGGTTGTGTTTGTAAGTTGGCGACCGGGGTCATACTAAAGATTTCAACATGGTACCTTTTTGCCTTCTTCTCGCTGGTCTCTCAGCACACGAGATCGGAGCAGGGAAAAACGTCTGCTTGTGAGTACCCCCACGCCGCCCACATCAAGGTACCGCCAGAGAGGATTGCCTCGTTCCGTGTGCCTGGTGGGAAATTCGCAGCTGACAATGAGGTGCAGTATACGTCTTGCTCGGCAAGTATGCCGTAAAAAAACCTTCTGTATCTGCTCCTTGCTCATGTGGAAATACTGTTGAAATTCTGTCGAGACTAGTTCTCGGACGGGGTGGTGATTGGCCCAAAATAGTTTCCTTCGTTGCAATATTTCACGGATCCACAAATTGTGCTTCCTTTCCTCCTTCTCTTCAAGTAAATATACCCAATTGCTATCAACAAATCATCAACTTCTCCCAATTGTCTACCACTGAACCACATTTTGTCCTTTTGGCAGCGGCTTTATTTCTCATCACGGAACGTCCAATACACAGGTTTATTACGCGCATATGGAAGCAGGCAATACCCAGGTTCAATACGCACCTGCTTGCGCAAGTAGAGCGTACGGACACAACATGGTTCTAGAGTTCTTTTGGTTTCAGGTGCATCATTTCTAACCAGGAACCCTGTCAATGTCAGTGTTCTCCCCAGGGTCCCTGCACAAATAACAAACATTGATAATAACGCCAAACAAACATAAATGAATAACAAAACATTCCATACATACCTAAAGCCCTAAAACAAAAGACTAGAAGTACCCCAAAGCTAATTCCAAGAATAAAATATTCCAGCTCTTTTCATTGCACATTTCAGTCTAGATTTGGAGGTATTTGTGTTATTGAACATCCGGATATCTTGAGGCAAGGCGTTCCATTGCTTGTACTCCATGGTATAAAAGACTACACGCCCCCCATAAAATTAGCTACATACTGTGGAGGGTAGAAACAACCAGAGCGGGGGATATTGTAACATGCTCCCTCGAGGAGATATGAACATACTTGTCAAAAACTATCTTCAATTTTATGCATAAAACCTGACACTGATAATTCCACCTCGCTCTACGAGAATCCATGACAAAGCTGAAAGCACATCAGCTGTGGGGACAGTCCTGTGGAGGTCTAGAATAAGCATAATATTATTACAGTTAATCACTGTTGGGTTGTTTGATGAATGCAAACAACATTCGCTGTTGCTGTTCCACTGAACCGCAAATGGGGGAAGCAGAAACTTAAATGTCCAACTAGTATTCAGAGGCTTGCAGACTTTCATGACCTTTATATTTTTCATATTTTTTCAGTTGTGTTGTCTGAATGTCTCAGGGCAGGGTCTCATGGGGAATTGATTTGGGCCTAACTGGCATATTCAAATTAGCTGAAATTTGGTCTGTGCTAAGTTTCTTTTCATGAATTGAAATATAGAGTAGGCTAATTACCAAAGTCAAGTCACTTTCCAGGATCATTGGTCTTCAACGTCCTAATCGAAAGTCTATAGTGAGTTCTTCACCACGGTATGTTGTGTTTGTTTATTATAGCCCATTATCTCACCGAAGAATTATGTCAAACTGAACTCACAGTGATACCAGCAAAGACAAAGAGGACGGTCTAGAAGAACACAGTGACATCCACATGGTATGAACGAAGGTAATATAATACTGTATCTTGTTTGTTCACTCGAACTATGGTCCAGTTATTTTGTAGAATTTTGGTTTATATACAAACATACTATATGCACCTAGTTATGGTTGTCATCTACCAAATTAGATGACACTAACTCAGGTACTAAATAACGCACATGTGGTAATGTGTTATTGAACATGATGTACTATCACCGACCACCTTTGTCTTTGCCTAATTTTAGATATCATTTGATGCATTAATTATGTCTTCGTTGTTCTCACAACAGCTGTTTAGAAGAGCAACCATGGGAATAGGACAAGTTTATTGTGTTCCGGTCATGTCCGATGTCGCTCTTCACGGTATGTCCAACCTGCTCTCGGGTCCCCCAAACTAAGATTAACACCGTGATTGGTACCATGGTCTCGGTGAAAAACTGCATATCATTTTTCCTGGTCCAGGACATGGAACAGTCAACCAATGATCTAAAACACACCAGCTGGGAATGTGTTGCCGTTTGTTGCCATCCTGTTACGTGGAGCGAGTCCTGCCAAGCCTTTTCGGGTACTCGACCAAATGGCTGCAAAACTCGAGATTCGAACGTTTTTTTATCCATCAGAAAACTGTCCTGATTCCCACTGTTGTAAAGGTTTGGGAGAACACCAGCCACTTGATTCCCTAAGGGGAGAGTGCTAATTCTGATCATTCCCGTCACACGGCGAAGTACAGCAGCTACACCCTGATGGAACCCAACTCAAACAAAATCCTATATGTGGAAATTATTTAGGTCAGCCTTTTCTCCTTCTTTTTTCTTTCGGCTGCTGGCACTTGCCAGGGAGGTCTGGGGTTCAAAGCAGGGTTGGCCATACTGGAGAAGAGGACATTTTCTGTATGCCGGCCTGGCCATTGTATGCCTAATAAACGTGATATGTTTACGGAAATAGAAAGCACAACAAGTTCCCCCTACTTACTGAATAAAGGCCGTTCGGGGGCGGCTGTTAGTTTGAATCCTCCTCATACATCTTACTGACGTTGTAGCAGTTTAGGTGACGGGAAGGATATATTCATCAATTAAATGGCGGATCTCCTGGCAATACACATTGCGAGGATTTTCCTCAGAGTTGTAGTTGAAAGTAAGATCATAGGTCTTAAATTTTCTGGGGGACCTTTACTTTTTCCGGAATTTTAGGTCAATTCGTTCCGCATTGTGGTGAATCCTACCTAAGTATTGTTTTCGTCAATAGAATGTTACCCTATCTATTCGTTGTATGTCCAGTCGAAGAATCCAGACAACAGCTCGCGGGAAAACTGACCAAAAAAACACCAATTTAGAACATTTGTTGTCGTTGATCGGTTGTGACCCCATGAATGTACTAAGAGTGTTTCCCCCGAATTAGTTCTAGCAAAATTATACAAGAATCGGCACCAAGGCAGGGGTTTATGAAGCTAACTTTTTCAGCTGTTTATATAAGGTTTGTGTACAAATGCGGTGAAGTTGATGTTGTCTTCAGCTTCATACAATACCTCTCTTCAACCGCTGACGTCATCGGCGAGGGCGTGCTTTCGGACAGAGAGCGTGAAAGGTCACGTGACCACCGAAAGATCGCTCGACCACCTGGAAAAATGGTTAAGGACAAACTAACTATAAGATAATGTTCTAGATAGTACTACGTTGATCTTGAAATTTCAACATGGCCATTTCATGAGTAATTTGTTTTATTCAGCCCTGGGCAATATTCACCATTTTTGAGAGTGAATGGTTTTACCTACCCAGCTGGGTAAACGTGGTATTTGTATCAACATTTTTTACAACATCTGGACAGTCCTGGTAACTTGCTAGAGTCCTATTCGTGGATTTTTTCATCTGATTTTAACACTATTCTTCCTCATCATTTGGGTTGACGAAATGTGTGAATATTAAATCAATTGCAATCGGACGAATTGGGCGTTGGACTTTCCTCACAAACAGGATCCAGAGAGTATTTGTTTCTAGCGATATTGTTACGAATACTGGTGCTCCACATGGGTGCGTAATATCACCTGTTCTATTCACACTTTATACTTCCGATTATCGCAGCACACATCCCAACACCCATATTGCCAAATTTGCAGACGGTACGTGCATCGTAGGTCTTATGGGGAAGAATGGTGACGAGACTGGATTAGAATGTGTATCACACCTTCACAAATTGGTGTCAAGAAAACAGGTTGGAGCTAAACGCGTCCAAAACGGAAGCTATTTGTCGATTCCCGTCGTATTGGACATCATTAGAGAGCATTTCAATTAGTCACGAGCAAGCAGAACAAGTTTCATTCCTATAAGTGTGATGAGCTGAAACTAACCCGACCCATGTTCTTACTACGGAAGCTCAATTCATTCAGACTAGATAAGACCCTAATTTCTCTATTCATAAGGCGGCAATCGAGAGCATTACTACGTATTGTTTAGCCGGATTGGGAGGTAATACAACAGTTAGAGACATGGCTATGTTAAATACAATAGTTAGGAAAGCGAGGCGAGGCGAGGCGAGTTTGCATACACTCTTCTGGAACAAACGTTCGTTTTCGTATATTATATATATATATATCTATATATATATATATTATATATATATATTATATATATATATATAGATATATATATATATATATCTATATATATATATGATATATATATATATATAGATATATATATATATAATATATATATATATATATATTATATATATATATATGGTCAATAAAGATTCTTAATTTAATCTCATATCTTCTATTTTCAACGGGACGGCTGAACGTATGAGGCTGGGATTCCATAGATGCGTATGCGTAATCCGGGCTGGAAGTGAAACTCACATATTTACGAAAACGAACGTTTGTTCCAGAGAGAGAAAACACTATAAGTGTATGCGAAAAGACCATGGAAAGCCGCAGCTCATGCATATTGTCGTTGCTTGGCTTTTTGAAGAAGATATTCATAGAATTCATTCGCAGTGATACGCATCGGCATACGTGTTGGTACATGTGCTTAGTTCGCTATTCCGCGTTTGGTTCGCCTTAGTTATAATTTATGCTCTGTGAGCAAATAATCTTTTTCATCTATTTTAGCAAACTAAATAGAACATATTCAAAAACTAGCCTCTGCTCAGTTCACGTAAATTGGCAATTTTTCACATACGCACTACGCATCTATGGAATCCTAGCCTAAGTGAGATCTTTACAATCGGAGCGGATACAACCACGTTTCCGGTTAAGACTCCGCTTGTTAAGGTCCTTTTCTGTCGGTGAGAAATGTTGTTGATGAAAATATTGCACTTCACATACCTTATCAGATACTGCATGAAGGCAACGGGAAAATCAACATATATCGTCGCAAACGACCATTATAATTGAGTTGATGAAGATCATATATATTCCTCGAACAATAGCTACATGTACCGAAAGTGTCAGGTGAGGCAATTATTCATTTGAAGCAGTGGGTATATTTTGAATCGATTTGAATCTCTATTGAAAAAAAAAGTCTTTATCTGATTTTTGAAAGGCATTAACTCCAGCAAGTATCGATGACAAACAACCAAATCCCCCATCAAAGTTCAGCAGGAGTTTAATTAAGTACATTTGCTAGTGATTCCCCACTGCCACTGCGGTTTTTCCCTCTTTAGACAAGCAGGCAACAAATGCTAAATGGCTGGGCGCAAACTTCACATCAGAAACTAGAACTATTGCAGTTTCAGTTCAATATATGTCTACTAATATCAAGTCTAAAGACGCGATTTTCCCCCAGGTTTGACGGTCGAGTTGCTAATAGGAAGATAGCGGCCTAAACAGTTGGTTGGAGTTGGAGTGCGCTGGGCAAAGAAGTACTTGGTGGACGTGTCCTGTTCCTGGGGAGGAGGGTTCTTTTCGCCAAAGATGGTCTTCACCTTAATGGTACAGGGCTTCGGTGTTAGGCAAGTCTATCAATTTCTCGTTTTTAAACTAGGGTATCAGGTTTCAATACTGGCATGGTTGCGAATAGTAGTCGTTCAAGTTCAAGTTCCGTGGATAATTTAGGTAGCTTAGGTAAGCTTGGTGCAAGTGATCACACGATATTTTCCGATGTGTCTCGTTCTGGGCCTGCCAGTATTTACGCAGAGCGTTGTGTGCTTTGTTTCATGTTTCTCGAGGGCCGATTTGGAGGCATTTCTGGGTTTCTGAGTAAAGAAGATTGACCTAAATTGTTAGGAAGTCTGAATGCTGGTGACTTCTGGATGGGTTCCTCAACAAAATTATAAGATAATGAAAGTTCACGGTCCTTGGAAACAGCGCCGCACTATGAACAAAAGGCCTTGTTGGATGAAGAGGGAGGTTTTTCTAGCCATTAAACGTGAGAGACATCTTTGGCGACTTTATCGTTCTAACTGTTCCCTTGTCCACTTGGATGGTTTCAAGTTCAGCACAGCTAGTCCAACGTTCAAGATTTTGGTGCTAACTTGCTAAGCTCGATTTTTAGCTACATTATCATACCTGACTAGTGAATATCCGAGCAAAAATGTTTTAGCATCTTGTCGCTGGAGGACAGTTCATCTGTATGAATTGATGAAAAGGGAATGTGAATCAGCAAAATTCATTTGAAAAGTTGCACTGTAGAATACGTAATTTCAAAGATTTAGTGTTATTCCCCGTGAGAGATCTGACGACATTGTCTGGAAAGGCTATGGAAACACTCTTAGAATGTTGTGTAACTAGCCACCTATCAGTCGGTGTTGTGCTACGAAATTACGATCTCCGCCAAAGGTTTAATTTTAACTAAACCTTTACACATGTTGTGTGATTTTCCTCACACAACGCCGGGATAGGTGCGCTAGTTACACCGTGTTGTGTAATTCTACACAGCATTTTTAGGAGTGTAAAGGCTCCGAACGTTATCCGGTTATGATATTATAAGCAGATGTCCTCTTTCTTGGTCACAGAAACACTGGATCAGTGTTCCTGCAACAACGCAGATATTCCAGGTCCATCAATCAGTCGATAACATCTGTATTCCTCAGTTTGCTTTTAGGACGGATCCGTTCCAGACCCAGCGGTATTGACACAGAGTGAGTAGTACACGATGACTCCCACAAACAGTAACCAAATGCCTCAAATGATTGACTGAGAAAAGAACTTAGACCTGATACCGGGTTTGGTCTCTAGAAGCGGTGAATTAGAGTCGAAGTCGGAATAGAGAAGGGGCATACTGCCAACGAAGAATTGAGGCTAGATTGATTGTGACCACTCAGTCGCTAGCATGATGTGTGTGCAGAGTGTAGGACATTATTTCATATGTTTCATTTTTCGCACCAGATCGCTGGTTCATGCCTATCCGCGCAATGTTCTAATCGATAGGTGCGGAGTTTTGACATTCGCAAAATAGTTAACATTTTTGACATTTGCCAATTAATTGATATTTTCGCATTTTCAAAATATTTGACAGTTTTGAAATTCGGAAATTTATTGACATTTTTGACATTGCAAAATATTTGACATATTTTGTAATTCCAAAATATTAGGAGAATGAAATGACTGACTATTTTTCCTTTCCCATGTATACTGATAAGATCATGCAACTCCGGTGATTGCCCCTCTTGTCTATTAACTACCTCAGGTGTTGCCTCGCAATTAGCCTGGAGATATTTTCTTTTTCACGAGGTCGAAATAACAATCACGGTATACACGAATTTCGTCTGTTGCGTGCGTTGTTTTCGTGATTTGCGGTGTTAGGTGTTGCTCACTGACTAATAGACTGGCTGGCAAATCATGATTTGTCGAAATAGTGATTGCATTGGGTGAATAAAATTAGGAGGAAGTTTCCTCCTCTCGTCAAAACGAATATTCCATGGCCCGAGGTGGCAGATTCTATTCGACTGCCCAGCCATGCACATATATTTCAAAATTTTCATGTATTGTGTTTCGTTTGGCTTCGGATTGTATAATTCACTGTTATTATCACAAGAAAACACGTATTGACTGATATTCTGATAAAACTTATATATCATATGAGAATATCATAGGTAGTACTAGTTATGATGCATTTGAATCGACTATATTGCATTGTCGCTAATCAATTGCGCTGGCTGGCAGAACTTTAGATCAGACTGATGGCGTGTGTCAACTGTCGGAACCCCAAGATAGTACTATACGATTAGCAATTCATCATACGTTAAGTAACTTAACTTAACTTATTGGTACCGTCACGATTGTTGCAACACTTTGTCACAACCACGGACTTAAACCTGTCATGGGCTCGTGTAGCCGGAATTGATTCAATATCTTGGAGGGTACTAACTAACTTTGTCCCTCTTTTGAAGGAATAATCTTTTACTTTTAACTCCTCGTTCAAAGTTCATCAGACGAGAATGGTTCGATAAAGGTCAGTCTTACCGGACGTTAGGAGACTCGAGAATGACCGATCAGACATTTACAATCAGAGTGGGGGCTAAAAGTACCAATCGATGGTACTCGGGGTAGGAGAGAAAAAAATGCTTGTCGATTTATTTGAGCTTTTTTGTTTTTGATCTGATTTTGCCTAACACATATAAAATCATGCGATCGTTTTTTGTATTCTTCAGACCAGTAGTATGTAAATTTGGGGTTCTGGCGCATTCCACCAAAATCGTCCAAGTCTCTCTAAATATAACGTTAGTTTCCCCAAGGTCTATCTACTCTTAATTCTTTAATTATCACCCAGGTCTAATCCATAAGCACTCGTGGAACACCTCCTCGTGTATGGTACGCTCTTGGTTCCAACGGAGAGAAGGAACCTTATTCACTGTTTGACTAGAGATTATATGAATCGGGTTTATAAGGAGGGGTCTTTTATTCTGACAGTATAATCTATTGTTAACCCTGACGCTGACTTCATAATTTTGATAAGCTCCTTTTTTTGTATCTGAGCCGCTTGTAAGTTTATCATTATTTCTTCTAATACTTCTGTTCATTCCTGGAACTTGGCCGTTCTTTGGTAATCCAGTAAATTCTTCTTGACTGACTAGCACCATCATCTAGAGCCTGTGAAATCTATTCACCATAGTATTTATTTGGCCAATTCTAATTTCATTATGTTTTTAGTTTTAGTTAAAGTTTTTTATTGAAAAAATTGTGTTGCCAACACAAGCAATAGCAACACCATTCCAGTAGCGGCAAATCCAATGGGGGAAGTAATAACTCCACCAATAGCTGCTATACCTGAAGCGCAAGAACAACTCCCCCACCTCTGACAATGGTTTCTAGTGTAGTTATAGTGTTAATAATTTTGTTTACTTTTTATACAGGGAAACTCGCTTATCTCTTTAAGCTTCTATTTCTTTTTTAATATCTCAATTTTTTGTAGTCTGAAAGCACCCTCATCTGCGGTAACTTCGGATAAATGTCCGTCACTTATAAGTATTCGTTTTTCTTTTTTAATAGTCGTAATGTTATTTTGTAAACATACCCAGAATTATCACCTCAAAGATTGCACTCAACACTCGATACCCTCATGGTTGCTTACCAAAACACAGACCCACCCTACTGAACATAACTGTATTATACTCCTGCACCATTCCATTCGGCGCTATACCATTTTCAGAGAACTAGTAAGGTGTATTATTTGTAAATCATTCGTGTAGTAATCCCATTGGTCCTATTATTGTTTTTTCTCCCTATAGCAAACATCATCACATATGATCACTATTCAAACATAACCATAGGCTGTTGATGACAAACATCCACAAATAGTTTATCCAGTGATATTCATTAACAAGAAGTGGTGTTACATCATTTGGTACAATTTTCCCAATGTAGATTTTTCCATATTCACTACTCATACATTCATCCCATCATTGATATTTGAATATCATATTGCAGGTTGCTATTGTATTGGAACTTCCAAATATACTCATTTATTTAACAGTAGTTATTTCATAAAGATATATCAGTTGACAGCCCTGCTTATTAATATCATCACCATCTTCATCTTTGATGCATGAATGTCATTTCATTACTTATGCCATTTTCCACCGGTTTTTCAATTTAGGGCTCCGATTCTCGTATAATGCTTACTTCCGTGTATGGGTCAATACCCAATGGAATGACACCCAACATTTAGATGGTTTCTCGTTAAATATATACTATTGGTGGAAGAATGTGATCACAGTGTAAATAAATAGCTATGAATGGTGACATGTCCACTTTTCCAATGTGTTCCACCATCAAACAACCAATCATGTATTAAGTGAACAAAAAGTTCTTGCAATATCTTCAGAAAATTTACAATAGCCATTATTTTCTGCGAACTTCAAGTTCAATTTTCCCATTATATTTATTGACCATAATCGCCACCCAATATAATCTACGGGTGATCGAATCCACCATGTCGATCCACCCTTGTAAGGCACCCGCGGCAAATGGAAAAATTAAACTTACATCACTACCAACCACTATAACATAATTTTGCACCTTTAGAAATATTGTAATCAACCTATCCAAAATATAGCTGATTTCAATCTTTTTAAATTCCGGCCCTATGTCTATAGATTGTTTCCCAAGTCAAACGACTTTTCAAATTTTTTAATTCCATAAGTATGTTCATTTATTTAATATCTGATGTGTTAGAACAAAAAAATGTTACTACCAGCAGTCCAACACAAATATAAAACAGATACAAAGTTAGTAGTGTATATTCACCACCAGACAGTAAAGGCCTGCTGACCAGCACACCAACAGTACTTTACAAACCGGCAACAATTATACAGAAAAAATAATAATTTGTATATATAAAAATCATTATAAATTCAATAGCCCCAGAAACAACAACAGCACTTACAAGAATGATTATTTTAATACTGAGGGTGTTATTGAAGCTGCGAAGCAACCGCCTGTTAGTTGAACCTGTAAGTGATTTTGATGATATGACTATCGTTGAACCAATTGCCAACTCCAACTACATTTGATAAGACAACTAAACAAGTTGAAACACAGATCCACAAATATCGAATCTGCAAGTGAACATGAAAATGACAAATCGTGCCACATCAGCTTTATGGTGTACTTAAATAATCTACTTCCCAGATGTTTATTTAAGTAAATAACTACCAAAAGCTACCAACACCAGTAACAAAATGCCCCACACATTTTCTGCCAGCATCCAACAGCACACTCAAGCATTTAATAGCCAAATTTAAAACACATCCGATGATGCCTGCAGTGCATATCCAACAGTTTAGAACCTAAATTTCAAAACTACATTGGCAAGGCATTTTAGAATATTCTTTAATCTGTTGTTTAATACTACCACTCGGGGTGGACTTGGTTGCGGTGGCACAACACTGTAACACGCTGCAAGGATGTTACTTGTAACAGCAGTGCTAATAGCTTAATGCTAAGCCGTCAATACTAACCACAGTTTACACCTTGTTCTCTTTAGCTAAAATTATTATTTTTCCGATAGGTCGTGTCTTTCATTTAAAATTTGATTGATAGTTTCTTTTATGCTGTTAATATGCCCACGCAATGCTCTATCAATTATACTTGCACAGTTTCCAATCTACACTTTTTCTATTTCAAGTCTTTTTTCTGCTTTGATTTCTTTTTCAGCTTTCTTTCATTCCTCTCCTCTGTGCTTGCGCTAGATTTTTTTCTAATAATATAACATTCGTTCTAATTCTTTCAGTTTTGCCAAGTTATCGACAAGCTCACCACGAGATTTTTTGTAGAGTTTCATCGAGAGCTAGTAGTTATCTCATACTAAGTTCTGTTCGGGTATCACTTTCACATCCTCTGGGCTAGCTAACACATTAACGAATAGTGCTTGCATCTCACCTTGTATGATTGTCAATATCATTAGGCAACTTCTGGCAGTTCTTCCATTTAAATATACTCCGTATCAGAGGCGGGATTTATTAATTTTCAATAAACTGTCTTTGCTTTGGTGGTTAAACTTTTGGTGGATGTTGAGTCGTCAACAAACCCCATTTTATTCGTATAGTATCTACATTAAATTTTTTAATATTATAGAACTTGCTTGGATCTCTTGAGTTAATGGGTTATATTCTTTATCTGTTATTTCTACTGAAAGAACACCATCTCGAGTTCAAAATTATCATAATGTTTAAACATGGGGTTAATCCATAATGTTCTAGCATCTTCGCATAGAAATGATCTACTTTGGTTCTTTTTAACGGTTCTTGCTGATCCAGACTATTTCTTCATCTAAAACCCCTCCTTCATTATTAGTGGACCTCATCAAATGAATCATCATTGATAAATGTGTCTTCATCAGGCATTAATCGTCCAGAGCGGGTTTCTTCCACGACCATAATCATTAAATGCGTTGTCAACCATTTTTGATTCCTTGACAAAAAGTCGGGATCTATGTAGTCAGGTCGATGTTGTAGTGGATGTGTGTGTGTGTGTGTATGTGTGTGACGCTTTGCTTGGTAAACACCATAACTCGACCCCACCTGGATGGATTGAGCTCAACTTGGTTTGTGTATTCCCCATGAGAGTACATGATCCCTATTGTTTTGGGGTTCAGGTCAAAGGTCCTATGAGGTCAAAACAGAGGCAAGTCTGAAACCTTGTAAAACACGTTAAGTCCAGAACGGTTGGTCCAATCAAGTTGAAATTGGAGTATAGCTTCCTTCATGGGGAGTACGGGAAACGTTATTGTGTTAGTCTTGGTCGGGGGTGAATTTCGGTCAAAATGGAAAATGTGTGAAAAGTGAATAGTTTTAGCCAATTTTGGCTTGTAAACACGATAACGCGAATCCAGAGACAGCATCATAGTAGCAGGTCTGCCATCTGCCACACATTCAGGAGTGACTGACTGGATTTGCGAACAACCAGGCTCATTTTAAGGCAATTGATTACCAATCTCGCCTCCATCTAACAGTTAACTGAGTGAGCCTAAACAAATATGGTCATCCTGAAAATGGCCAAAGAATGCCATGCATAATAGTGTACTCCTCATAACCTTGTGAGTTTTTTGAACCATCATTAGAGTAAGTCTTTCGATTGGATTGAGGGGGGTGGGGGGTTGGTTCGGTACCAAAACTGTCAATATGCACTTGTATCAGTAACGATTTAGATCAATTTGAAATGGTCTGGCTAGTGTTAAGATAAGTAATTTAATGTTGGAGTTTCCCAACTATATGTGGAAATTTTTTGAGTGGAAATTGCTCCAGTCATGGTTTGTTGTCCACTAAAATTAATTGTGAGAGCCTTACGGTAGGCTACTCAGCAGTGATGGAAAAAAATGTTGCCTCGCAGTCGGAGGTAAATGTACAACAGGTCCAGAAGCCCTGAGCTTCGGTTTACCTCTGATCGAGATGGTGGAAGGAGGCATAGAAAGAGGCTGAGACCCCCGCCTTAGCATAAACATGGAAGACGCAGTGTAAGATTTGTCACAGGAATGAGTCCTTTTGAAAACTGGAGATGTCTCAAAATTTCCAGCCTAATACAAACTCATGGAGAGAGTGAACTGGTTTGTGGGAATATGACTCGAAGTTCATTTATGGAGAAGTTCCGTAGATGCGTTCGGGGTGAGTCGGGGTCACGATATTGTTTAGTGAATTGTAGTTGCGTGAGTTGACTTGTGTATGAGAGTATTTAAAATGATAGTAAAAGTGGGAGGATAGCTACAGTGTATCTTTTGAGTTCATTCCCAACGTGCCGCTTTTTACAAGAATTCATCCAGGGATGTGCCCAGAAAATCTTGAGTACCGGGTGAAACCTCGTCATAAATGGCAGTGGAGCACAAAACGAAGCATCGTATGTCTCATTTGATAGAAAAACAAGTAGTATAGTGCGCTGGTAAATTTGGCTAATTGTCCATGAGTGCCGGGTGAAATGCGGAGTGACGGGCGTTACTACACGGTTGCCGCCTGGCGTGGGACATCCCTGTTCATCACAATTGTAACATGCAATATCACCTTGCCAGTGTCAAATAAGAATCATTGGTTCATTCGAGTGTATTTATTCAAGAATCTTTCAGTGATATGTTATGTTTACATATGAGTGTTCAGTGTGCATGAATACATGAGAAAAATCATCTCAAATTTGTTGACTTCTTAGAGTATACAGGACCTTGGCAAGCTTTATCCTGAGAATTGTGCGCAAAAAAATAGTATTGCAATGTTCAATATGCTAGTATTGGCATTTGGTATATTATTTTAACTATAAGTTAAATATAAGTTTATTTGAACTACATAGGAACATATATGGTGGCCAACCCTCTCTCAAATCAACCATGCTTGAAGGTTTAATCTGCAATAGCAAAGCATCGGTAAGCTGTGTGCTATGGAGGAATTTCGGCCAAGATATTGCTTGGTAAAACACCCACTCCCGATTACCTGTCGGGTGTAAATGTTATTGGAAAATAGCGTTACAAGATATTGGCCCAACGTTGTTCCAACTTAAAAATGGAAATAAGAGGAAAGTTGGCAAAACGTTGGCCAATTGTTGTACCAACAAAATTGAATAAAATTGAGAACATTAGCATACGTTGTAAATCAGTTGGCAAGAACGCTTGGCTCAATGTTAGTTAGTACAACCTTTGCCAGACGATTTGCAAGCGCCGGTTAACTGTTGCATCTAGACTGCGAAAGCGGTTGTGCCATCTGTGCCAATGATATTTGCATGCGTTGGCCAAACGTTGGCTAAAACTATGGACAAGATGTTCGGAGATTGGGGCTCCGTTGGCCCAAGGTTGGCTAAACGATGGGCAAGATGTTGGAAGATGGGAGGTCGGGGCTACGTTGGCCCAATGTAAATTCTATACGTTGGCTACACGATGGCAAGATGCTGGGAGATAGGATGTTGGTACAATACGTTGGATCAACGGTTAATTCTACGCCTTTGGGCCAATGTTGCTAAACGATGGCAAGATGTGTGGAAGAGGAGGGGGATGTTGGTGCCACGTTGGCTCAACGTTAATTCTATGCATAGGGCCAACGTTGGCTAACGATGGCAAGATGTTGGAAGATGGGATGTGGCGTTCGTGGCTAACGTTTTAATTCTGCGCATGGGGGCCAACTGCATTCCTACGAGCACATCCAAACGGTTGGTCCAACGTACTGATGCTAACGTGGCCCAACGTATTGTGCTGTTCTGGGTTAGGCAGTTTAAAGTTTAAAACAAATTGAAAATTAAATAAAAAAAGATAAAAACCAGATGGAACTATTATGTTGTTAAGGTGTATTTTCGAACTGTCCACCAAAAAAGTGATTTTAAGCCAGGGTGAATTGGATGCTACTTAAACACAGCAAACTCTGAAATACTCGAAATGATTGAAAAAAGGACAAATCAGGTTCGGGGGTTATAGTCAAAAGAGTCCTAAATTTGACTCTTGGGGGAAAAAAAAAAAAAACATTGGTAAATATCAACCACTTGAAGGTGGTTACATTGATTTACCTCCAAAAATGAAAAATAAAAACTTATTATTAATGTGAAAAAGAAGATGTGACGTTTAAGGTGGGCGTTAAGAAGTGCTCTATTTCCAGTATGTAAAGACTCAGAGAGACCCAGCGTTATCCAATAGATGATGATTTAAATTTGATGATAAGAGTGCTCCAACTCCTATTTCAAAAATAGCTATAATGATATGTGGTTGGGAAGGTGGTTCGGTTGTGCCAATCATATTCGAAATCATCCTGGAGTACAAAAGTGAGTGAATTGATTTAATGCTCATTGAGCAAGTTAATAAATATCATTACACATCGATAAAAAGTCTCAGTCGTGTATTTCGCATCAAAGCAAACACAAGAGCAAATGTTATCCTGTCGAAATGCTTACATCATTTTTTTATAAGGAGGAGGCTCTGAGAGGTACAAGGAAGACTGTAATGGATTTGGAGACAGAGCATCAAAAAATTGTAATGCCTGAGAAAATGGCGCGAAATAAAAACTAAAGACTCTGAAGAGAAAAAAATGGGTGTGATGGCAACATGAATTAAATTTAAAAATCAAGCCTAGAACGCGATGAAGGAGGGTTCCATATGTCATTATGTGGATTTTGAATGTAATATAACCGAGATTTCGGGATGTGGTAATCCCGATAAATCAAATACGCAGAATACTCACAAACATGATGTTTCTAGGTTATTGTGACATCATTGGAAGATGTGATGGAAAAGTTGGTAAGCCTAAGGTAACAAGAGGCCCAAATGCTGCTGACATTTCTAAAATCCCTCGAAACATCTACTGAAAAAATTAATAGAGTATTTGAAAACCCAAAACCTATTGTTATGACATCGGATGATAAAGTGAGACATGAAAGTGCAACACTTTGTCATATCTGTAAAAAGAATTTTAAATATGGGGAAAGTTGTAAACGACCATTGTCACATCCACGGGAGAAATATAGAGGCGCAGCTCACGATTACTGAATCTTAAAAAATTAAGAAATACACCGGATAAAGCTGCATTATCGTATTTTTCACAATCTTAGGGTTATGACTCTATATATAATGCAAGCTGTAGTACTTCAAGTGGAGAAATTGGTTTGTATTCCAAACAATATGGAAAAATATTTGTCTTTCAAATTGGGCAATTAAGATTTAAAGACTCCCTTCAATTCCTCAATTCTTCATTAGACAATTCGGTAAGAACACAAAGAATTGACCTTCAGAATAACTAGGAAGATGGCCTCAGAAAATAACAATTTGATTTTGGTAACTAAAAAGGGTGTATATCCCTATGAGTACATGAATAGTTGGGAAAGATTGAGGAAAAAATACCTTCCACATGAAGAAGCATATTACAGTTCGTTAAATGATACAACCATCACTGATGATTATGAACATGCACAAAATGTGTGGAATACTTTTGATGTAAAAACTTGGAGTGAATTATCACGATCTATACCTGAAAACTGATGTGTCGTTATTGGTGGATGTTTTTGAGAATTTTAGTAATAATTTCTTTAGAAACTCACAGCTTAATCCTTCTCATTACTATACTCTCCACCGTGTCAGTTGGGATGGCTTACTTCAACATGCTGAAATAGAATTAGTGAGTACTCACTGATATCGACCAACACTGTTGTAGAGAAAGGTATTAGAGCTGGTTCTTTCAATGGTAGTAAGAGGTATGCAAAAGCTAACTAATAAATACATACCCGAATATAATCCTGATTGAACCTACCAGTTTTATTCAATATCTATGCGAATAATCTTTATGGTTGGGCTAGGAGTCAATACTTACCAGTCAACAATTTAAGGGACTGATGTTGCCCTGAAACCAGATTCTGATGTTGGGTATTTATTAGAAGTTGATTTGGAGTATCCAATAGAGTTGCATAAATAACATTAATATTATCCTTTGGCCTCCAGGGGAAAAAAATTTTGGGTTCCCAAAAAAGGAGTTGTTCCAGATATCAACTTTGAGTTGGGTGAATCACCTTCTCCAAATATTTGAAAAAACTTGCAGTATACCTAAGCCGTGGGCTGCAAAGTTACAAACTCCATAGGATGCTGGAATTTCACCAATCTCCGTGGATGAAGTATACATAGATTTAAATACAAACTTACGCCAAGGAGCTAAGAGTGCCTTCGAGAAACCATGTTCAAACCCAGAACAATGCTGTGTTGGAAAAAACTATGGAAAATGTTAGGAAAAAGGACTGATGTGGGTTGGTTAAATCGCATGATGAAGATCTAAAATGCGCAACTAATAGCGAAACCAACTATGCTGTCATAAATATTTACGATGGGTGGATCTAGGTGCAGTTGCACATGCATAAAACAAGCACTTTTTTGAATGAACCAATAACTGTAGGCGATGGCTATTTTGGATCTTGAGCAAGATGGTTCCTGTATGGATTTTACGTACCAAACTTGAAACAAAAAATACAATGACAATGTTAATTTATTAATACAGATACAGATATGTATCCTTTAGAAAATTAAAACTAAAGATATATACTTTGATATGGCGAAAAGATGGTAATTGTATGACACTAGCAACTACCCCAAAACACAGTTCACGGTTAGCGCGAAATTAATGAAAGGTTTGTAGGGAAAATGAAATATGAGTGTGAAGGTACTCCAAATAATTGAGGATATCGGCCAACAAAAGACCAAAAATGTCTTGATACCTTAGTTTTGAATGAGGATCATAATGCACAGAAGCAAAGGGTGTGAAGGAATCGGTCACTAAAAATTCTAACACATGACATGAAAACGACACAGAAGCACTCTTTGATAGACAATTTGCGTACACGGTATGAACTTTATTAGAAGTGAAGGTCATATAATCTTTAGTCAACATGTGAATAAGGTATCCCTCTCTCCGTTGAGATAACAAGAGGTACATACACGAGGTTGGTGTTCACATGAGTGCTTATGGATTTAGACTTGAGGTATCATACGTATATCAGAGAGAACCTTGGGTGGAAACTAAGTTATAGTTAGAGAAGAGATCTTGGACGATTTGTGGTGAATGCGCCAGAAACCCCACAAATGGTACATACTACTAGACCTCATGAATATTCCATAATCCGCGGGTAGGTAGTCGGAGTAAATGATTCCATATCTAAATTTATGTAATACTCAGTGGTAAGCAGATATATGGTTTCATTAAACGAACCTTACAATAGTAGTCTAAATACCGTTAGCCACCCAGAGGCGACCACTTATAAACAAAAACATATATTATCCAGTAGACCGAATCATTCCCCCAAATTTACCCACCCAAGATGAATATAGTGTGTATTTTTTCAGCAGTAGTCACGAGACAGTCACCAGCTAATAATGGATGCTCAAATATATTGCTATAATCCAATATATTCACACCCGAGGGTGTTGATATTTTATGTGAAAATGCGTATTGGCATATGGAACTAACATAAGCGTCATGCCTCCTTCCAACCCTTAGGCCTAGCCAATTTCCCGCAGGTCACATTTTCTCGCGAATAACCAGGATTACGATTACTCCTCAATATATATTTGTAAGGTCGAGTACCTAGGGTGCTTGGACAGTAGTAGTGACAACGTCAAGTGACACACACGCTTCACCCCATTTCCGTCTGTGCGTACACACGGTGCACAGGGTTAGTGGTTACAAAGCAGTGTTCTTTACGTCCTGCATGCATATTTCATGACTAGGACGATAAGGAAAAATTCAGGATGATAAATTGGTTAAGGGGTCGCGTATTGGTAAGGAAATCTGGTGGCTAGGGTATTTTTAGAGTTGTCAATCCACGGTCAAAATTGGGATATGGTCATTGTTTAGGTATATGAATCACATCACACCTGATCACACTGGACAGCGGATCCATATACCAGACTTGGGACGGCAGTTGCCGTCCATTTAAGTGACTGTATGGGATTCAGGTACTGTTGGACATATATGTACAAAAAATCGAGCTGATTATTCTTCCATTGATCGAAAAATTAAACCAGAAAAGGCCAACAGTGTAGTGATTCCTTGATGAGCTGACTTGATTTCGAGGTTAAGCATTCTCAAGATTTACGATAGGAATTATAGTACTCAACATAGGGACTCACATACCAAATATGAACTACATCCATGCAGCATGGGGGGTAGTTAACAGCTTGAGTTTTCAATTAAAGTTTTCAAATATCCCATCTCTCCAGAACTGCACCCAGTTCACCAAAAAGATAGTGTTCTTGTTTTTCCCCATAAGAAAGCGGCATACTAAATTCCAAGCTGATCGGGTCAGACATTCAGACTTATTGTGTTAAACAAGATTTAGAACTTGACCTATTGACCTAAGGTGACCTGTGGACCTGACCCCAAACAATGGATCGTTTATACCAAGAATGAACATGATGCTTCCAAGTGGGGTTGAGTTATGTGTTAACAAGGGCTATGTGCACACACATACACACACACACAATACCGTGACTGCATAGATTCTGCAACTTCGTCAAGGAATCAATAATAATAACTTACCTCCATCTCCTTATTTCAGTCAAATTCTATTCTGCCGTTCAAAACCCGACAAACCCAAGCCCCCCCTACCTCCCTCTGGAGACTAGGTTCTAGAGCCGTGCCAGCTGGCTCCAAGCGGCAAGTGAACTGCTGCAAATCTGGCGACCTGATGGTCAACAGTCCTATATAAGCGTAACAAATCCGTAAACAAATGTGCATTCGGTCAATTAAGAAGCAAATGTCATATCGCAATAATGCACGGACACGGCTATAATAATTCTTATATCGCAGTAAACCCATGGGATATCATAATTAGTACTATTTTTACAGAACACTTTTCAGGTTAATGTGAAATTTGCGACACAAGATCTAACTTCGAGGCGTGAACAAAAATGTTGAACCACTCGTAGGTGCGTTCCGGCCAATCCGGAGAGTTTGTGAAGTAGAACATTTCCGTGCTCGCTCCGCCGCGCAAACCTCTGGTGGCGCTCCGCTCAGTCATCTACCAATTATCCACTCCTGTTAGCCCCCCCCCCCCTCCAAAGCCATCCCAAAAAGAGGACTTAGAAACGCGCGTGATCGCAAGAATTGAACACATCTTGTCACATATTGCAAACGGAGGAAATACTTAATTTCAGGAATTGATAGGGCCTTTCCCAATGATGAAAATTCTTGCCAAGTTTCCTCAAGTGTTCGTTTCCAACAGGAGAAAATGGAATTGTCAATACGTTTTGCAGGGTTCACACGATGTGTCGGACGCGAACATCTTCGGCGATGCTCCGAAAGAGCGTACCTCCCAATAAATACACTACGTGTAATGTACCCTCGGCGAACACACACAACTACCATCCTCGTCGATGCGTAGAAATGAAACTACGTCCGATACAAAACACGACATGTTAATTAGCTGGGGGTGGAACATGCAGTGTCCTACCGCAAACCAACCCTATAACCCGCCACAACTATCCCTTGAACATTATAAACTCTTCTCTTGCACAAAGGCAATCATTTGGCGTGTGGTCACATTATCTCGATAAACCCATAATTCTAAAAGTAATCTGACCGTTAGTACATGAAATTTTGTATGGGATGAATACGGGGTTGTTGGAGTTACATGGAACGTGTGAAAAGTCATTGGAGGTATTATCCACCTCAGAGTCCACCAGGAGCAGATGTTGACAGCCAAATGATGAAGAGGAGGAGGTATGTTCGCCAGTTTTTGTTTTTTGCACCCACCCACATTCATCGATTGGGGTGTCTATCAGTCAAATCTGTGTGGGTGTTGTCGAGTTCGGCTTCCCACCAGGACTGGACATATGTCCATCTTAACACTGTGGCATCCCCTCTCTCACATATAAAACCGTTAACACTCTCACCATATAAACACTCGAGCTCTATCCGCTTGGCCGTATACTCGAGAAAGGAATAAATACAACGAATTGGGGCACACGAAGCGGGCTCAACTGGTGGAATCAGTCATGCAGACAAACTGCTCTGGGTGATTACATGTTGAAATATTTGTTATAGATGTTATAAGTTAACCTGTACATGTTCACAATTAACATATATACATTTTATTCAAAGCCCAAATGACATGTGACATATTCGTTGAACTCGAAAATGGTCCTTGTGTACTATCTTCACATTTTCTGTATGTTCAACTAATTATATTGTACCGTACACTGATCTATTTGTGGAGGAGGTGGATGATGCATTATACCAATACATTCATGTTTCATGCAGAATTTGAATGACATGTCATGCTTGGTAGGTTTGGTTGATCACGTGCGGTCGTCATTCCCGTGCCACCACGCCCCCCTGAAGCTATATTCTTAGCACCAAATTGGAACAGGCACCCCAAACGGGCCAATACTTTTCAGCTATTCTCTACCCGCATATTATTATTTTTTTTTTTTACTGCAATTATAGCGGGAGAGAATTCTCGGGAATTCCTTAATAAAAAACAAAAGGGGGCAATTCTTTGGTTTGGGGTAATTTCCAGAGGGAAGTTACAAAGAATTGTTCTGAAATTGCAAGCGTTCTATTGGGCCATATCGTCTTTGATTTGTCGATTAGAATCCAACGACCCAACACAAGGCAACGTCGACCCACATCAGTCACAGCGGAGTGTGGAAGTCAAGTGCTCTCTAGATGAGCCACTCTTCGTGGAGCCACAGTCATCCCAGGCCGACCCTGAAGAGTGTTGCTAGTGATCCTGCTGATGAGGATATCCCCATCAGGACAAGAGCTCCACCCAATCTGAACCGGACAGGTTAGTTACAATGATTCACTACTAACGAGAGCATATTATGCTGAGACAATCTATCAATCTATGACCTATCTGTTCTGTGGTTTTTCCAGAGGACTTGCTACCTTGCTAATGGCATGTAAAATAAGCAGGATTATAATATTGCTTGCTCTGCATTTTCAAAACGAAATCAGCACAAAAGTTGCAGTGATGAGGTTCAAAGAATGTTGTTGTTTCGGTTACCGTGTCACAGAGAAATCGGCCTCCAGTTAGCTGATTTCATCTGTAGAATTTCTGGAAAGAAGGACATTGTCTAATGGTTGACTTTCTTCACGAAAACAAATATAGTACTAATGGTTTCGATAACATCGGTGAGGCGTGCAATGTGCCCATTAACTATGCGGTATTGTATGGTTGGTCCTCAAGACTCATGAATATTGATTAGTTCAGGTTGTACATGTGTTTTTGTCTAGTTTCACTAAAAGTTCTTTTGAACATGACAAGTGAGAATCAGGGTATATTTTCCATACTCGGGTTGCCCATGCATGTTTGTGTAGTCTAGTCTACTGCCTTCGTTCGGTGTCCAAAAGTGTTTTTTAGTAAACGGTCATTCAGAAAAAAGAACAGTCTGAAGAAGTTTGTTCAACTGTCATTTAGGATCATCTATAAAGATATACATTGAGATTGAGTGTACGGCTCACACCACTCACACAGCAGCACATGCCTGGAAGGGCACCTAGCTAAGGGTTGGCCACGACTATCATTTCTAGAGTCAAGCCAGCACCCAAATAAACAGAACACTGTCATCTACTAACTCAGGTTCTAAATAACAAAGGTGGTAATGTGTGTTTAAAACATGAGTAACTGGCACTGACCACCGTTTTCTTTGCCTAATGGTAGATAGCATTTACTGTACTAATTAGGGGCTTGTTGTTCCCTACAGCAGCTGCTCGGAAGAGCAACCATGGGAAAAGGACGAGTTACTGTCCATGTCTGATGTCGCTCTTCACAGATGACAACAGCTCTCAGGTTTCCAAGCTGAAATCAACATCAGTGATAGTACCATAGTACTCGGTGAAAACAAGAAATGATATCTGTTCCCTGGTCTTAGAAAACACCCGCTGGAATTGTCTTGCTGTTGCTGCCATACTGTTAGCTGTCGCGAGTCCGCCAAGAATTCCGGCTGACTCGACCATATGGGCATGCAAACACCCGCACATTCGAACGTTTTGTTCTCCAGCAGAAAACTGTCCTGAATCCCACTGTCACGGTTGTGAATGTTTGTGAGAACATCCAGATCGACTGGTGTATGAATGATGGGTGTGGGGGGGGGGTGGTTGATGGCGTTCGTCACAATAAGGTATCAGATATTGAATGTAGGCAACGGGACAATCCAACCTCAACTCTTCGCTACAAACATATAAATTGATGCCAATGACAAATAATATCTATTCCCCGAATAATAGCTACTGTACCGGGAGTGTCAGGTGAGGCAATGAATAATCTGAAGCGGGGTTATATTTTGAATCGATTGAATCTCTATTGAAAACAAATCCGCTGATGGTCTTTTATTGATTTGGAAAGGATAATTATAGCAAGTATTAGACAACAACGAAATCCTCATCCAAAGTTCAGCAGGGAGTTTGAATTGAGTAATTGCTTTAGTGATTGCCCACTGCCCAGGAAACGATGTGGAGGTTTTCCTTTGACAGCAATCAACAAATGTCTAGATGGCTGGGAGCAAACTTCCCATCGGGCGGACGTTGAGTCTAGGATTTCTGTACGTGAGGAGGCGAACTCTCACGATATAAACCAGAACTTTGCAGTTTCAGTTCAATAAATGTTACTAATATAGAGTCTAAGTCGCGATTTTCTCCGAGGTTTGACGTCGAGTCCGATAGGAAGATAGCGGGCTTCAACAGTTGGTTGGAATTGGGTGCCGCTGGGCAGGGAATGTGTTTGTGACGGGTCGGGTTCCTGGAGCAGGAGGGATCTTTCGCTAGGATGGTCTCACCATAATGGTACAGGGCCTGCGGCGTTAGGCTAAAGTTGAGTCAATTTCTGGGTGGAAGGGTTGTTAAACTAGATCCGGGGGCAAGGGTATCAGTTTGTTTCACGACTGACAGAGTTGCGGAATAGAGTGGTAATATGGACGGAAAACGTTACTATTAGCGAATAGACAAGTTAGTGTTCTGCGCTAAGTCAAAGTATCAGGAACAAATTTGATGAGTTCAAGATTTTTGGTTCAGGAACGCCCAAGCCTGTCGTAGTTGGAATTACAAAGTTATGGCTAAACAGTAAAATTTCCACAGCCGAAGATCACCTTCCTGGTTATGTTTGCATTAGGCGAGAAAGAACAATATACTAGTCGTGTCATTGGAGTGGAGTTCTATGTATGTGAGGTCTGGCGTGAGCATTGAGATCGACAGATTTGGGTCAGTTACGTCAATTCTGCTTGCTGTGAATTCCGTCTAAAAGTTCGGTATTCGCAGATCCGCGAATAGTTGTTGTATACCGTTTCCCAACAGCTCTGAAACCAATAACGGCTTCTTCAAAGGTCTCAGTTTTTTGGCCTTGCCTGAGCGTCAGTATTATGGGTGATTCCAAATTATCCAGATCATTCTTGGTCTGATCGGAAGAGTGGTAGGCAAGGATGTGACTTTCCAAATGTCCACAAGTAGTGCTGATTGGCAGCCTGTTAAATTTTCCTACCAGAGAGCATAATACTTCAAGTTCCGGGATAATTAGGTAGCTTAGGTGTAAGCCTTGGTGCAAGTGATCACACGATATTTTCCGATGTGTCTCGTTCTGTCAGTACGACGCAGAGCGTGTGAGCTTGTTTCAGTTTCTCGAGGGTCGAATTGGATGGCATTTCTGGGTTTCTGAGTAAAGCTTTGGCCTAAATTGTAGGAAGTCTGAATGCTGGTGACTTTTGGATGGGTTTCATCAACAAAATTAATGAGATAATGAAAGTTTACGTTCTTGGGGAAAAGACGCCGCCACTACAACAAAAAGGCTGTTGGATGAAAGGGAGGTTTTATAGCACATTAACGTGAGAAGGCATCTTTGGCGACTTTATCGTTCTACTGGTCCCTTGTCTAAAGTTCAGCAAAAGTAGTCCAAAGTTCAGATTCTGATGCTAAACTTGCTAAGCTCGATTTCGAGCTACATTATCAATACCTGACTAGTGAATATAGAGCAAAAAGGTTTTACCCACTCTTGTCCGCTGGAGGACATTCCATTTTATGAATTGAAAAGGAATGTGAATAGCAAAATTCATTGGAAATTTAAAAGAGTTGCACTGTCGAATAACCCGTAATTTCAAAATAGGCAGAATCGTTCCAAGAAGAAGGCTAAACTCCCAATAAAAAGATCAATGAGGGATACTAATTCTGACTGCCGACTTACAGTGTGAAGTCGGTGTGCTACCTATTAGTGTTATTCCCCGTGAGAGATCTGACGACATTGTCTGGAAGGCTATGGAAAACTGTAGCCCACCTAATCATTGGTACTCCTACACTCTTAGAATGTTTGTACTAGGCCCACCCATCTCGGTGTTGTGTAGGAAATACAATCCGCACAAATGGGTACATTTTTACACAACCTTCACACAATGTGTGTGAGTTCTCACACCAAGCCGGGATAGTGTGCTAGTTGACACCGTGTCGTGTAAATTACACAGCATTTTTAGGAGTGTAAAGGCTCTGAACGTTATCACGTTATACTATTATAGCAGTATAGTCTCTGGTCACAAGTAAACAGAAATCCGGTTCCTGCAACAACGCAGATTATTCCAGGTCCAGCAATCAGTCAATAACATTGTGTGTTCCTCAGTTTAGACGGATCCGTCACCCCGCGGTGAGTTGACACAAAGTGAGCAAGCAGTCCACGATGAAGTAACCACAACCAGTAACCAAATAGCCTCAATAAGGGACTGGAAAGGAACTTAGACCTGATACAGGTGTTAGTGTCTCGAGAAAGCAGGTGAATAGAGGCTCGAAGTTGGAAATAGAGAAGGGGCATAGCCAGCGAAGAATTGAGCTAGATTGATGTGACCGCTCAAGTCGCTAGTTTGATGGGGTGTCAGAGTTGTCGTCATATTTCAATTTTTTTTTCGCACCAGATCGCTGGTTCATACTATATGCGCGATGTTCTAAGCGATAGGTGCGGAATTGACATTCACAAAATAGGTAACATTTTCGACATTGTCATTAATGGACATTTTTGACATGCAAATGATTTGACAGTTTTGACATTGCAAAAATATTTGACATTTTTGAAATGTGCAAAATATTTGACATATTTGACATTTACAAAATATTATGGAGAATGAAATGACTGACTTGTTTTCCATTCCACGTCTACTGATGAGATTATGGCAACTCCGGGGATTCCCTCTTGTTCATGATCTCGAATCAACCTGAGAGATGTCTTTTCTCTTCGAAATAAAAAATACCGGTATATTCAGACACGTTTAAAGAATCGTACCGAATTTGTCGTGCGTTGCGCTGTGTCGTGAGTTGCGGTGTAGGTGTTGGGCTTACGACTAATAGGAATGGCTGGCAAATAGAGTTGTCGAATAGTGATTGCATTGGGTGAACAAAAATTAGGAGGGAGTTTCCTCAAAACGAATATTCCAGGCCCTGACCCGTTGGTGGCATGATTCTATTCGACTGTCCAGCAACATATATTTCATGTATGTTGTGTTTCTTTTGCGTCGGCCTGTGTAATTCACACGTATTGTGATATTCTGATAAAACTCAGGAGAAATCAAATCGTATAGTTACGAGCTTGAATTGAATGTATTGCATTGGCGCTAATCATTGCGCTGTCGGACGAAACTTTAGAGTCGACTGATGGGTGTGGCAACTGGCGGCAACCCCAAGATACCTATCGCGAAATTCCTATACGTCAACTTAATTGTTGCAACACTCAGTCACAATCACGGGCTTCTCGTGTAGGAGAATGGTTCGATGGAGGTCAGTTTTACCGGACGTTCGAGAGAAATTACAGCTTTGATAAACGAGTATCGCCACCTGCGTCTGGAGACTAAACCATACATCATTCACGTAAATTCCCCCCCCCCACATTGTGTTAGGAGACTCGAGACTGACCGATCAGATAGATAGGGGCCACACGTACAACGATGTGTCGCGTAGGAAAGAACAAATGCATGTGGATTCATTGTGCGGTTCTCCATCTATTTGACTAACACATATAAAATCATGCGATCGTTCTCCTTTATTCTCAGATATTTCAATAATCCCTGGCTGGGTAGTCGGGTAAGTCAATTACATGCTAAAATTTTTAGTTAATACTCAGGGTAAAGAATACGATTCCATAAACGTAACCTTACGACTAGTAGTTCGAATGCGCTAGCGGTATCATCCACCCAGAGGCGACCACTTATAACCAACATATAATCTTTTAGGTCCGAACTCATTCTCAGAATTTAGATCACTCAAAATAGATATAGTGTCTTTCTGCCAGCAGTAGTCACGAGACAGTTCACCAGCTAATTGTCCGGTCACCTTTAACGCTACTGGTACTGACGAAGCAGACACGTGAATCTTGTATTTAAAAATCGAAGAATGCCATATGCATAAATATATATGCCCATGCTCAAATATGCATATGCATTGATTTCTCTCCTTCTTTGATAAGTTATATCATACAATAATCAATCGAAATGCGGCCACCCACACTGATTTCAATTCGTTTGCTGAAGAAATACCGGATTATGAAAGGACAGATCACATCCCTGGGCCAGATCCAACATTATTCTTATTTTAATACCACATTAGTAAATACTATGCTCCATGCATGTTTCGAACTGATAGGAGGCAACATGAACAAGCACCAGTATATGATATAGGACACGGTATGTATGAAGAAGTGCCAATTTTTGAACCAATATGAATACATTGAAAAATACTTGTGCATAACGCGGATCTGGGTGAAGAACTCGAATGAAAGGATGACGTTCAAAATATCACATGTTATCTGGAACCAGTGCGTTAATCACAAAGAAGAGTGATAAAGAATAACCTATGATGAGTAACAAGTTGCACGAGATGTGGAAAAACCCAAACCGCCTATTTCTTGGTCAAATTTTAGAACAATGACAGTGATTCGAATGGGGACTAATAAAAAAAAAATTGGCGTTATTTTTGTTTTAATCAGTGTGTTGACGTGGGTACAATGTTCATTTATTGGTTCCACTAAAAATGCGTTGAATGATTTAGAATTCCTTACTGAATACTGATAAATCAATGAACACAGCCCCCTGCCCCAACAGCCATTGTGAAATTTCAGACTGGTTCTCTAATTTTGCTAACAATTGTTAAACTCTTGGAGTAACCCCTCTGAGTTCAATCATTGTTACTCAGAGAGTTTGGTGATGAAATCCCATACTTTTGAACCCAGGAAAACACTCATCCTGAATCAGTGGCTATTATGATTTCAAGGTATAATTGAACTGTGTTATAACAGTTCATACGTACCAACACAGAAAACAACCTCCTAAATAACAGGTTTTGAAGACACAGCACTGGGATTTTATGTAACCCTGACTGCAACCCACGGAACAGGACTTGGCCAGAAGGAGTGAATGGCTCAGTCAAGTTCAAGTCAATGAGGTAGGATAAGACACGATAATAAATAATACTGAACAAAGAAAAATCACTTGAGCCACTGGCGACAAATTTCCGCTTCACCTGCCTCTGTGATGAGTAAATCTGGACATGTTGTGGAAGAATAAATTCCGTTGACCGCTCGTGACGCACAAGAAAACGAATTACGTATTTTCGCACGCCTGCGCGACGAAAAACTTGACTGCGATGTCCAAAAGCTGATGGTCAATATAATTATACGGCGCCTATCTAATTACAATTAACTTATTGCGTTCGATTAACTGGTGAGTGTCAAGCAATCAAGATGGACAAATTTGCGATTCTCGCTTAGACGAAACCTTCTGTTGTTAGTAGAAGAACTAGGAACAAACCATCTGATATTCCTCAGATGGAATCAAATCAAGACGATAAGTTACATTTAGATGTGAGTGCCGTACTTGGGAGACACCGAAATAACTTTCGACGGAGAATTCCAAATTCGAGGTAAAGAGGTGAAGACACACAGATTTCTGCTCATTTGTTATAACCGAGTTCATTGACCCTTGTGAGTGTACATTAAACAACTCTACAGGCTCGTACTCCTTCCACCGTCGCGGCCATTAGAAAGATGAAAGCATGGGCAATTCCTTGGAGACGACCACAACTTTTTCGTTATCTTATCTCCATCGTGGCTGGAATACTCTTGCTTCTTCTGTAAAATCGATAGCCCCGCCATCCTTCGAAGCCGAGTTGACGGATCATTCTATGTAGTGTTCTGGTGTTATTTTTGCATATGCTCAAATACGTGAAGTTATCACACGTTCTGTTCCTATTAATATATTCGTCTGTACGTCATAATTCACGTCAGGAGTAACTCGTGACACCCACCTCCGGCCTTTCTATTTTAGTTTGTAACACATTTGTGTCACCTCATTGTTTATCGAAAATGAGAACATTTGGGGAAACAAATTTTGAATTGATTTCTCTCCTTCTTTGATAAGTATTGAGTTATATCATACCAATAATCCAATCGAAATGCGGCCACCCACACTCATTTCAATTCGTTTGCTGAATAAAATATCGGATTATGGAAGGACAGATCACTCCCTGGGCCAGATCCAACATTATTCTTATTTGAAAAGTACCACATTAGTAAATACTATGTTCCATGCATGTTTCAAACTGATAGGAGGCAACATAAACAAGCACAGTATATGATATAGGACACGGTATGTATGAAGAAAGTGGCTAATTTTGAACACTATGAATACATTGAAAAATACTTGTGTATAACACGGATCTGGGTGGAGAACTCGAATGAAAGGATGACGGGCAAAATATCGCATGTTATCGGAACGAGTGCGTTAATCACAAAGAAGAGTAATAAATAATAACCTACGATGAGTAACAAGTAACGAGATGTGAAAAAAACTCGGAGCGCCTATTCCTTGGCCAAATTTTGAGAACCACAACTTCTTCGTTATCTTATCTCCATCGTGTAATATTTTTGTTGCTGATTTCAAATGTACTGTCCCAAGGCGGCTCGTGTGAATGATTTTATTTCATTCGCCGTGTCCGACCTGTCATCATAATGAATGCCAGTGATTATTATGTGATGGCAATGAAAATGCTGCTGTTGTCTCTTTCGTGATCAGGAGGTATTCGGGGATGCGTAAACATACCTTATCATATCATTAGCGAAAAACCACAGTATCAAGTTTTTTGAGAACATTCAATTTAACTCTATATACATCTGGTGATATTGGTGACAGACTGTGCGGCGCCGACGGTCTCGTAGTGAGAATAAAACACGCACTGTAGGATAATATCAGTTATGATGTTATTTCACATGAAAACAAGCAATATATCGGCTTCCTAAAGCTAATACTTTCTCAGAGATTCTCATTTTACGCCTATATGCAAGATGGTAACGATCACTACCTCGACCTCCACCAAACTCGCAATTGGGACAATCTCCTCCGAGCATAACTCGTCTCTCATGTCTTCGCCCTTTTTATTTCGACTTTATTCAAATAAGATTCATTTTTGTTCTGTGTAAAACGTTGTCCGAACACTATATCACACAATAAAAAGTAATTTGACGGGCATGGAAGTCATATATAGGATGGGTATATGAATTAAGAATCACTCATTTTAGTCCTACTCGGGAGAGGGCTGAGTAGAGTTGGACCACAGAGTTACATTAATCGTACGGGGTTCTCAATAGCCGACGGTAATGGGATGAGACCCACACCACTTCACATGGTGAAAATTCCGAAAAGTGTCACTCTACCTGATCTGAATATAGCAATTGGCCGTCTAATCAGATAACGCCACACATGTTCGAGCTCTGGAAACTTCAACCAAGTTATCACCTGAACTTGCTGAATGCTCCAACCCATGAGCGAGATCGTAGTTAGGCCTATAGAGAGAGAGAGTTCGTCCACTGGCCTGGCTTCACCGTATGACGCACGATCTTGGTTGAAATAACACTCCTAACCCTTGAAAAACTAACTGAATTTGCCTGTTGAGTGTGGATATACAACTCTGGACAATGTGAACAGATGAGCTCCCCGAAAAAACTGGACTCTCCAAATAAACAACGAATATTTGGCATACTCTCTTAAGCAAACGCCGATTCAATCATCCAAACACTTAGCACTAATACTTGGAACGGTTGTATTCAACAGGGGCGACGGTGAACCAAATTCACGACTCCATACTGTGCAAAAAAAAAACAGCAACACCAATGAATGAGGATTTCCTGATGTTTCCTGCATGTCTGAATTGATTGACATGCAGTTTATAAAGAACTAATAGAAATACGTTCCCCCCACGCAAAGCATTTGGCGTTGTCGAATGAGGGAGTGGTAATTCTAATCACTCGGGCGATTATTTCCGAGGATGCATTCATGAAATTCCACGTAGACACATTTGCTGTATGGTGTCTAGTCTAGTCAGGATTGTTCTACAGCACTGAGACCACAGTTTTCGAAAGCATGACACCTATAGTGCACGTGCACCTAGATGACAATATCGAACAATATGGGAGTGTCGTATTCTTGTTTCCCTTCCATGCACAGGAAAGAAATTAGAACTATACTTATTTCGTCAGGGTTTTGCAGCCTCCACTTTAGAAGAAAAAGAAGAAAACACGGATGATGCGTAATTTCTTCCTGGTAATATCCGTTACCATATCAACCAGTAAAACAGCTTGAGGGTGTTGATAACATCACGTCGGATTTCAAGTTGATTATCGGCCGCATTCTTTCGATATCTTGTTCGATATCAAGGTTCGGTGGAATTCGACCTCTTCCGACCGTGACTGGTTTGAACTGGTCTCAAACACTATTGGGCCCGTCGTTTCTCTTCACAGCGGCACCTCACATGCCTAATTCGAACTTGACAAATCTTCCTCTTTCTCCTCCGACTCCCGACTTTGTACCGAAAAGCGTTCCAGAACTTGACCAGTTTTATTCTTGACGTTGAACACGCTGACGAAAAAGAAAAAAAACCCTTCATATCTTCAACCACCTTGTCTAATCAAACTTAAAATTGAAATTTAATCAGATTATTTCTTAGAACAACCAGACCTCCCTCACAATTGAAGGAGGTTGACGTGGATTGGGACAGGCCTCCTTGCACAATATGGTCTCATTCTAACTGTATGCAACTAATTCAAACCGCACGTACTTTCTACCTCTAAAGTCAGCAAAGCAGTATTCGAAGTGCGCCAACTATTTTGCTTGTTCAAGCAGGATCCTCATAGCTCGACAGTGGGGGAAGGGGGAAACCCAGTACAAATCGACAGTTATTAGGAAGATACATTGAACACCTCTCGCAATATTGTGATCACACAAGTATTGTGTTGTTTGCGCAGTTTCCAGGAAAGACGAAGCACGTATCATCTTTCTCCAACTGTTTGATCGGTATCTCTTCCTGACCATTCCAAATCGGGGACGATGATAGCAACATTCAACATTGTTGGCGATCGTGAACCTAACGTAACCTATCAATTCAAGTAGGTCACTGAGGACGGTAGTTATTGTTCTATGTATACAGGTTCGTCATTCGCCTGGAATTGCTTGGGTACAATTCCAATCGACAGCGAGCGCCATCCGTTGCATTTGTCCACAGCGTGATTGACTCGTCATTATGCCGTCACTTTGTGCAATGATTAATCAAGTTCCCGTGAGCTATCCTACGTCTGGAGCGGAAACCGGTGCAAAAGTATACTGTGTTTACTGTGTTTATCTCATCGACGGAGGAGGACGTCGCAGGAGAATCAATAAATGATAGAACGTTTTCTCAATTTTTTTTTACGTCAATATGGAAGTTTTTCTCCCTCAAATGTTCATTGAGTATTTTGATAGGGTAACTGATATAAGGATATGAGTTCCTGAACGTCAATAGAGATACGTGCTATATCATTATACGCTCGTATCACTAGAACGCTGGTCCCTCAAGTGGAAAAAGTCACAAACTTGATGGCATATGATCAATCTGGAAATTTTTCGGTATTCCTTTTCCAGTGGAATTATTAATTTATCTACAATATTTATATAACTAAAAAGATATTCTACGGCGCGCTTCACAAAATATAGTATCGACACAATTTACAAAAACAGCAATACCAATAAGACAAACAGGAGGACAACAACAAGGCAAGACAAAGGACAAACACAGAGACTGGCGAGGAAAGCTTTCTTAAAGAGATGAGTGAACTCCTGATGGGAAGAAAAGACGCCTGATCACGAATATGAGCCGGCAGACCATCTCAGAGAATCGGCCCACACACGGAAAAGCCCGGCTAAAAAATTGTTTGGTGCGCGTCTTCGGAATGAACAGCGAATTTGAAAGATGCTCATGATGTTGTAGGAGGAAACTAAGCCATGCTGTACGGACATGCTGTACTGAAGCTGCAATGCAGACCAAAAGTCAGTGGGAACTGTGGGCTAAGCCGGGACAGCGCCCTCACTTATATTAGTGTTTTAGTGACATGTGATTCGGGCGACATGGTTCGCATTTCGTCAGAAGATTAGAATATGTTCCGTTTGACAGCCTCATCTAATTCGAGCTAAGCATTATTAGGCTCCAGTTCACTCCGAGATGTGATACTTTACCCCTAGATGGTGTTTCTGCCAGACGCAATCGATTCATATTCCCGAAATAAATATGCTGTTTCTGTGCGCCCGTAATAAATCGTCTGACTTCCCCGGAGTTCTGGAACAAAGGGTAACACTCACTGAAGATGTTGCAGAATCTTGCATATGATTATGATATACCACCTTCACTATGGAGCAACGAAGGTATTTTCGGGGTCTATGGTCGAAGAAATTTGCAGATAGAGAGTAAACAAACTGAATGTGTTTCACGATGTTACAACAGTAGGGCGCCTCCTCACTTCGAGTTTGTGTTATCTGAGGGAACTTTGAACAGGACACCACAAGACCCGGGTAGGCCCTAATGTCCCATCCAGTTAATAAAATAGCTCCATGGAGGAAACGCGCATATTCAGCATTGTGTAGATATATTCAGGCGCTTGTTTGTGGACGCATTTGTACACAAGGCATGGAATTTTGAATTAAATCCGCTGTGCAATGGGTAGCCAATGCAAGTTCTGCAGACACTCACTGGCACTGTCGTATCTTTCTTGTTCAAGATCAACTTAGCAGCCTGGTTCTGGATATATTGGAGTGGAAGTGAAGACGCGGCGGTAAATTAATTAAAAGAGCATCACAGTTGTCAAGAATTACAACTCTCGTAATTTAGGAACTTGCGTAACCTCCGAATTATATTGAAATTGCAGCTGGCAACCCGAACTCTAGTGGTGACATGGGTTTTGGACATATTGGAGTCAAGGCGAACGAAGTCACACAAATCGAATTGGTTGCCGTTCTATCATTATAATATTGAGACTTAAAAATGATAAACTCGGTCTTGGCATTATTCATTTGCAGACTGCTCGTCAATGGTGTTCCCCGATTAAATGGTGTCAAAGAATGGTCATCAGCATATCCAACTATGATGATGTCACTATGGGTGATGCTAGACGTAGTAACAGACTCAGCCAAGGTACTGGCATATCAATTAAAAAAGAACGAGACCCCTGTGGAACAGAGAAGGGAAGGTCTACAACCGCAGACCGAGCAGAATTGATGGCAACCACATACTCTCTAGGGTGGAGATGAAAAGAACACCAGTTCAGAACAGAGCCAGTACAGCCACATTTTCTTTGCATCACATTCACCAGTGTGTCATGATGAATCGTTATCAAATGCTGCAGAAAGATCGACAGCGACCAGCAAAGTGGAACGCTAGCGGCCCATGTTAAGAAGAATGTCATTTGACAGCTTCACCAGTGCTGTTTCTGTGCCATGGTATGGTCGGTAGGCGCTCCGATAAGAGGGGAGGGGAGCGTGGCTGAAGGGATATGTTGACCATATGAACCAAAGCAGGCAATAATATGTCAATGGGACGTTGACAAGTGCAGAAGGAATAGAATCCGCCTGCAGGCCGTCATTTTAGATCCATTAACAATCTTACGCATACTGTCATTGTCAACAGGTATGAAACTCGAAAAGGTAGAAGCACAGGAGTAGTAAAAGGAATCAAAACCATGATAGTCTTGTAATGCATTTCTTATAATCAGGATTTTGTTCATGAAAAATGAAGCAAACTCATCAGATAACGTCCGCTCATCGCCGTCTGGCAGCGGGTTGGAACTCTGCCAGTCAACTTGTTGATCAGTATGTATAATTTAGGATGAGGACATGAATGAATTGTAGTCTGGAAAACAATCGAACTCGTGTTGCATAAGGAACAATCGTCAGGGCCAAGCTTTTCCTGTCAAGACAGCTGTCTGTACTGTGTGTGCATGCATGTATCAGACGCATTTCCCAGCTAGGCTCAAGTCCAAGGTCACTTAAGGCTAACAGATATCAATGCCACCCTGTTTGCCGGCTCATTGCTGGCATTATAACGATCAAATTTTATGAGCATCTACGCAAAATTCGGTGTTCTTGATTTTCACGCCAAGCACTTCGAGGCGCACAACATTATTTTGTAGGTTTCCAAGAAAAAAGCCAAAACACTTAAGGGCATTCGCACCAATTATCATGTTTCTGTCCTGTTTTACTCAACCCACTTTGTGGAGCATAATAATATTACGGCCTAAATGTTGTGCTCTTTAAACAAATTTTGAGTGCAGGAGCAGAGTGATTCAGAGCCTAAATGTATTTCTACATTAACATGCAATCGAAATACGGAACGAGTTTCGCGCAGTTTCACAGCCATACAAGTGATCACGGACATGAACAAAACATAGCGAGTGCATTTAACACGGATCATAACCTAGGCCCCGCAATCCAACGCTCACAGCCCTGTGCTGGGCTGACGCTGGTGTGTAAAATGGCAGTACGCGCAGTTTTGCATTGTCTCCAGACGCGCTACCTGAAATGTCCTCGAAGGAGTAACATGGACCGTAGTTGATCAAACAATTCAACGCACGAAAATGTAATCCGTGTGTCAGTCCGTGTTCAGGGAAATTTCTGCCTCAATTTGTCCCCAGTAGAGTAGCGCATGCCGTAGATGGTCAAACACATTAACGCACATGAAGCTAATCGCGTATCAGTATGAATGCGGGGGACATTTTCAAATTGCTTCAATGTATTGTACGCGTTGCCTCTCCAGTTAATTTAATAGCTCTATAGTCATAACACGCACATACTACGCCAAACGAAAATCGACGCATATCCAACACGCACTGATTGGTTAAGAACATTTGCCGAGTGGCGTTCACTTGTTACTCGTGTAAACAGACATTTCCCGCGGGCGGATTGGCCGATTACTATACTCATGTTGTCTGTTGCGGCCACTGTTCAAACTAGTCTTTTGCGTTTGGACGTCGTGTGTCGACCACGGAGCTATCTAAGAGAAGAATGCCTCCATGCCAGTATGTGTATGTAACATCAAATTTTCAGGCATAACACGGTTGTATAGCGTCAATGACCTCGGTCAGAAAGGGTTCAACAACTAATGGACATATCGAACACTTGGATTTTGGAATTACTAATCTGGACAAGTGACTCTTTGGCAAGGTGAGTATTAGACCATGTAAAGAATGATCGCTTGCCACTACGGGAATCTAAAAATATATAATCGAGTGGAAACTTGTCACAGCCGTTGAGTTGACTGCCCTGGTTGCTTAACTGTATTCCTTTCAAGAGATACCAATTCGGAACAGGGGTGTCCAATGAGTTCACACTAACAAAGGTCGAGCGACCTGGAGGCCGGAAGATCACAGGTTTTCAAAACAGTTAAGAGTTTTACAGCCATGAAACCAGATGAAACCATGCATCATTGTCGGACCTATAGTGAGGGCGCAACGATACGTGATTATTCAGTTTGCTATGGACTAAGGCTAAGAGCACTGCCATTTTGGATCGTGACTTCTCTAGGCAGCTCTTCTCGAGTATAACTGGTTACGTTACGTCACTGTACGATTGGCGTTACGCAATTATCCATTAGAGGTACCCCTTGCCTGTTTCCGTAACCCTAACGATGACGGTCACACAATCCGCACATTTTCATTGAATCCGGTTAACCCGTATTCAATTTTTCTGAGGATATATGTGCCAAACAAAGGACCCTCTCTATTTACACATTTATTGTAAATTCTAACTGCAAAATTATTGGAGCAGCAGCAATTATTACTGTGAGTCGTTGTGATTATTAGAAGCTCTTGTCCTTCCGCTTTTATCGCATTCCTAAACGAACTTTACAGTTTCTCCTTCGTCGCCTGGACTCCTAACACTCACTTCCACTTTGTTCTGGTCTGGAGTTTAAGTTTACTACCTGTTCGTTTGTGTGTTTCGTCGACTTTGTCGAAAATTTAAGTGGATTGGTAGCCTATTTCGTATCACGACCACCCACGGACATGGCATAATGCGACTCGACTACAGTCGGTCCTTTATTCACCTTTGGGACAGGCAAGAATCAGTGAATCTGTGATCAGCCAGCTGTGGCAGAATCTAGCTAGTAGACTGTACATCATCCGTAACAATAGAGCGATACGTACAGGAAGAGTGATGAGGGCAGGACGAAAGGTTATGAGTTCAATACAAATTGTTATCACTACTGACTGCCGGAGAACGCCTCATGTCTTAGCAGGTGTCAACTTCGACAATATTGTTCAGATGAACTCTGACTTCCTCGCGGACACGTCCGCCCAAGCTGTTGCCGTACCTATCACTGCTCGCAATACGTGAACGACTCCATTCGTTGTTACCAACGACTTTCCGCCTGGAAGACTAATCCAGCTAACCTCGTGGAAGTGTTTGAATCGACAGCAGATAGCCTGGTCGAATTCTCGTTCGATAAAGAACGGTCAGACCTGTATCCGACCCGTAAATCAGACCTGAATGAATGAATTGCTGCCACCGAGAACACTTATCTTTCAGTAGATTGGTTTGCGATGTACACGCCACACAAGTTGGATGCATGGACTGTGATCTTACATCGGGCTTCCTGATACGGATGACCGTCATGTACCGGCCACCTCCTTCTCAGTGTAAGGGTCTGTCGACGCCTTCCTTTCTAGACGAGAGGTTTATATTTCTCCTCGACCATGTTGTTAATCTCGTGAAATCTTTATTGTCGGGACGTTCACCTTGATAGCGTAGAAGTCGCTATGCACGGCGATAAATCGAAATGATGACTTTGGACTGCAGTAACATTTAAATGTTAACTCTCTGATGCTTAGCCAAGTCGAGATTACCAGCGGAACTTGTTGATGCCTATCGTAACGGATCATCATTCCTACCTGATAAACATGTACCAATCACCACCGAGTTCATCACACTTGGGCCAGGTTACCAGTGGTATACCGACGGACTCACGAAGCCAAGCATTCACGGAGGGATCTTGAACGGAAGTGGTAAGCAAGTCGCCGAACCGTTGATCATCTTATCCGATTTCCGATACCACTCTGACAAAATACTTGCATGCCGAAGAGAATATCATCTACCAAGTGTTTGCAGCACGTTTTTCACTAACAAAATTGTCAGGAAACGCGAAGCTTGGGAGCCGGGTCGAAATCGAGGACGAAGATGGCGCAACAAAAGCAGGGTCGAGTATCGTGCTATTCAAGTGTGTAGCTGAGGCAGCGATGATGTCACTGTCAATTACTCTGAAATCACCTGTAGGCCTAATTCAGTACCAACCTGGCTACCTCCTGCGTCGCCGAGCAAGTTTCTCTAATAACGCGCGCCATCATCAACGCATCTTACTTTCTGGAAGAATCGTCCTAGCTAATAACGAACTAGCCATGTGTGAACTGATAAAGCAAGGACTTGACACGGGCGACCTTCATAATCATTGACCCTATCTACCTCCTTTGTCCCAAGATGATCGGGAGGGTTGGGGGAGGGTAATCGAAGTCAGCTCAGATGATCATCTTACTGAGAAGAACATCCGAGAGTCGTTTCAGTCGGTTTATCGAAAAGGACATCACAGAGACTGTCTCACTCAAGTACAAAGTAACATCTCCAATGCTCTAGACACAGAGCATTGTGCGTGGTGATGCTTGATGCTAGATTTATCTGCGGCATCCGACACGCTGGACCACGCGACTCTGCTACATAAACTGGATAAACGGTCGCAGTTCTGATAATGCCCTGCCTTGCTTGAAAATGGTTTTCCTTTAGATATCGATGCAGAAAAAGAATGCCCTGCCTGCGGTCCCATGATGAAGGCATGGATGCTCCAAAAGATCCACTTCAGTCTCACGGCACAGGACATTACTGAGCCCTAGGGTCCTGTTATAATACCTAATAAACACAAGAAAGAGAATATATATATATATTATATATATATATATATATATATATATATTATATATATATATATATTATATATATATATATAGATATATATATATAGATATATATATATATATATAATATATATATATATATATATAATATATAGACAGAGTGCAACAATGCTACCGTAAATTATGGGCTGGATCTCGAAGGAGATGCGAAATAGCGATTGAGCTAGGAAAAATGTGAGTAAACAGCCGATATGTTTTGGATGCAGAGCTTCGGACAACCTTCAGACACTAAGTCTTCGTCCGTGCAGTAGTTGCAGTGACCACAGAAGTATATATATATATCTATATATATTTTCGCAGCCGCTTTTCCTTCGTATGACTCCGTAGTCCATAGCCATAGATGATAATTTTTTCCAATTTATGGGTAAAAATGAGTTCACATTTATGAGAAATGTTGATTTTTTACATGATGAGCTGAGTCTTTGCGTCGCCATAAAGAAATGCTCTCAGAAGAACGATGAGGTCGAACCTTACGTGTTGGTTCCGAAAAAAATGACGGGGATTCCAGGTCACCGGAGATCAAATTTTTTTTTTTTTTGCGATAATACAGAGTTAGTCTAATTTACACGAAACTTGGGGGTGGGGACAAACGTTTGTCCTGGAAAACATGACAGGTCATATTTCAGGGTCACCAGCGGCGGGGGGGGGGGGGGGGGGGGGGGGGTGGGGGGTTTATTTATCCTGGACAGTGAGCCTACGTTGGAACAGCCACATAAATCACCGGTAGCCAGAAGGCTGCGTCCTATCATGACGTATGCGTGTGTATCCTGAATTAGTGGTTTAGAGAAACTGTACTTAAGGAATATTTTCCTCAGGGTGCACAGGTTAGCGTGCATGATAATCTCAGCGCGTTTCCGCGCACCCCTACTGCGGCCTCAGAAATGAGGTTGAACATCACGCCGATCGAAAAAGCTCATAAAAGCAGAGGCGGTCAGGGGAATCATATCGTATTCAACAGGCGGGGCTTTGGCCAGTCAGAGCCGTTAGGGCTTTCGGTGAAATCAAGAGTCATGTTGACGTTTGCAATAACGCTATACAAGATCTATCGCTGTGCATATGCCAGCTCATGTCAGTGAGGCTCATTCCATCTCGGCACACTGAGTACTGTTTCCCAAGCAGAAGTCTTTTAGCCATATCACATGTAGCTAAGAAACTCTTCGAGGAAGGACTCCAGAACAAGAACATTTCGCTATGTCTGATAGTCAGGCTGCAATTAAGGCAATAGATAGCAATATGATACATTCTGACTAAAATAATTTAAGAGCTTCAATCGTCTCTTGTTGCCTGGATATTACCTGGTCATATGGGTGCCCATGACAATGAAGAAGCTGATGAATTGGCTAAAGCGGGGTTCAGAGCTCCGATTGAGGGGCTTGAGCCTTTCGTTCCTGTTCCATATGTTGTGTGGGGGAGATCAAGGACTGGTCCATGAAACAATGGAGAGCTTCATGGCTGATCAGAGAGGACTGTGTAAGAACGACGGAATATGTAGGGTGGGCCTCAGCTCACCGAACCAGAAAACTTCTCTGTCTCGACAGAAATCAATAGAATCTGGGTGTTACAGGTCCTCACAGGACACTGTAATCTTCAGAAACACCCTAAAACCATGGGTCGAGCAAGGACATCAACTTGCCCGAAATGTGGGAATGAAGAGGACACCCTGACCACTATGTAGGCAGGTGTTCCTTTCATCAGGTTATTCGGAACGAATGTCTGAAAGTTACAACTACTACAATACGAAATGTGGTAGCGCTATCTAATATAAACCAACTGGCTCCGTACTTGGTGCAGACAGGCGTCTCAGAGAGTATGATGACTTGTAAGAGCCTGCAGCTTCAGAGGTGTCATTTGCAATGGGTCCATTCTGTGGTCTGCGCAATGGTCAGATATGGTTGAATGTCTGACACCACCTTCCCCACCTTCCTCCAAGAACTCGGAAAAGCTACCGTGACTTCATTCAGAGAATGTTTCCTCATGAGCAGATTTTTGTTTCATTATGGCGGTGTTAGCGAGAGGAAGAGAGCGAAGCTGGGGCGGAGGGTGGTCCGTGGCCTCTAATCGGAGAGCAGTTAGTGCCGTCGGTACAAAAGACGAAAACTCCAAAAAGAGTCGAACATGGAATAATTTGAAGTACATACTTTTGCGAAGTCATCGTACAGGTCAACGATATTATATTGTGATTGAGAGGTTTTAGGTCGTGAACAATATTTCCGTGGACTTTTCCCCATGTCACTACAATCCCAATCACCAATACAACAGATTGTAACCCCGCCGGGACCCTCGTCGTGACATTGCTGGAACATCCATGTACTCTGATTACAGGGATAAAGCTCATATTCAGCGTCTGAAGATAACGATCTCTTACCCAAAGGTGATAACGGCAAAACATGGAGGGCATTGGATTTAGAATGAGATGGATGGATAAAAATAGGAGGTATTTAGCGGTTAGAAAAAAACGTATGTGTGTGTGGGGAAGGGGGGGGGGGGAAGTACACCCACTAAATTAACTTTCCACACATTTCCTCGAGCATGGTCATGCTGTCACACGATATGATTACATAATTTACCTCGTGTAGGGGATGATCCGTTGCTTTCCCAAACTGGAATAATTGTAGAAACTACGTCAGTAAATATATCTACTTTCTAAAATATTTTCTCGGTATACGCTAGACTCACTTATTCAAACTGTCCACTAGACCGGTTACCAAATGCTGGAATTAGCCTTCATTTTGCAATCTCTAATAGAAAAACCGTGCTGATTATCCAGTTATGAAAAGTATTAACAAACTGGAACAACTGACATGAGGATAGAGAGACTACAAACATGCTTTACAACATACTGTGAGTATTGTGAATTGCATGGAGTTTACCTGATGCACTTGACCAAATAAAACACCCTGCAGTTCTTGGACTCTTAGACAAAAGAGAGTATCGAGGCACGAGTTACGAGAAAATCACGAGAGTGATGTACACATATAAGAACTCATTCACAAATGCGAATAAATAATGACTGAATATGTCATAGACTATAGGTTTGGGTGAAGAATATGGCAAGGTACCAAGCTGGTAGAGGAAAAACGTATAGCATGATAGCATATGGACAGAAATATCATTATGCAGAACAAGTCAAGACCAAATGTAGATTATACACATTCAGCTAATCGAACTGAAGGTGTACAAAGACATATCACGAAAATGATACCAACTCTCGGCATCATAGTTATCACAGAAGGCTCGAGGAATTGCATTCAACAACATTAAAAGAAAAGCATACCCGACAAGATCTGATAACCGTCTACAATATGTTCAACGGGAAAATAGACTTGAGACCAGAAGAAAACTTTAATCTGGAAACGGGAAATCGTACGGGAGGGAACTCAAAGAAAAAGCCACGATATACAAGATTAGAAGTCAGAAAAAGAATTATTGCGAGAGTCCGGAAAAATTGGAATGAGCTAACAGAGGAGCAGTGACAGCACCTACACTACTGGCCTTCAAGAGGATCATTGACAAGAAGGGATCATCAAGGGCAGATCACTAAAACGGCCATATTATTATTGAATATGGCTGTCCAGGTAAACCCAGGTAAAATCCAGCATATAATGACCTTCAGCGTAGACATGTGTAGTTTTATTTGTAGTTGTTGTCATCGTAACTTCCAGGAAGCGAGTTTCTATATTTAGTATTGGGGACTTATAGTGTGGCTGCATACACGCCTGAAGATTTACATCAAATTCGCTGAAAGGTCGTCCATTGTATACATAAATGACATCACGTACATTTACTGAACTTTGTTCACCAATAACCGCGATCTCATGCATGTGCATATTGTTGTGTGGAGCGGCAACCCTGCCGCTAGCAGACGACGTCACCTAGGCGAGTGACGGGTTTCCGGGCTGCTTCAGACTTTCCAGGGGTTCGGCAATCTGCTTGGCTCTGTCGTCACCTGACACCCTGTGATGAGATGCAAGCCGCGCGGAACACAAACCGTTGCTTGCCAGTGTACAACGATCTTGCTACCGAGTACAGTGACGGGAAGTTTGGGACTCCGAGTACGACCGAACAACGCAACGCTATCCGGCAGGTGAGTGTCTCGATATAGTAGTACACATGCATGAATGTATATCCAACCAGAATGCTACGCACTCATCCTCGCGATGAAATAGTGAACATAAGGGATAGTCGATTTGGAAGGGTGTCACGTGATTAATGCCGTGTGCATTGAAGAGTTTCCACTTTGAGGTGAGGTGACCTTTAATCATAAGGACCCTGAAGTCATAAGGATTGGTGATACGTATGCCTTTAGCGCTATTTCAAGTGAGAAGGAAGTTCCATTGTGTTCTCTAGCACACACTTTGAATTTCTGTTAAACCTCTTTCCATCTCTGAGAAAATGCGAATTGAATTTGTGATTTAAGAACAAAAATGTGAGATTGGAACCAAGAAGCGAAATTTGGAAGGGGCGTGCCTCAGGTCAAACGTGATAGGTCGATGTGCAGACACGCAAACCGCTGTAGAGGTCAAACACGTACTCGCGCGTACTATGTACAAAAATTTCCTAACATTAAAATAGATTTAAAAAAATGTTCCGGTAATAATTAAACCACGGGCCGAAGCATAAAAAACAGTGGCTTCGGTAAATTTAAGGCTTCAAATGCATCAATTTTCGATAAATTCTCATTTCGGTGTTGTAAATGTTGATCGAAAACATATTGTAACGTCAGACTATAGGATTAAATTGTACAAGACTACAAAATTCACAGACCGAGTGAATAGCAAGCGATTCCATCGCTCGTAAAAATCAAATCAGAGCTCTGCAGAACGTGGTTGCAGTTCAAAATAGGTAATGGCCTCCGATCCGGCTCATTAGATTTTACTATGGGCAAAAGAAGCTTGGAAGGTTATATAAAGTCTACGTCGCTTTGCCCACAATGTTGTCGTGTGTAGCAAGGAAGGGACCAGAAATATTCTTAGATCAAATGTATTTTACATCTTAAGTGAAATGGCGATATTTCATCACGTCAAGGAATGTACGTGTTGAGATAAAGAAAATCATTAACACATTACAGGATGGAATCGCCAAAGCGACTGCGTCAAGACTACAGAAATGTAACTATCGCACTTAAACGACTCCCAATACCAAGCGGATGTCACGACTCGTAAAAAACATACAGTGGCGACGGAGGTATAGGGCCTACGGGACGTGCTACCGTAAATACCATCACTGGAACGATACTGTATCGACCACCGAGTTGTAGTCTGTTGGGGAGAAACGACTGCACTGTGTAGTACGGTGTGTATAATTATCGTTAAAGTAGTCATTTTCGAAGGAGCTATTGGATTCTGCATGTCACTCTATCTATCTATCTATTATCTATCTATCGATCTATCTATCTATCGATCTATCTATCTATCTATCCAGTGTGTCAACAATTGCCAATTTGGCCCCCAAATAGTCAGTCTGTGATGGATTTGGACCAAATTGGACACAATGTATGACCTATGGGACAAGGTTGACCTTGTGAAGGTCAAGGTCAAAGGCCATTAAAGGGGCAATACAGGCCATTATGTGTAAAATTTCGAAATTTTTGGGCACATAGTGCTGATGTTCGGTCATAATGATGTCTAACAGCTGTACCTTCGGGTTTTTTTGGCCCATGGGCCCATTTTATGATATTTCACACAATGGTGCTTGAAAAGCATCACCCACAAGCTTCAATTGATTTTTCTCAAAGTTACATGTATATAAGGTCTTTGGGTAGAGAGAGGGCTATTGGGGGTGTCCAGGAATTTTGGGCCCAGAGCTCATTTTGGGCCATAGGGTCCATCATGTGAAATGCCACAACATCTTGTATCTCCTACAATTTTGATGCACAGTGCTGATGTTCGGTCTTAGAGATGGTCCGATAGCCATACCTTTTGTATGTTCAGGATTTCACGTTTCAAGGTAAGAGTTGGGCCGAGGGCCATTTTATGATATTTCACCACAATGGTGCTTGAAAAGCATCACCCACAAGCTTCAATTGATTTTTCTCAAAGTTACATGTATATAAGGTCTTTGGGTAGAGAGAGGGCTATTGGGGGTGTCCAGGAATTTTGGGCTAGGGCCCACGTCGGGCCATAGGGCTCATTATGTGAAATTCTGCAAAGTCTTGTATCTCCTACAAATTCAGATAAACAGTGCTGATGTTCGGTCATATTGATGGTTTAATAGCCGCACCTTTTGGGGTGTTCAGGACCGAGGGCCCATTTGATGAAATTCCACACATTGATACTTGAAATGCATCTCCTCCTACCAGTTCCAATTAAATTTCTTCAAAGTAACATGAAATGCTCGTTGGTTGATGGTCCATCAGGGGTGTTTTGCAAACTTCTGACTCAAGGCCCAACGTAAGCCCTAGCGCCGGTCCATCATGTTAAATCATGCACAATGCTTCTACAAATTTTGATGCACAGGCCAGTGCTGATGTTCGGTCATAATGACGAGCTTTTAACTGTACCTTCAGGGTTCTCAGGAATTTCGGAGGGTCCATCATGTGGAATCACGCAAAATGCTTCTCCTCCTACAAATTTCGTTGCACAGTGCTGATGCTTGGTCATAATGATGGAATAGCCATTACCTATTGTACACGCTTTCAAGAATTTTAGGACCAAAGGACCCAATTGGGTCCTACAGCTAATCTACTCTATCCAGTATGTCAACAATTGCCTTTTTGGCCTCTAAACTGTCATTCCGTGACAGATGTCGACCAAACTTGTTAATTGACACTGTAAATGGACCCATGATACATGTTCGACTTTGTGAAGTCCGGGTCAAAAGTCATTAAGGCCAGGGCAATATATTGACATAGGCCATTAGTGTATAATCAGATGTTTCCTCCGACATGTATATTAGATTTCCTCGAAACTGTGTCATATGTTCCTTCGGAGATGCTCTTTTCAGCTTGTTTGCAGATCTTGGATGCAACATCATATTGTGTTGTTAGAATTAAAAGAGTAACATCTAATGAAAAGAAGAAAACAGTCATAAACTGTTGAGGATAAGGAGCAGAGCTTTGAACTTCAAGTCCTGCAAAGTTATATGAGCAGCCAGTTTGTTGCTAAAATAACACTACTATTCAATTACATAACTATTTTCTGTCTGTAAATATCCAAATTCTAATAAACTTTGTCTCTAAATTCTGTTCGAAATTCCCTAAATTCCCCTAGCAACCCCCTTGTTTCTCTCTTGAGATCCACATTTTCCTTAATTGCTCTCTATTTCTGGGTGTTGCCCCCATCTAGCCTGCACCCCAACCACCCCACCCACCATCAATGATGTCCCAAATTACAATTTTTCATGCAACTTGTATCTATTGTATCTATATCAACTCAAATTCACTTAATACTGTTCATCGACTGTGAAGTTGCTCTTTCGCTGTCAATAGGGCATTCTTTGATGGATGGTTGACTAAACGGAGTAACGATGTTAAAAAAAAAATATTGCCTGCGTAAGACATTCTTGGCCATATGAAGATCAGGTCAAAGGTTGTTATGGGGCACAATAGGCCTTTGCTTGAAACTGCCTTCTTAGCCTCATGATCTTGAACATTTAACCACAATTTTACATTTTTCTTGGTACATTTACGCGGTTTTGACACAGCACCATTGGTGCTCTTGCCTCTTGTTTTAGAATGTTATTATCGTAGGCTTTTTGATAGTACAATCACTGCGATAATAATTTTCAGCGAAATCCAAACGAAATTCGTTTTATTATCTGTGTTCTGAACCAGTTGTGTATTATATTATTATTGAGACCCCCAGTTTGGAATTGCATAATAATATATTGTTGATGATAAGCCAGGGTGCTGTTATAACATTTTCAAGATGGCTCAGTCTACACCGTTGGTAAAAATGAATTTGTGTCAGCAGAGTGACCAGGTAGCATTACCAAATGTGGGGGAAGCTATGGCTGACGAAATTGTGAAATTCAGACAGTCCAACTTCCCCATCACGCAGGATAATATTGGAAGTGTACCAAAGCTGAGTGTGCGATTTAGCCCTTATTCCGCGAACACCCCATCTTCTTTGCAAGAGAATGCGCAGTCGCAGGAGCAAGCTGCCCCAGCTATGTCTCAGAGTGAGGGTATTAGGCTTTTTATGTCCGCCATGGTGGACCAGTGTGAGGACCGGTTACATCGCCACATAGAGAGATCCAGGGAGAATAGGGAGGGGCGTGACGACACATTTGTTGTGCCCCCAGGAACAGACATAGACCGATCACTGGGCGATGCGCGACCTTCAGACTCTGCACGTCGCACCCCTCCCCCACGTACACATAGGAGTGATCCCTTTAGACAGGCGTTGCATTACGACACACGCCGGGGGACGAGAGGGATGGATATATGGGGGGGGGGGGAGAGCAAGCGGCCCGTGGAGAGGCATACCCCCCTTTCCAGCATTTGACCCAAGGGAAGATCGTCCACCGGTAGAGGATGGAGGGAGGCACCCAATGAGCGCTTGAGACAGACCCACAGGCGACGTAAGGACAGACCCCGACCCTTTCACCCTGCGTTTAGGAGATCCCCACAGTACCCAGAGGATTAAGCAGACTCCTCACCCTCTAGTTAGGACGAACTCCCACAACCTCGTCAGCCGGCGTTCAGAGGTGCCCCACAGCGTGGTGAGGACTATGGGCAGGGCTGGCATCATGACGGGGAACCCTTTCGCCCAGTGACTCCCCCCCCCCCAGCCTACCTCAAGTTCGACGGCAAGTCAAATTGGCAACTGTTTAAGCTGTAGTTTTTCGCCTATGCTAAAGCGGCCAAAATGTCTGTCGCCCAGCAGCAGGATGCCCTGTGCTGGACTGTGGCGACTACTATAGTCTGTTGATTGAGCTAGACGGCACAATCACATTTGATAAGCTTCTGGCAGAGTTCGACAAGCGCTTTAAGGAGAAGAACTGCCAAAAACCTTGCAAGTTAAGTTACGAGCGTCTAGTCAAAAGATGGACGAGTCATTGAGGGACTGGGCGGATAGGATAATGTCTCTAGCAGCTAAGGCCTATCGTGGGCTACCTGAGGCGTGGGTGAGGCAGCAAGCCATTATACGGTTCAGTCTTGGCTGCAACGACCGTGAGGCGGGACATCAGACCTAAAACCTAGAACGTTCCCCACGGCGTTGGAAGCCATTGAATGGTACCAGTGTATCTGGCGTTCGGACTGCCGCCCCAAACCTAGGCCTGAATCCTACCCCGTCTACCGCACAGCAGCGGAACATCCCCAGCGGCATTGAGCCCAAGGGAAGAATCTGCCATCAGGGAAACCACCTCTGCAGGGGCACGATCTGGTGGCACCAGCTATTCTAGGTCCCAGGGGAGCCCCAGGAGTCCCGTAGGGAACAGGAGCAAGGGTTGGGGGAGCGACTTACCTCGTTTGAGCAAGTGATGGAGAAGCGGGTCACAGCTCTGGAGGAGGGTCTACTGGCGCTAACAAAGCAAGTAGCCGAGGTAGCGCACTCTGTGTCTGCTCTTCGGTCGGAGGTGCAAGCTATGCGTAGGGACTCCAGACTCTTGGGCGCCCGGAGCAGGAGTCCGTCTCCACAGAGAAGTGCACGCTTTTCATGTGGAGAAACAGGTTACTTCGCCCGCGAATGTCCAAACAAGGCTGTTAGGTTCGCAGGACGAGCAGTTAAACTCCGACGGGTGGGGACAGGGACCGAGCCCCCATCCAAGTAGCTGAGGCCCCTCAAGTGAAAGAGGAAACCCCGGGACATGCTGTGGTGTCACGCGATCTGCCCAAACAGGGAGTTTCCCAAGACACTACCCACAAATTGCGACCCAACCCACCCCAGAGGAACCAATAATTGTGATCAATCAGGTTAGGCCCAGCTCAGCGTATCGGGTATCTGTCCACATCATACTTGCCCCCATCCAAGCTGTAATCGACACCGCGGCAGAAGTAACCATCGTGTTGGACATGGTCGGACATGGTCTTCGAGGAGCTGGAGCCTAAACCTAAAGTGCGAACAAAAGTGACATTTCATGCTGCTGGCCGAGGAAGGTTCTATGCTTGGCCAGAAAAAGTGGACCTGTGCCTTACAGTAGGTTCAACTTCACACGACGATTACATCCACGTCGCCCCCATCAAGGATGAGATGTTAATTGGTATTGATTTTCTTGGCCGCCACGGAGTCAAATTAGATTTGGAATATCACCTCTTAACGTTAGGTAGCAGTACTATCGCTTTGTGCAAGGGTGATACCAGCTCCCCGAGAGTTGCCCGTGTCCACTATGCTAAAAGAAAGGTAGTGCCCCTCAGTTGGTCATTCGGCTGAGATGCGTTTTAGGTAGCGACATGCTCGACTATTGGAAGAACCCACCGAGGCGAGCAAGGTTCTCTTTTCCATGTCTGCTCAATGTAGCAGTGCGCCACCCCCCCCCCCCCCCCATTGTGTGCACAATCAATTTGTCAGACACTTACCAGTTTTAAAGGGAATTTGAAGGTGTCCTCTCTAGGTTTCGACAATATAACTTGAAACTGAAATCCTCCAAGTGTATTCCCTTTCAGAAGGAAGTAGAATTCCTAGGCCGTCTGGTAAGTGGGAACTCTGTAAAGATGTTCGACAGTGACATAGGCGGCTATAGAGTCATGGCCCACACCGAAGACTACGAAAGATGTGGAGAGGTTTCAAGGAGTGCGCTAAAACTACCACCGGCGCTTTCTACCATGATATTGCCGGCCATTGCGTTGCCGCTCTACCAACTAACAGGTGAGAAGCCTTCCCATTGGTCAGCGAACAGGAGCAGGCCTTTCAGGAACTAAAGGTGAGACTAACCCCCCCCCCCCCCCTCCTCGTTCTGGCTCTGCCGAACTACCAGGATGAGTTTATTCTCGACACCGATGCTTCCGACCAGGCGATTTGAGGTGAACTCATCCAGGTTCAAGGGGGCGTGGAAAAGGTCATTGCTTATGCTAGTTTCTCCCTCACAGCTGAGCACGACGATACTGCACCATCAGGAAGGAACTACTAGCCGTCGTTCGTCTGACCAGGCAGTACCGACACTCTGCTAGGTAAGCCTCTTACCATTCGTACAGTCCACAACAGCTGACATGGCTCCTACGTTTTCGAGAGCCCCAGGGTCAGCTAGCTAGATGGATGGAGGAATTGTCTTAGTGTAATATGGTCCTCCAGTACCGAAAAGGTAAGAATCACCTGACCGCAGACGCCTTATCCAGACCACCAGGTGAGGTATGATGACTGATCACTATCTTCATGGAGTCAGTCCAGAGAACCTGCCCTGTGGCCGTTGCAGATACGGTCAGAGAGCGGCTGCGATTGCGAGTTCTCGAGGACGTGGATGACGTTGTCCCAATCTCGTGTACTCGGAAGGTGAGTATTGGGTTGGTTGAGAAGCGGATTGGGACACAGGGGGACATTGTCCAACGAGCGTACCAGTGTCTCTAGAAGTAAGCATGGCGGTGCCTGCGACCACCTTTTAACCAGAGGATGGGAGGGTGTGTAGGGTTGCGGTGAGGTAGACACTGGCGCTGAAGAGAAGCAGCACTGGGGCTATAACCGTGAAGGAAAGTCTACAGTCTGCTAATTGACAAGGTCCCGCCGAGCAAAGCGACACTTTCTATGTCCGGGAGGGAGGCCAAGTTTTTCTGGATTAATGAGAAAATTAAACTTGTAGAAGAGAATCCTGGAAAAGGATTCACCGGATATTCGTCTGTTGCTATCCTGTAGGAATGAAGGGTGTTGGTTGCAAGCATATCATGACCTACCCTTAGCAGGGCACCAGGGAGTACAGAGGACTCTTCATCGAGTGAGTGAACATTTTTACTGGTATGGCATTTCTGAAGAGGTCCGCCAGAACGTGTTGACCTGCGGGACCTGCAACCGCAGCAAGAAAGCCAGCCGGAAAGCTAAGTATCCCTAGGTGTAGTATCACTCCGGTGTACCGATGGAGCGTGTGCACATCGATTTCCTGGGTCTCTTTCCTAAGAGCCGACGTGGAAATGAACACATTCTAGTCATGGTTGACCAGTCACGAAATGGGTGGCAATCGTCCAGTCTCGTCACAGACAGCAAAGGTGACTGCTCGAGCGGCAGTCAACGAATTCTCCACTCGTTTTAGGAGTGGTGCCAATCATTTGTGCAAGGTTTGCAAATACACACAGTTATTTTATTTCTTTGCCAACCCCCGTACCGGCCCCTCAGTCAAGACCAAGTTTGGAGCGATATAATCGCACACTTATGGATGCGGTGCGATGCTTTGTAGGAGAGAGGCAAACGAATGGAAACCGGTTTGCCCCAACTGGCTGGAGCTATTAGGTCGACGTCAATTGCCGTACCGGCAGGACACCGAAAACTCCTGAGTTGGGAAGAGAGATCACCTTCCCGGCAGATCTAATGTTCGGGTCCTGCCAGCCTGTTCAAGCGCAAGGAGTGGAAGACTATGTCAGCAAGCTAACTCAAGCTGTGTGCGATACGCACCAACTAGCAAGCGACAAGCTGAACAAGCTCAGATCCGCATGAAGCGTGACTACGACTTGCGCATACTGGAGAGGTCGTACGAGGGAGGCGGCGAAGTTTATGACTTTGAGGATGCTGTGAGAAAGGGGAAGAGTCGTAAGCTCTGTACGCCCTGGCGTGGTGTTATTATAAAGAAGCTAATCCCTTATCTTTTCAGAATACAGATGAAGATCAAGGCGCTCACCGTGAACCACGACAAGTTGAAACCCTGTCGAGACCGCCACTGCCAGCATGGTTAATCAATTTTGTGTCCGCAGGGATCCCAGAGAACGCTGGCGGCCCAGGAGAAGTCTACTGCCTATATCGGAGACAGTGGGACAACCGCTCCATGATCCAATGCGATTACTGCATGGAGTGGTTCCACGGCTCCTGTATTAATCTGTCACCATCAGATCAAACTGGCATAGACAAGTTCACGTGGCATGTAGAGCTTAACGTTCTTCTTTGTCTTCCTCAGATATGGACAGCCGATTCAAGCACCTATGGGATGGGTCCAAGGAAACGGGCGTTCTTCTCAACTTTGATGATCTGGTGAGGGCTCTACGGTCATCGAAGAGGTGGGGCGTGCCGTGGAACATCAGGCAAGACCGCCGCCCACGCAAAGAACCCCAGATGGATGGAGAGAGCAGGGTCTCTGGTGAGAGACCTGAGTGACCAGGGGAGAGTGTCCAAAAAATGAGCAGGTTAGTTTCCTAACCGAACTCATTTCTTTTCCCTTTCCCAAAACGGAGTCCCCCCGTCGCTCATAGCGACTAGCTTACAAAGTCCTCATCCACCTCAGAGGCCTCGTCGTCACGTTCCTGCAAGCGGCAGCCCATCACTGCCCCGAGACAACCACCCCGGATCTTCCCGCGAGGGCGGCAGACTTCCGACCAACGATGAGGAGATGCTCACGACGGAGTAAGCGGCAGAGGCGATCGACACAGTCAGGGCAGGACAGGCAGAGTGACACTGCGAGCAACCTCGACCGCCTCCCAGGACACGACCTCTGCCCCTCGTTCACGCCCATGCCCCCCTGCCGTATTGCACAGAGAATGCCCCGATGACGAAGTGCCACTTGCTAGAGGCACACAGCGTATTTGACACCCATCGTGCCACGACCCCAGAGCTGACCCAGGCAAGGATCGACTGTCTGCAACGCCTCACCAAGGACCCAGTCACAGTATATTGCAAGCTTGAGGACTGGGTCAAGTACATCAATCAGCGGTCTCTGATCTGGATAGGGTGGAAAATTATGAACGACTAACGGGAAGTTATGGTAGCTCTCTGTGACGCCCTGGGCCTGGAACAACCTCGCACATCCAGCCTCAACCCCATGAACTCCCCCGCATGTCTGATACACTGGCGCAGTCTCATCGCCATCACCTCTCATATGAAAAGGGGACGACCTTGAGGCTGTGAGAACGGAGTTCGCGGCGAATTACCCCCTTGACGATTGACCAACGGATATTGAGCAAACATCACCGAGGATCCAGAGCCTGTGGCCACCCCTAGTGTGTGGTCGTCCTACCCCCAACTCCCGAGGAGATGCTTCAGAAAGTGGTGTACGCCTAAGACAGTCATTTCTATCTGGACCGCACCAGGGCCCTCTGAAGCTTGAACCCAAGGCAACCCCCCAGACTATGATAGATGCCATTGAAGACCCATCTCGCCTAGACTTGGTTTTCCGGGTGTCCGAGGTATCGTTGTCGCTATCGCTATCGCTGCGATCCGGAGACCTACCCCATGGAAGCAAAATAGACAGCCTCCACTACGAGGGATTCGGAGTAGTCATCGGCGTCCACCCAAAACATCTGCTGTCAGTGCAACAGATGCGCCGTTTCAAGCTGGCTCTTCGACAACCTGGTGTCGTGAGACTCGGGGAAATCGGAGTGGACTTTACAGTTATAGGAGCGCAGTGGCTCCCACAAAAGGAACAGTTCTGCAGCTGGCAGCTCTAGTGCCCCCAGACAAGGTGTTGGTCCTCCACATCTGAGGGCAGGGCCCGGACCCAGCGGATTTTGCGTATAGTTACTTTCTGGAGCTGCTGCAATTCAGAGTTAAAACCTCCCACAGACCGAAATCCAGCTGCACTGCTTTTCTGATCCTCCGCCCCATCCGGCAGTGTATGCAGTGTCCCCTATACCTCCTTCAGCTTCTCCGGAATGGTGAGGGATTTCAAACTAACCACCAGAAGAAGCCTTCGACTCACCCCACGCCGACGGCTGCTGATCGAGAGCGATGACCCTACTTCCCCGTCGGCAAGGACCCTATCGGCGCTCCCCCACCTGCTCATGGAGACAGCGCAAGATGGAAGAATCAGTGGGGACATGACATGCCGGAGCTCGCATCTTGACTGAGGCGAGGCCTCGATATAGTAGTACACATCATTATGTATACCAAAAACTCCTACAATATCAATAAATTTACTAATCTGGAGTTCACGTGTGGTGCGCTTCCAGCGAATGAGATGTTGCAGTGTAGTACATCCCACTATGATTTTGGGGGAGCGAGTGACGTTTTTTCATCGGTTAGGAATTTATGTCATGGGAGAATGAGAGTAGGCGCCAGCCGATACGTATTTTGATGTGGTTTTATCTGGTATGCATTTGGATTTTTTTTTTCTTTTTATCGTTCGAAAAAAACTATATTAACTCTACTTCTCCGGACACTTCCGTTGTGTTCGTAGAAGAGAACCCGTGAGGACACGATGGACGAACAGACGATAGCTCGAGTTTAACCTATGATGAGGCTCTGCAAGGCCTATACTTCTTTGATATACCGATTGCAGGAACTTGCTGAACGAAATAGGCCTAACACTTTATCAGCGTATATAAATATTAACTATCGTGTGCGGAAAATTAGCAAAAGTGAAGCCTACGATGCGTATAATATGTTGCATTGACGCGATAGCCCAAAAAACATCATAACCACAATAACATTGCTATCAGTTACTTTGTAGTAATGTAAAATCCCACAATTTACCGCAACGAGGCCTTCTGGTGCAAGATTTCATTGTTAAAATGGACATCTCATCCTGTCATATGACAAACCGCTAAACCTACATGTGAATAAGTACTTAGGACTAAAGCACACCTTCCCGCTAAAGAAACCCATGTTTTTGTGGCCGAATATGCTGCCAAGTTTGATATTTATCTCAGGTCTCTGATATTGTTTGGGTGACTCATATTACTCCATAGTAAAGTAAGTCTTTGGAAATGCTCTTGCTCCCCGTGGATTCCTCTAAATCATTATAGCACATTGCTTGGCTACGGTCGTTTATATATGTCTCATTTAGGGCACATGCAGTGAAACCTCACACGAAACCTTGAAAATTAAAAATACTGTGGGGTTGATGCTTAATGGCAAACACTTAACTCAAAACACAATAACATTGGGGAAGGTATGAATAAATGAGTGCCCCATGTGACCCAAAAACCCTATACATGTGCTCTAAATGATAAATAGCCTGTTGTTTCGTCATCACCCAGTTCCCCCTTATTTCAAAACAATCATCTTTTCGAAAACGCGGCCTCTTCACATTGAGGCCGATTCCTGTATATCATATATGAATTCCTAGCCATTCCTACAAAGTAAGAACGCGTTTGCATGATATGTCATTCATTTTTTCTTTGTGAAGTATAAGCGGTCCATTGGTAGGGCTGCTTGTATGCCCATATTATGCTGTTACCTAATTCAGAACGATGCCATTGTCAACGCCTCGGTCGCGGCCTCGCCGAGGATCAGTTCCCGATGAGATGCCCCCGCAACTTACAACCGATGGTTTGGCAACAGTTGTAGAGCGTTCGGGTCTTCCTCCCAGGAGACCGAGGCTCGATAAAAAAAAAGTACTCTTGTCTGCCTCGCTGACGCTCAGCATGGGATTTGGAGCAGGGGCAAACGAGGGGTAAGCAATTTTCAAGTTGCCGTCTGCGTGTTTATCCACGCCCCACCCCCCACTTTAAGGTTCCCGCCAAAGATGCCTTACCCTTATTCCGTGTATCTAGTGAGAGGATTCGCATCTGCAATAGGCCCTCGCTGGCCTTGATAAGTTCGATCCTCTGCTCGGTTCGGCGATATACCATAAAATGTTTTAGGGATAAGAACGTTTTATACTCTATGATACCCACCCCCTAGTTTATGTGAATCCTACAATCCTCCAGGAGGGTTTGGAGATACAACATGCTTCCCACAACACCAAATTCCGTGTACCATGCTTGTTCTTAGCACACTCCTTCACAGCAGCACCTTGACACTGTTACGCCACCAAGCGGATGACTCAATGGCGTTTCATCTGCCGCAACCTCAGAAGAATCCTTGGGGGCCTCACCTGGCATTACCGAGTCCAACAAGATGTGCTGGCTCAGGAAAATCCAAGTATTTTTTGGCCCCCTCCTCTCACTGAGACGCCTACCTGCTCGGTCAATTCCTCTATGCAGTGGTCGAATCCTAAAGACATTCCTGTACATACCAATATAAATCGTTTCCCCCGTTCCACTGACGTCTGCAAAATAGACTTCAAAAAAAGTCCGGCAACATCCGACCAGTTGACCTTGAACTATGCTACCGATCGTGCTGCCTAAGCAGCGGAATGAAACCAACATCAAGCTGAGCGAAAGTAGAAGAGAGGACCAATGGGAAGCGAAAAGACATCGCCAACGACAAGGGCACTTCCCGCCATATCCAAGCCGAGCGACGCTGGCTTCACCTGTGACAACTGCAACGGACTCTGTCGTTCGAGAATTGGGCCGTTCAGCCACAGGAGACGCTGTCAACCGACTACAGACTAACCACAGGCGCAGACTCCATTGTCTTCCGAGACAGGACGGATGCCAACAACTCCATTGATATACCACCCACTAGGTTTATGGAATCCTTCATTGCACAGTGTGAGCGCATTCAACGGCATAGTGCGTTGTGCTAGTGCAAACAATGAATGAGACATACCTCTGCATAACACATATTGCCTAGAAGAAAAATCCCATTGCAGGTTGAACATATTAACAGGAGTTTTTGCATTTCGGCCATTGGGCACCAGGCCGATTAGCGTACATGTAAATAATATCGCACATGGTAGGGCAGTATAAGGTATGTTTGTCCCAAATTTAGCACGGATGCTGCCAATACAACACTAATCGGATATTGACGGCGCCAAGGAAAGATGCTCATGTAGTCGCCAAATTGGACAAATTAACAAATTTGTAGTGATTTTGTCAAATAAAAATCGAATCAAATTCAAATCAGCGCCGACCGATTTTCACATATAACAGCTAATTTCTAAGTGGAGTGGTTCGTTTCTCTCGGTGTTGAACAAGGAACAGCTTTGGAAGGTAGACCTAGATATGCCCGTGTTCAGTTATAGTTATTCTAGCCTCAATCGGTGAACGCAAAATCCAATAGGGTCAATATTTTGATATTTGATAGCGTGAAACGGAGGCCGACTCATTCCGCCCACATAGTGGAAAATTGAAAATTTGAAATATTACTCGCATCAATGAAATAACTCAGAGGCCCGGTTCAGTAATCATAGACCCTACTTGTCTATGTTCATTGAGCACCAATCTGAACGCAAAATATAGCGTCATATTGAAAATTAGCAAGAATGAACAATTTATTTGTCTACGATTCAGAGATATTCATTCTAAATTGGTTACAATGGCAGAGCACAAATCATCGCACAAAGTTTTGATTTAGAATGCCAATGGATGTAGCTGTCAATCGTCATCATGAACACCTGAACAATGTTGAACAATGTTGAACAATACAGCCGAAGCCATGCAGTTGCAATTTGCATCATGACCCTTTGAGCGATCAACTACTATTTGCTGTCGGGTTTACCTCATTCGGTAATTCAACGTGCCTCCCTCATGATTCGTCTCACGCGGAAAGTATTCCAAGTACGGGAGAACTTTTGAGGCTGAAGTAACCTCCTCGCCGCCAACCCGCAAAACTGCAGATGTCTACTGTGATTTTCTAATGGACTCAATATGGGGTATACCTAATTATTCCTTAACAGATGTTTTAACTACCGTGAGTTTGCGTATGTGAACAATATACGTCAGTTACGTCAGTATCAGTACAAGATTCACGTAAGCACGTATTCTGGCTATATGGTATTCTGCAATCAATTTAATAGGATGATACTGTAGGTCCTCGTGCCATTGTTGTCGGCTTTTGCAACGATAATACAAACTTTTATGTTGCCCTTGATAAAATCCCATCGAAATTTCGAGCAATTGTACCTAGAGGAGAAAAACTCTGGTACTAGAGAAACGTTACAGATCCGTAGCCCTGCCTCATGTGAAAACTAATCATTCGAGCTCAAGTATAGGTAATTTTCCCTTCAGTGATTAATTAGTAATTTATTTATAACTAGGGTGTCCATCTCTCAACTCCTTGGCCTCTGAGCCTGTTGTTGATGCCTAGATTGCTGTCCCGGGAACTACTGCTCGGACAACGGGGTACCACGTGATGGGCTTCGCTACTAGGATATCGCCAAAGTTCCACAGAGTAGGACTAATTAGTTTCTGTTCTCGAGGGCGGCAGCCATTCTTACGTCCATTGAGAGACGTAAATTGAGATATTCTGGATTTGTATAGGCGATTATATATATATATTCAGCGTGATTTGCTTTTACTGAGAGGTTATTGAGGCGACTGTACGAAACATGTGTACAGTAACGTGTCAGTGGACTACCTCACCAGGAATTTCGATGAATTCGTAATGAATAGTTTGTCTCCTTGATAGTTGAATGTTAATATATAATACATATATATATATAATTCATGTTATGCTTTACGCTTATAGAATATGCGACATTTGCGAGCGTCAACATTTCCAAAAACGACAGTCAATCATGATACCTGTGAAAGTCAAGTTCCTCTGACAATCTGATAGCACCAAAAAATGATCCTAAAAATAGAAAAGGAAATCTATTCAATGGGGTGGTATCGATGTCAAGCGTAAACGGTGCTAAAGTATAATCAAACCATAAAATACACAATCTAGGTATCGCAAAACCGTTTGGCCACTAGTGCAGTGTGATATATGGCTCAGAAGTCAAATTCCGTGACCCAACCTCGGGCGGAACGAAATACCACTGTTATACTGTGTTGTTATGACTTCGCCCTAGAGAAGAGAGGAAAACCGAGCACACGCACATAGCGGGTGTATCGGACGTTTGTGAAACATAACGGTGTGTAATTTGGTGTATATCTCCGTGCAAAATTCCGTTTCAAGACATGTTCAGATGTCTTGTTTGCATCAAAATAAAGAAGTATATCATGATAAAATAGGTTTTCACCAAAACTACAGTATTATTGCCCGGATGGGAGAGAGAACTCACTTCATGATCCAACTGAAATGTGAAAGGAAATATTCGATTTCAGAATTTTCTACTCCATTCCAGTAACATTACATATACCACTGAAATTCGATTCTTTTATTTAATCTGGATTTCAAACATTTCTAAAACAAATTCAAATTATTACAAATTAACGTGTACGATTTATATGTAGTATCTTCTTTGCACTGCCCCGTAGCTGCAAGTAGCCGGAGGCCTTTAGGACGCTTTAGGGCTTTGCCAATTAGCGTCGAGTATAATTATAACGTCATGATCGCCTAGCATGTAATAGATATAGAAAAAAGCTGGAGTGAAGCTATTTCCAGCCATTTTACGGTATTCTTGTTCGCTCCGCGCAGGCTGGAGTGGTGCTCCACTTAAAATTCTTTGGAATATTGAACCGCGTCTGGTTCAGTTTTCGACCAATCCGCAATTATTTGGGCGATGATGGTCACGGACATTTCTCCAGCAAGAATGTCAGTAGAACGGGCAAGTAGAAACGGTAGAACTGGCGGTGTGGGTGTTCTGATATACACATACACGCAAATGAATGCTGTTAAACCTTAGTTTTCTACAAATTCGTTCCTGCAAGTACAAGAAGCACGAGTATGTATGGTGTATTATGCCGTAGCTGACTCGCTGATCAAATGACTATTGTCAAAGCCATTACACGGCAAGCCCCATGAGATTATTTGACTGCATTCCTTTAGACAGGCATTTCTGACGCTGCTGCTCGGGAAAATCACACCCCTAACACTGTTGCTAGGAAACTATGATGTTACAGATGTACTCGCCGCAAAATCGGTCATGCAATAAATTCTCCCTTATCCAATTCGACTTACTCTCACCTTGGGCGGAGAAATTGCGGAACTTTACTTGTTCCGTGGTTCCTTTCCATGAAAGTTTAATCAGCCCAGTCAGGCGAATGACAAATTATGTAAGATTACAAAACCGTCACTCTGGCCGACTCTGGCCGACTGTAGCCCTCAGAGCATCAGTGAGCTGTAAAACACTATTGGCTTCCATAAAACGACGGAACTGTGAAGTTGAACGATGACAGGGCTTTGAATCGCATGTGACGAAACACTGTTGCACATTTTGTTGGAGTGACGAGGCTAAGCTAACCGGCGTCGTTTTGCTTACAACGTCAATTTGCCAATAAATTCACCACATCTCATTGCGAACTGGTTACACCTTGCCCAAGTACCATCCAAACCTCGAAATTCTGTCAGAATTTCAGGTTCCGTGCTGATGCCACATCTCGCTGCATAGGACCGCCATTCTACTGTCTACCGATATGCTGTGATGGGTTGAAATTTGAAACACCCTTCCGCTGATTGGTTGAATATCAACCATGGAGACTATTAGAGTTTGTTGTTTGTTCTATTCTGTGTTGTGGGAGATGCTACATATATTCGGCTCGATGCTTTTTGGGTCTATGATACGGTTGGGTCATCTTGTCCATTATTAAGAATTCATTTTGGGGGTTGCAACAGAAAAAGACCTAGGTGTCATGCTCTAACGTGAAAATGAAGACTTCACACGATTAGAGCTCCCTGAGTTACACGAGGTGTATCGATAGCTCACTCATGGGAGATCAGTGTGAGGCCCATGTTCTAGGCGGGTCCCAATCAACAATTATTTATTCCGGATACACGGACGTCCCTCCAATGGGCAATGACATTTTTGCGTACCTCAGCCGTCAATCCGCTGAAGCACTGCCAAACCCATAAGCTATGGATGGATCGAGATGAGGCGCTTGCATTTTATGCGTACGTCAGTGATAGCACAGGCTTTGGTTTGAGAGGCCAAAAAGCATTATGTTGTTCTATCCACTCAGATCGCCTCAGGGCACATGTTCCAGGAAGTTGCGTGCCTCCCTCAATGCAGTGCCATCTGCTGTTGAGGTATCATTATGAGATATGGTGGTCCCTTTTTTTTTTTTTAAATACACATTATTGGTATCATCAGAACGAATCAGAGTCTGTCCGTTAAGATCATCAAGCTTTGTTACATGCGAATGTCTACCTCACTGATGATGATGAGATATGAATGATGCATATACATCAGCGATGGAACTACATGTGCTTCCCTCTGTCCTTGTAAAGTGATGAGCCTTCATCAATAATACAGCGATCAGATTCTTGAGTTGTCTTAGGGGAAACATTTGCCCATGACCTTCGGTAATTGTGCTTCATATAGCCTCTGTAAAACTTGCTGAACCTGGAAAAATGATGGTAGTTTATACCGAGCACCTCATCTCGCGACGGTTATCCAGGTTGGGGTGCCACCGGTTACCGTTACACCACGAGCAATGCAAGTGTGACGATCGTCACGCCTCACCTGCTTGTATATACAAGGACAAGCTTTTTCAAAGACGATTGATTCACATTGCTGCTTCTTTTTCGGTCACCAGGCTCTAGTGCTCCCTATTGTGAAGTACTTAATTGCGTCTTCATCGAATATCAAGCGAGTTTCAACAATATTATTCGACCTACCATCTTATTTTATGTGGTATTTAATTCGTCCGTATCTCAAATGGTTAATAATTGGGACGTTCCCCCAGCTAAAACCAAATACTACTAGACGTTGTACAGACTGTCGTCCTTCTTCGAATGGTTAGATCTCCAACTAGAGGAAATTTATTCTTGGACTTCAGCCCTGCAATCATAACAAATTTGGATTAGCAGCCATGACATTGTTAGTTGCGATGTCACACTTGACATTCAAAGGGTGACTACACCAATGATTCAAAAATTTTCCAAAAACTTCCCTAGCAGACTTAACCCGTATAAATGCAGTACTTGGCAAAACAGATTAAGCTGAGGTTCCCAAATCTCAAAATAGGAAACTACGAATACATTGAATCACCCACATCAACTTCAGGTCCAATATTACAACAAAAATACAGAGCATACCATATCCTTTACAGCACATATGAATGAACAACATGTACACACATCACCACACATCACGCAGCAACATTTGCTAGCATATGCTAACTCTCTTCTTTTTGGCCTACCAGCGACCTGAATTCAACGACTCCAGCGTATCCAGGATACTATTGCAAGGGTGGTCTCAAAATCACCCAGATCTGCTCACATTACCCACCTTCTGAAATCTCTTCTTTAGTAGATTCAGTACCGAATCCAATACAAATCCTCTGCCTCACCTTTCGTGTCGTTGAGACCGGTCAACCTGCCTCCTGTCACACATTCTGCGTCAATCTCGTCCGTTTCGTCCATCTAGATCCCCATCCCAGCACTCTGTTGGAATTCCACCCACGTTTTCCCGTACTACGACCTACGGAAACTGTGTCTTTTCCCGCTGTGGCCCAGCCCTCCAAACAGTCTACCAGTTGAACTGCAATCTTCAGACACTTATAGGAAACATCTTAAAAAACAACGTCTTTTTCATCCACTACTGTACTTGTACAAGTATGGTTGCCCTATTGTCCCTGCAGTGCTTTATACGACCTATATTATTATTATTATTATTATTATTATTATTATACACACAGTAGCAGGTGCTATACGTGCCACCGGAACAAGGACACGGTCAAAATGGTGCTGAGCTAACTTGGTGTTGACGATATTTTACAACGGATATTCTGCTGTTTACTAAGTTAACAACGAGGCAAATCTGTCGCGAAGAAGAGAATTGGGATTACAGCCTTTCGTCGTTGGCTTGATTAAAGTACTGACGCGCTGTGGTAGGCTAGTCATCGCCCGGGTTAGAAACACTGCCAAACTACTAACTACACAATGCAGTATTAAGCCCGTACAAATCTAGGAGAAACACTATACGAAGCTGACAGAAGACCCTAACCTTCGAAACGGTTTACTGAATTGTTGCACATGCCATCGGCGATGATGGACCACACCCCCCCCCCCACCCCCTCCTCCCGCCCACTGAACGGAGAAATGCACACCACGTGGACCAACATGACACGAGGCATACCTACAAAGGAGCGAAACCTATCATGCGCTTCCGAGCTCCTCCCAACTCGATTAGCTCAGTGGTGAAGGCTCGAGACGGAAGTCTCCGTACCATTATCAGAATATTCCACCACAGGACGAAAAATACGCCCCAAGAAGCAATGGAAACTCATTCAGTACCGATTCTAACCTCTCGGTGCGAATAACTGTGACACTTCAACATGTCAACAGGCAGCCGTTACGCTTTACTTCAGATCTACCTCGCTTCACATAAAGCACTCACACAAGAAATTGGGGGATCGTAAATCTTCACATGTTCCCCGGTGGATCAGCCCTCATTTGCGCTATGGGTTTCATATTCATACGCCTACAAGGAACACATGCTACGAGAATCCGCTCGATTAACGGCCTTTGCCTAACAACCCAAATCATATTAAAGGTACCCATAACCCATCATGAGCGACATCGTGTATGACCCTAACATCACAGCTGCAACGGCATGGGTCTCTCTCTCTTCGGTCAGACTCCGCCAACCGACCTACAACTCAAAGGATAGGTGATGCAACACAGCTCAAACTAACCCTTCAACATGGGGTCACCCAAAGGTAGACCTGCGGTTATCAGCCTGTTCTCATGCCACTGACTATTATACTGATGCAATATTTCAGCACCGTTGAACCATTTACTGTCTGTCAAACTGTCTGTCAAACTGTGACCGCTCACCGGGGTCAGTCAACTCATACACTTACACAGTCTTCCAGGGGGGGGGGGGGAGGGAGGGGGGGGGAAAAAAGCGGGGGGGGGGTGCGAAAACTGAACCTCGCACTATTCTTGTGAATATGCATCATCAGTACAATTTAGGATTCGGTCGGAAAGTGAGAGTCTCAGTTCATTCATCGTCTAAACAACGCGCATGTTCTTGTTGCTGGAACAGTCCGCAATTCTAATCGTTGGATAGTACACGTCGTTAATGAAGCTACCTTGTTCTTGCTTTGCATCAGCACTACATGGATTTTGCCCGAATTGCTTACACAGCACGGATACCTACAACCAAAACCTTCATGCCCTTCTGCCTAATTCATTAAACCCACAAAGCTTGATATAACAAGGTATCCTCAAATAGGCCACTAAACCCAAAATACGTCGTAAATAGGTCGAGTGAGATTCCCTCATCCCAGCTCAACCTACGAACCTCCTGGAAGTTAATATTCCAGAAAAACCAAATCCAGGGGGTCGAAACTGATATACCACACTGACATCAAGCCCCTGGTTATTGAGCCTACCAAAAAGGAATTCATCCGAAGGAAGTACCATTCCACACCGAGTGCCCTAGTTTCTAATTCAATGTTTAAATCACACAGGCCATTGACCTTGTATCATCAGGAGCCATGGCCAGTAGCCTCCTGGAGTTAAATAATACGAGCAGCACCATAGGAACCACTCACCACCAACACGGGGGTCGAAAATAGATGATGCAATACTGAGCATCCTTCTCTTGATTATTGCGCCTACCAAACAACCAAAGAAGAATTCATCCGAGGGAAGTGCCTATTTTACACCGAGTGCCCTAGTTTCTAATTCAATGTCTGAATCGCACGCATCATTGAACCATGCTATTGTCAGGAGCCATGACCAATACATTTATGTGCTCATTTCTTACAACACTTGGTACATTGGACCCATGGCACCGTTCTTCGGAGCTTCACGAGAATTCCACAGCCTCCGAGTTGTACTTATCATATAAGTCTTCCCTGTTATGTTCCTTTGCCAAGGGATAGGAAGCTCATAATGTCGATCTATCTTTCTACATTCCCTACTCCCACAAAGCGAGAACTATTCAGATTCCTGTGATGACAGAGCAATGTTTTCTTGCACCTCTATTTCCCATAAACGAACATTAATACGCCAATGTCTGATTTGAAGATTGTCCATTTACACCAGCCGATCAAGGAGGCACGATAAAGGGCTAACTCAAATCACCACGGACTAGTACCTCTGACGGGAACGATCGTGTTAATAATGGACGGCGAGTTATCCCATCCGAAATATTGTAATTGTTCGTTTTCCTGTTTCCTTAATAGGTTGAACAACATGTCTTATCTTGGAGTTACTATCACATGAGAGCTACCATTGTCAAGCTCATTTCAAAATACGGTTTGGCGAAGCTTGCAGTTCACAATCTGATGCTTATATATCTTCAATTACTGTGAATACTAAACGATAGTACCTTGCCTGCAAGTTGATCCCTGGTCATTTCTGGCGTAGAACTTCTCTTCGTCCGGTCCATGCAAAGCCTGTGCACATTAAGGACCTGAATTACTCAGCGAAAAGCTGCCAGATTTGCTCGCAGGAATCACAGCTGGTCAACTAGTGTAACAAAACTCGCAAACATTTCGCACTAGCCTACTTACCGTAAAGAAGATGCAGTACCCTACCAATAACCGGTTCCAGATTTCGTGGAGTGACTATCAGCACACGATCATCACAATGGATACAATGTATGCTGTAGTGTACCCGTATCTTCTACAGGTATCTCCGGATCCGTCATTTTTGGGGGGGGGGGTGGTTCTCCAGACCGAACCATAATTTTCCGCAAAAGCATAAACTGTCACGGCAGACAACAAACTTAAAATTGTTCCTCCCGGACTTGAGCAATTTTCTGTACGGGTTATCGTTATTTTTATGAGATGTTTTGGGGATAAAAATAACTGAAATGACTTTCATTTGAAAAAAAAATGATTTTGTATGAAGGTGATACCTCACCAAATAGAACTTCTTCCATGTAATTATACAAAAAATTGAAAGAGTGAAGACAAACTCGATAAATCGAGGATATCAACAATATTTACTTTTCCACTTTCAAAATATTTGGGGGGGGGGGGATGTCCTTCGAACGGTAATATTGCATGCCTCAATCGCCCAAAATCAAAGTGCTTTTCGGTAGGAATTTATATCTACTCGAAGGCCGACTGCTGAATCCAAATCAGCGCTAGAGGCTTATACCAAAATAGCCAAATACGTTTTTTTCTTCTCTCCCCGGTGAAAACGCGCGATCGTATTCAACGAGGTGTTGTAGTACAGCATTGATTCAACTAGGGGCCCGTCTGTCGTTTGGGGTAAGATATTCCGTCTCCCTAATCGTTCGATCACGGTTTTTTTTTTTCAGCAAAAGCATAATTTGAAGGTGCAGGTTTACCCGGGGGCCTATGAAATGAAGTGTGATTAATAATTACAATTGTTGCCATTCCCTGTGGTGATAGAACAAAAAAAATCATCACGTCATATTATAGCATTAGTCAATATCTACGACAGCGGATCAGGGGAAGGAGTGCAGCCATCACAGGTTTCAAATCACCGGGAATTAAAAGTCTGAAATTATCATGATTCGGGAATGGCGCAAAAAGTGGAGAACGGAGGGTGGGTGAGAGGGAAAGTAGGGGAGGCAGCGGAGTGTACGCGATTATGGAGCACATTAGAAATGAGCGAGAACACGAAAATGTATTTTATTCCTTTGCCTGATTGTAGCATAATCACACTTCCAGTTATTACGAGTCCTTGGAACGGCATTGACGATGAATGCCCTTTGAGAGGTCAAGACCCGTTTCATTGAGAAAAAATATCTACTTATTAGGCATCGCCTTGTCTCGAAAACTTGAACCGCGTCACGAAATGCAACCGAACTACAACACCTAGTTGCAGTTTTAAATATCCTTTGGAAAATAGTCCCTTCAGGATGGACTCGCTGTCCTCAAATTTTTTTTTTTTTTCAACGATGCCAAACAAACCATTTGTACTGAAAGTGGTCGAACATATAGTTTTTTGGCCAATCAGTGAATCAATACGTTTGATGGCTGACCGCTTAAAAAAATATTTCACGTTATGTTCATGATGTTTTCCCATGACCCTACAAGTTTTAACCACACTTGATCTGACACTGAAAGTTTGCGCAGGAACCCTACTATTCAACAGTTGTATGCTAATAAGTGATGTCGATGACCTTTGATGACATGACAGGTTTCATGGGAAATGTTCCCCTTATGTTGTAACAATGTCAAGCCCAGTCACTGTTAGTTGTCTCAAAATATTTGTTATTTTTAGCCATGTCGTAGAATGATCTAATGATAGGACCTCACCTTCAACCTTTCGACCTCATCAATCCACACTATGAAAAATATTTAGCCAACTCCTAACTGCACCAATTGGTCCAACCATGAGCGTTATAATTTGGCCCATAAAGTCACATGAGATCCAATTTATGGACACTTCTTGATCAAAAAGTACTTTGAGCTTCGAAATGGCCTGTGTTAATTCAATCTGGCACAAAAATTATAAAGTCAGTAGATGTCAAACCGCCGTCGAAAGTCACACCGAGGCGGGGCAACGAGTAGACCTGCACATGACTTAGGGTTTATTTACACTACATGACGGACCTACGGGCTCAATATAAACTTGATACACGCTTGCACACACACCACACACACACACACACACACACACCACACACACAAACACGTATAGACACACATATAAACATGCGTGCTGCCCAAAATTCATTGACAAGGAATACAAAGAAACGGCGATTTCACCGTGACGTTGCCCGACCACTTCGTCATGGCGTGGGCCCCGCAAGAAGCCGGAGAATAACTTACGAAACAATGTCATTAGGGAATCTCTGAAATGAATTGGACAGCCTAACAAGACGAAAGGAGGGAGTGCAACAGATGCCAGTGCAATACAACACCTCTACTATTTCAGACTTTCAGGACAAATAATTTTATCTATATATTCAATGAGTACATTAATCGATGTTCTCGAACCCTTCCTACACCGTCCTGGTAAAATATGTGTCGAAAATGAATAGCTGAGCATGCATTTCGAGTCAATGATTAGGCCAAGAAATGTCCGTGAACCCATTCAGTTCACCATGTTTGTTCCAAAGGTATCAGTAAAAACTCGATTCAGTGTATTTAGCTCGTCAACATGACAAATATGATCTCTCTATTTCCCCATTGACTCGAGGGTCAGTTTCATGGATCTTTTGAGAAAGAACTATTGCAAAGCGAAAGTGCATCAAATCGTTTATGATCATAAGACAATATATTGTGTGGCCAGTGGCTATGACTCAATAACTATCGAGAATGTTTTATGAACTGGAGTTTGTTCTCAGTATTTGACAACTATCATGAGGTCCAAATATCAGGCTTTTGGTCACCCCTGCCCCCTGGATTTAAGCTCCATTTCAAATGCGAAGGAGACAATATCATGGAATCTAATGCCGAATGTTAATACTACAACAGAAGGAATTAATGACACAAGCAGGATTTAGGACACTCACGGAGCACAGACCCAGGGTGATGAGGTTCAGAATAGAGGAATGGCCAGCAACCCCATGATTGCATATTATGGCTAGTTAGAGTTACTGCCACTCCACCGAAATTGCTGACACGGGCAGGATGAACGGTACTCGGGCAGGATAATCATCAATTCACTAGAATAGCTAATATTCAGAAGGCTATGCAGACAATCCACCGGGATGGGCGACTAGGGCTGGATGGACTGGACACTCGGGAGGGGTCGCTGGCACTTCCCCAGGACGGCTGAATTTCGGGCATGGGCTTACCACTCCATCGCATCGCTGGAACTCTGGCCAGAATGGTGATACTAGGGAGTATGTATGGAATGTCAATCCTGTAGAGTGGTTGGTACTCCAACGGGGACGGGACAACTTTACACTGATTGTTACTCGAACTGGACTGCTGGACACATTCGTTTATACTTTGTTTAGGGCTAATTGGGCATCAATGGGAGAACTGAACGGTTGACAATCCTGACGGTTGGATGATGTTGTCACCAGTGGATGATTGACACTTAATCAGAGGATGTTTATCTCAACAGGATGGTTGATGATCTGACGGGACGTGATGCTCTGACGGGGACGGTTGGGTTCGGAAGAGATGAATGATGTTCCCACAGGACTGCTGCTGACCGCGGCTAGGGATGGATGTCAAACTAATGAGATGACATGAATATCACGAGGGAATAACTGATTACCAAATGGAATGAATGACCCTACGACGGGGGGTTGCTAATTACGAAGGGGTCGACAACTGCAATAATGATTGATGCTCTGACAGGATGGCGGATCGGTGTGGGATGGGTGCACCGGCAATGCGATGGTTGACAATCTACGATACAGGGGATACTTCAAAATTAAAGTGACGTATAATCTTCAAGGGTGGTGGATGGATGAACCCTAACTTGGTTGACCCACACCCTACTAATAGAAAGGTGCATATGTCTTGACCGCATGTGTTAGATTATCTTTGGGAAGATTTTAAAATTATAATTCGGAAATTAGTTTTGATGCATCGAATGAATCGATCGGTACATATTTACGTATCCAGACACATTAAATTTCTATCACAGTGGCCCAGATAGGCGCAACTTTGACTGTGTAGCGTAGTAACCAACGGACCCAACAAGTGAGAAAAACTGGAGATGACATTAAAATAAAGTTGTCATCAGAAGCAGATTAGTGAATAACCTTCAAAGGTGAGTGAACTTTGCGATTTGTCATCATAGCATTATCAGGTCTTTATCGTAAAACGGGAGCGTATTATATTGACTCTAAAACGATGCTAGGCTATTCAGTTGAACTTACAAGAACTACAGCCATGAGTTGGAGCGTGAATTAATGGATAGTTCGACTACGAATCAGAATTAATTTGAAATATTACGTATTATAAAAATGTGCGTTTGATTATCTTTTTCAATACTTAGCAGACAGAAAAAACAAGAGTCAAAGAGGAAAAAACACAAGGTCGGTATAGGGGTAACTAATAGATGAAAATGAATGATGCGAAAGTTGTTTTGATCGAAGCCAGGGGAAAAGGCATTTGGCTCACAGTCTATTTTGATAGTGGGTGTTGAATGCCGTTGTGTGCCCTTTGGTGAGGGGTTCCTGGTAATAATGTTTCCAGGTGACGTGATTCGTGCGCACATGCAGAGTAAGCCCGTTTGCGTGTTCTATTTGAAGACGCACTCGCATTTATCAACTCGTGCTTTCGTATTTTGTCCCCACTTCAATACTAGATTCTGATCAGTTCAGACCCGGAACGTGTCCAGACTACATGTACGATGATCTTTTCTTAATTATTGGGGCAACCTGACTCAAAATTATCGTATCTAGACGACGGGATCAGAGATACACAAGTCGTTCGACATAAGTGTTAATATGCCCAGGAGCACGCTATAAGAACAGGATAGCAAAACTATGTTTTTAAGTAAACAATTCTTTTGATGGTGTGCAGCCAGAGATACTCCGAATCCCTTGAGTATAACTTAACGCTCTGCCGAATAAAATGTCTCGTTCGTCTTACTTGGTGTGTTTTCATAGCCCGACCTATAATTTGGGGCGTGAAAACGCATTTGAAACGATAAATGATACTTGTCACATCACTTACCACTGCTGCCCATCGCAATGCGTTAAATTTCTTAAGGTTCGTGGAATAATGAGCCGTCTCATGTTGAGATGCACGCGTCATCATAGTTATGCTAGCCTAAAGCCAAATTCCCGAAATGCTTCCCACAGCTGAGGGAACAATCGTCATTCGACCGCAATCTCAAGGAGCTTTAGCTGTAAACCCCGAATGGCTTCTCACATAGCTCGTCACAACACCTAGCGCAACGTAACCACCCCAGATAACCACGCCCTACCAAGTTTCTTATAGAGTTTGAAGTATTGAGGTGGAGTTTCTTTTTTCAATGCGCGTTCATCATTCTCCCATACAATCGTGATAATTTGGCCAATCTCATCGCAAACCATGAACCATGGGCCTACATACCCTAATTTAAATTATACTACTTATAGCAACTTCAAACCAGTATGTCGTATCCATACCGCCGGACTTCCAATGATGTGATGTTTACAGGGAAATTAAATTGAGGCCGAACTCACGAGGCCCGGTATTGTGTCTGCCAGTGTTAATACCAGTACCATTGACCAACGCACAGAAATGAAGTGATTGGCCACTTTACAATAGGAAGCAGATTCGACAATTCAATGAAGATTTGGAGAAGCTACAACATGCTGGAATATAAAACAACTGGGAGGGGTAATAGGCCGTAAGCCAGAGAGAGTAAAAGACATAGTCGTCTATATATTATATTAGGACTATATTAACTGGGCTCAAGGGGGGCAAGTAGGAGGTACCGAATCGCTACAATCGGCCAGCTGAGCGTTGGACCTTATAACATATTGGCCATTTTTTTCCATGTGAACAAGGTTGGGCCTATATGATACATGATATCGGTACGGCTTTCTCCGGATAAAAATAAGCTTGTGCCGTTTTGGCTGTCCCCTATGCAGTGATTGATAACCACTAGTTGGTGTTTTGCATGGAAACAGGACAAGACAAGACAAAAAAACATAGCAGGATGATTGGTCTCATCCACAACGTAAGGGGAGGCATGCCATCCATAAAATGAAGAGAATTGAAACTGACCCTAGGTTGTCTTCGTTCGTGGAGTGAATGTGGTTTTAGGCTGAGTTGGCAGGCCTACTGCCTTACAACATGTAAAAATTGCCTCACATAGATCTCCCTCTATTTTATCCGGGTGACCCGTTTTTCTGCAGAAAAAATTTGCCGTGTGAGCGGAAGGCTGTTAATGAAACCCGTTGGCTTGCTCGCGTATTATTTGAAGGGAATAATATGATGACCATCATCACGGGACCTCCTAGAAATCTGGAGAATAATTCCTTCGATTTGCAAAGTGTAGGAATCCCCTGCAGAAATATACGTGTTATACTTTTATAATAGACTACCCCAAAGACGCTCAGAATGGTATAATCCATTATATATACTTCTCTGTGTGTGGTAATTGTAATAATCCGAGAAGATCGTAGTAGGGCGTTAAATACTCTTTATATATAGTTAAACTGGCAACACTGGCCAGTCATCTGATAGTAATGCCCATATCTCGGTATAATTTACCTAACGCTTAATATTAGAAACATGGGTAACCAGTCCCAGAAAAGGCCGCTGTCACAGACTGCGACAAGTGTCTGAAAAAGAATCTGCTATGCACACACCATCCTAGGTCCGTCCTTGATGTCAATGCGACATGCTGAGGTAATTTACCTCCCATGTGTTCCTGCTGCCTAGTATATTGGAGAACATAAACCAAAAGCGGGTCAGGCCTCTAAGTATCGACGCACTATACAGCCCACTCACATAATCGATTGAAATTGGCTGTGTTTGAACAGCTGGTCGTTTTGCAGCACGTGACATCGTATTTACCTCGAAACCAAGTTTTTATTCGCTTGGGTGCTCAACAAAACATAGGGGACATCACGGGTTTTGACTTTGATGGGTGAGACAGGAAACGGGACAGAACGCTTGAAAACAAGGAAGGTCTGATTATGACTGTCTGGAGGATGAACTCGTGTAAGCATAGACTATGTCATGATCTTGCGTCTTCGTGTTATTTCCACTGGCATCCTTTCACTTGAACGCCGGCGATATGCAGTATGTACCGTCTTTTCACACTAAACATTGTGACATTATTTTATACACTCATTGATAAGCCTAGCTCTCGCTCATTAACATAAGTCCTAATTCTTGAGTACGTGGCCTCCCAGGATTTGTCATCAATTTTTGACTATCCGAAACCACTGTCCAATCTTCTGCACTACTCAAAGTGAAACCAAAAAGAGATATTTTAGGCATAGCACTATCCAAAGGAACATAGAACATTGAAACAAGAGAGCTTAGCAATATGAACTAGTCCATTGTAACGGATGATTTTGACACGGAGCGCAGCAATTCAATCCACTTTGCCTAATTCAGAGTTCAGAGAGAGCTGAAGTGAAAAATAAAATCAAACATGAGGATTAGCCATGGCTGACGACTGCGATTCATATTTCAATGAAACAAAGAGCTATCTGTTTATAACTATATGGCATAACTCTCACAAAATGGTAAGCTAGAGAAATGTAAACATAAATATGGCAAAATAGAGAAATCTGAACCACCAAATACTAAAGCGAAGAAAAAGAGAAAGATCACTGCAATCTCAAGGGCGTTCACACTTGGCGATTCAATACGATACTATCCGATAATTTATCGGACGTTCGGTTGAAATTAATCGTCGATAAATTACGGATGCGAGGGTTTACGCCAATGCAGTGATAAATGGATCCTTACGAAAATCATGTATGTATAAAGGTCGGTGTTCAGAAATCGAGCGGAAAGTATACAACCCACTTCTCTCGCTGGGATGAAGTTGGTGCCCGGAGCTGATTTCATACTCTGTTGAAATAGTAGATGTGTCCTCGGAGAAAAAAAAATCTATGAAAAAAAAGGGAGTGTAAGTGTGTTGAGGTCCTGTTCAGAAGGGCAATAAACACTCTGACGCACCCCATAAACCACTGACAAGAGACACAGCCTCCCCAAGGCTTCGGAATGCAAATTCTTGATTCAAAACTCATCGACCAAGATATTCCCAAGCGCCGAGGTGACAAAAGAGGAAACTAGATTTATGTATCACCCCAATCACGGTTGCCATTATATGAGAGCTCAACACGTCCGGAAAAAATATCGTACAAAACATTTGTCACGCACCAGTGTGAACACTCCACACTAAATGTATGTATTTTATCTTATCGATGTATCGCACAGGTGTGAACAGCGCTTTAATGATACCAAAATGCGGAGAAGTGATAAGTCGTCGATCGTAAGCAGAGACTAAAGAATCGTTTGTCCATCAACAAAGAAATTGTAAAGATCGTGGCTATTACCCACAAATATGAAGGAATAAATGATGCCCATTACTAAAACTGACACGAAAAACAGAAATTAAACCAACAAAAACTGCAAGGTGAAGGTACAATAATATTACAAATAACGTCCTTAGATGCATAGCAGAATCCATAGTGAAACCTGTTACGTTCAGCGACTAGATACCATGAATATAACACTCTTACGGAATTCTCAGTCATGTTAAGAACTGTTAGGCCACCTGTTAAAAACGTGGGCAAGTTATTAAATAACCTCCAAAAGTGGGCAAAAATTGTCCAACTTGGATGATCGACATTCCAATGAGAGCCATAGGCTCACATGAGATTGTCTTGATTGTACATGTTGCTGCATAATTTCCCCAACCTTTAATATTTGACAACTTTTTTCACCGTGTGGGCTCTCCCAGATTCGTAGCTATCGGTGTCCAATAGTGGAACTCGCTCACTCTAGTGTATGAAAAAATCGGCACTAACCCTAGGCTCGTTCAAAGAATACTCAAACTATCAACCCATGTGCACAGTATTTTCTAAAATCAGTTTGTTTATGGAATCTTAATACCTGCTATGACCGTATCCCATGCCTCACTAAAACCATGGTGATCTCATTATACGTGTCCTCCGGTTTTCAAGGCCGATGGACAGCAAGGGGTAGGGGTGTGTTTGTGTGTCGGTGTGTTTGTGTGTGCCAGTCCATGCGTGGTGTGTCCTGTCAACAGTGTTGTGCAGAGCATCTAAATCTGTGTATGTTTGAGTGTCGGGACTGGACTCGAAAAGTATATACTCATTAAAGGGGGGGCGATTTGTGGTGGCGATTGAGGGGGGGGAGGGGCGGCAAGCTTGAATACTATATAAGCGGAGCGCCACAACCAGGTTGGCGCGTTTGCCGTACCAGGAAATTTTCGTTTGAAGACCCCCTAGATTGCGGAAACGGCACTTCCCGTCTATGGGACAGTAAGCAGCGTTCCTATATAATGATAACAAATTGTTTATTTTATCACGATTCTCCAAAAACTATCGCCTAAGGAACCGATTTCAAAATTTTGCGTTGGGTGCTGCATGTGACATGTCACAATGCAACTGACATTACGGTCATGAAGGAGGAATGAAATGGGGCATTGGAACCCCACACTACGATTCGCGTGAAGCGCGAGATTCTGCAGGTTATCCAATTTGATCAACGAATGAATGACCTCTGAGTTTTTTTACGCAAAAGATTACGGCCCCTTTGTATCTTCTTGTGGGATCATAGCGCATGGGAGGGCCAGGGGATTAGGCAGGGAACCGCGGAGACGGGGGGGGGGGGGGGGCCTGCGGGGCTTTAGCCCTCGCACTTTTCTGCCATCGTCATTTTTGGGCCGCCTAAATTTGGGGCCCCCTGTGAGTGGTTAAAAATAATGTTATAGTACTAATTTCAGGTAGTACAAAAATAAATATGACAATGAGCAATTCTCTGGACTGTCGGATAATCACAGCTCTGCAAATTGACGAACAATCATCAAGTAAGGAGGATTTTGCTACGATAACTCCCGAATGCAGCACGGCCCTATCGTACGGTTATAGACCTGCTCGACTCCGGCAGCCCACATTGGTAGTAACCCCAGACGAAAGATCAAGTTTGGCTAATTAACGATGGAGTAAAGTGTCCGTTTCTAGTCCGAGGCAAGATAAATGAGACAGGCTGGTGAGGGGACAAGGACCCGTTTACCAGGAATTTGTCCGCTTAAACGCGCGACCCTTCGTGTAAAAACGTAAAAACAGCGAAGCCCTACTGGGGCTATGTGGAATATTTATATTTGTACGTGCATGACTGCTCAGGTTTGTGCACAGATAAGTGCTATGGGTCGATGGTAAAAGTTAAACCTCTGACCCATCCTCTCTGAATTGCACAACGTATTGAAGTCGTAGGCCATGGACGTTACTCGCCATGGGCGAAACAGGTAGGGGCGGGGGGAACATGCCCCCACTTTCAAAAGTGGGGGGGGGGGAATCATATCGTTCGTTCCCTCCCATTTTTTCCGGACCGTAATAAAAAATAATAGGCAACATGTCCGATTTATCACTCTAAATGATTCAATTTTGTCTAACCAAACAATAATCGCGTTGGAAATTGTCTTCAAGTCCACTAATTCCAGGTGGCACCAAAGGTGAAGATCTGACCCGACTAGGGCCGAAGCCGAAGGTTTACCCATGTTTCATAACCGAATTCTCGAATTTTAAATCGAATAGCCAAAAGTGCATACTTTTTTCAAGTGTTTCGCGGGCCATGGGCGTTTTGCTCCAGGCGTGTAGGCCAAATATGGGCGATGTCATGCGTTGCGAATAATTTTGTTTCATCGATTATGTCAAGAGCCGTGGGGGCCAGATGTCCCCCCCCCCCCCCAATTCATTCTGGGATGTGAAAAATTCAGGAAATTTTTGCAGACTTTTTCAATTAAAAAAAACATGTAATTTTTTTATTTCGCGCGCTTCGCGCGCGCTGGTGGTGACTGCTTGTCCGTCAGGTATAGACCCTGAATCACATGCAAACAAAGCAGAGTAGAAAAGTGATGAAAAAGACCATGTGTGATATTAGATAAATCATCTTAGCTGGCAGCAATTGAATGAAACTTTTGGCTGTCTTTCACTCAAATCACACATGTAGATGGGTGCTATTGAGCCTGGCCAAGTGCCGTTTCCGTCGATCTGGAGGTATAAAATTGAAATTTTCAGTGCACTTCGCGCAACGATGGTGCCACTCCGCTAGATGTTCATTTGCTCGATGTGTCCACCCCCACTTTCAAAAGGTCCGACGCCCCTGTTCCTCCCACACACATAACATGGAGATAGGAACCCTGCTAGTTTTTTAAAATCATGCCGTTGTCTGTTGGTTCGACAATAGCTGGTAACTGGTAAAGTCTCAAATGTTAATTCGACTGAATAGACGCTAAATGCTCAGCTAGGTGCTAGATTGAGATTCCCGTTGTAGCAACCTTCCTTTTGCTGGAAATTTGGTACTAGATGTTGATGCCATGATTATGGTTTAGCCAGACACCTTCGTCACGTTACTGCGGGCACACATCCACATTCATTTTGTATGTTTCACTGATTTTCTTTTCATTACATATTTTCCGCAGATCCCTCAATGGTCTATGTTCGGGCTACTATACGTATGTGGCTATTCTTATTTGTTGTAGGGCTGCTAACAAGACCATTTGCCCAAGTTTATTAGATTCAGGTTTTACGTGATTTTGTACCTTGGGTAAGAAGTAATGCGTTTGTCGCGAAATAAAAAAACAAATGTGGTACATGAATCCAATTTTTAGGATGTCAGTTACTGCTTGAAAACGCACGAAAGGTAGCTTCTCCTGCGATCTGGGGGGTCTGTCATACGAAAAATTCTCGGATACGCTCCGCGCCAACCGATGTGGCGCTCCTCTTCAGATGGTTGGCCGCGACATGATTAGCCCCCCTCCCCCACTCAAATTCTCTCCCCGCGGTCCCTGGATAGACAGGTTGCCAAATGAGTACAGCACAGTGGTAACACCGCAACTGCGCGGGGAGCGCTCACGAAAATTTTTCACAACTTTCGAACATTCCATTGAAAAGTAAGGCAATTTTTGGATATAAACTTATCTCCACCTGAACTTTGAATCATGTCTTTGTACGAATTTGTGGCGTTCCCTGGCCGAATCTTCGATAGCTATTTGAAGGGGTTTCCACCCGCACCGTGTGCCTGCTCCCTTAGTAGGTGCACTAAGCACCAGCACCCACAAACTTTCAAGTGGCCTGCACCCATGAGTGATTGACTGAATCTCTATTTAAATTTGCAAATAGGGACAATATAGGCAAAAACAAAGTATTTTATTACATGTCCCGCAGGTGGTAGAATTACCCGTGTAGCCCAAACCTTCTTCCCTTCAAAAACAACAAGGTTTTACAATTGGGACATTCCATCGAAAAATCAGACAATTTTGGACTTTTAAATTTTAATCATGTCTTTGTGACAACGCAATTTGTAGCGTTCCCGGTCCGTTGTTGTGATGGGCCTCACGTGTGCCCTCATAGTGACAGTGTGTGCCACCGTGCACCCAATCTCAAACAAGTGGTCGCACCATGAATGAAAAAGGAAAGAACGATCTCGCCAGGTGGTAGACCTCCAGCCGCCGCCTCAACCCCCTTCACCGCAGATAGCGATTTCTATGATTAGTTGTTTATTTATTTAACTAACGGGTCACCTAGCAGGAAATCGACAACGTACAACGAAGGAGGAACAACACACCAAGTGGTATAGCCAGTCTTTATGCAAACGATAGGTGATGGAAAGAAGAGAATATAGTAAATTTCAGCATGTTAGATGCGGGAAGAGCAGCTCTGCAAGTCTCATGTCGTTCGTTCGATTCATTCGTTCGTTCGTTCGTCCGTTTTGTTCGTCACGTTCACATATAAACTTCTAGACCGTAACATGCGAACAGATCGAAACTTGGTGGGTGGATGAGCATGCTACTGGCCTATGGCTGAGTTACATTTTTGTTGCATAGTGTGAATAAAATTTGATGAATCAATATCCAATTTCGCTGAGTCATCTTGTGAGATCTCGGCGTAAGAGAGGTTGTTACATCACGTCTTAGCTCTGCAGCGCAGGTTATCTTATCTGTCAGCAGGTCCAGGTTGGTATGCAGTTCCATAATAAAACTCATTGTCCAGGGGAAGATGATTGTCTGTCAACACATCACACTCTAGTTTAAGATTGTTTCCACATGTTGGGTTTTAGTGCCAGGTTTGTTTCAATGGTATCTTTGGACAGGATTACCATAATTGAGTTTATACAGCAAGAGAAGAGTGTTAGTGGGGCGGTTAAAAAAAGGTACCCAATCAGTGTAATCAGTTTAACGAAGAACTGATCATACACCTACGGCATGTTTGCCCGCAGCTACTAAGACGTTCATGTTTGCGCTTGTTCGTTAAGGAACCATCATACGCCTGCACAAGGCACATCATATGTCTTAAAACTACCGGTAGTAATACCCAGCGCGAGTAGCGCGCACAAATTTCGAAAGCTGAGCAGCGAATGCACTTGATCATTTAGTCACAGGATCCGTCCCCCCCCCGTCCCCCAATGATCGCCGCCCATGTTCATTTATGGTCACCCTTAAACCTTCCTCTATTGTGTTTATTTGTTTGCTTTCTTCATGCAGTACGATCTGTTAAGTGATATATATAGGTTTAGATGAGTCTCGGCTACGGTCAGCAAAACAAACAAAAAATACGAGGGGAAGTAGGAATAAAGCTGGAATTCGACGAACTGATACCAGGGCACACGTGGGGGAAAGGAACCGGCTTTTGAAACACTGCGTCACAGTGTTTCGAAAGAAAAAACTGTCTTACCGTATGACGGTTCAGCCAGACCACCGCTTTGTACACATTTATGAGTATACTAACTCGTCAATAATAACTGACAATTATAGCAAGGGAATGTATAATCGCGCGGGAATACTGCTTAAATATACTCTGTCACATAGGCCTAACTCTATCAAATCCAACTCTGTGTTTTTGGGCCAAAGCAGCAAAACTAGCCTAATCCAAATGATAGTCTGTGGGATTCCACAGAGAACTGGAATTGTTTCAGCATAACAAACCAAACAGAAACCACTAGACGCTCTCGGGGGGATCCTCGTAGATCACGATGATCGTTTGGATATCCACTAAATGCCGCCCATATTTTCGGCATCGAGAGAATAGCTCGTGCGTCCTCAGAAAAAAATCTGTGGTAGGATATACTAGAATTACCCTAGCTCATCTGAAAAAAATTACTTACAAAACCGTAGAACGTGTCTGTTGTCTACGGAAGGAAAACAAAAAACGGAAAGGCATTATTATATGGAGACTCTCGTGACATGGATATATTTGCGCACTTGGAGTGAAGGATTTATAACCTACAGTTTTGGTACAATGCTTCTACAGACTAATGAACACCGATGAAACAAGGACGCAACACTGTGTAGTGATTTCATGCTTATATGAACGCAACTGATTTTCAAAACATTATATTGCCCTGTATTTGTACGAAAAATCGCACACTGCTCCTGGGCGCAGTGAACAGCAGAAACATCAAAAAAGGCATTTGCAATCGATAATTGATTTCTCTTGTTCAGATCGCACTTGTTGGAGGCCCCATGGATGGGATTGCGACAGTGAATACGGTGATATTGTGAACTTTGTCGGAGGAGAATGTCAACGAATAGCGATTTGATCAGTGCACTATCTGGTACTTGGTACTTGCTGGTACCTTGAATTGTCTAATCTGAGGATGGACATGAGGCACGTGAGAGGGGAATCTTACAGCTATACATAACCGAACATAGCTTCATTCACATATTGGCAACCTATTCTTTCGAATATTAACTCTGACAGTCGAAAACGAAAACTAAAGTGAGTGGATGTTTGTATTGGCTAATAATCCATTTCGAATAATTGTTCCCAGTAGGTAATCTCAGATTTTTCAATTCAGTTGACGCTCAGCATATCGCTATGCGTACTCTCTTCTCTCTAAATTAGATTGTCGTCGAGTCCCTGGAAGGAATTTGGGCTGTAATCACCTGGTGGTCTGTAGCAAGCTCCAAGTAAGTTGACTGATATTTTAATTCCATATTTCTCGACTAGCTTCTTGCATTCGAGAACGTAATGTTACTTTAGCAGTCCCAGAAAACGAAACAACAACTTCGCAGTGAAACCACCGATGAACAGTACAACTGTGCACACATGTCTGATAACTAAACTGAATCACATGACTCAGATAACGATATCCTAGGTTTCCTTAGTCTTTTGTTAAAACGTTGTTGTCCCCAGCAAGATGCGTCGTAAACAAAATATGTCAGTGGACTTTCTCGTTCCCTCCCGTGTATGCGATTACCACTGCTAGAGAAATAAGTGCTAATGTAGATACTATACACAGTCTGATATTGTTTGGGATCCTGGTCTCTTCGGTTCTCCAGATCTCTAAATGCTTAGTATTTCATTGATTATTGTCTGCTATGTTGTCCGGACACACGGAAATATGGGAAATCGTGCAAGTTCACTGTGGGTTACATATGAACGTTTTCACACAAAAAAATTACGGAAAATAATATTATCTCGGCGAACAACGATGCGATTTCTGAACTCCACACAACATACCTCAACTTGATCAGGCCAATCAACTTCGATTTTCTATCCTTCACCTCTGCTGACCTCAGTGGACCCTCAACCTGACCGAATAACACTAAGGTTACTGTACATATCACGCGGAAGGCGAACATACCTGCCTAGTCGAGGTAACAAACGCCAAAATGGGACCAAATTATCCACATTACATCAAATTCCTATTTTCTACTTGCAATCCAAATCAATGGCAATATATAGGGTTCCTGCACTTCTCATGAGAAAGCTACCTACCGATTGTCGTCTTGTTCTGACCAAGCATTTTGGACTGTGTCCACAAGATGTTTACTCCGACCTTTGGGGATCAGGATTAGGGATAAGAGTTAGTGAAGCAAACCGGTGATTATTCTGAGAAAGAGCGCATCGACCATCAATGGAAGCACTATTCTCTGGAGTGGTTCCTAACACTCTCCTTGCTGCATATGGAACCCTCAATAGATGGAAGAGATCTATCATTTCCCTATTCCGAAAAAGAAAACTGTCACGTGTCCAAATGATTATCGGCCCATATCTTAGCTTCGAAGGTTATGAAGTGCCTGGAAAGGGTTGTTTTAAAGCTTCTTCTTGTAGTCATTGGTGTGAATCAATTTGCTTATCGGAGTAAACGTGGTGTTTGTTGATGATGCTGTACTTGTATACTTTCATAAGATTTTGCAGCATCTTGACAGACCTAATACTTTTGTTAGGTCCGTTTTCGTTAATTTCTCTAGTGCGTTCAACACGAATAGGCCTGACATCTTAGTACAGAAGTTGTTGAGCATGCAGGTGAACTGCAGATTGATTCAATGGATCCTCAGCTACCTTTGTGACGACCCAAAGTTGTCAGAATTGGTGATGCTGAACCTGCCGAATGTACTATCAGTACTGGGGGATATGTGTTATCTCCAGTCCTATTTTGCTTATACACGAATGACTGCAAGACCTCAAACACTCAATGTCACATGATCAAATATGCTGACGACACTGTCCTTACTGGGTTCCTCTATGGTGATGATTGTAGTGTGTCTTATGATGAAGTGCAACATTTTACAAATTGGTCCAAAACAGACGGGCTTACTCTAAACATTGACAAGACTAAAGAATGTTTTTTTTTTACTTCCGCAGAGGTAACTACCTCACGACTCTATCACGATTCAGGGGAGTTGTTGAGAGGGTGGACAATTAACAACGTATATTGGGACATGTATCGATAACAAAATTAACTGGAATGCCCATGTAAGAACGTGAAAAGAAAGCCTCCCAACGCCTGTACTTTCTCAGGAAATTGAAGGAATGTAAACTGGACAAATCTATAATGCAGCTTTTTTACCAATCCGTTATTCAAAGTGTTTTTACCGTTAACCTCATTGCTTTTTGGCAGCATGTCACAAGAACACAAGTTGGATCTGGATCGTGTTAGGAAGTCAGCTGAAAGGTGTATCGGCCTACCTCTTGCCAATAATGATTGGTATGAGCAAAATCTACGGAAGAAGCTCACCAAAATCATGAGTGATCCCACACACGCTTTCCATGACCTTCTAAATTACAACAGGTCAGGCATCCGACTCCAGCTCCCCGTCACAAATACATCTAGATTCCGCCATACATCACTTCAACACCACTGCCAGACGCTAGCCACATCTTTTTATCAGTATATTTGCTTATGTCTTCTTATACGGTTTCAGTGTTTTTTTTCTTATATTGTTCCATATTCTTTACTGTATGTTTTTTACCATACGTTGTACTGACGGAGGAATCAATTTTCCTTCAGAAATGGACAATAAATGTTTATCTATCTATCTATCTATCTATCTATCTATTATCTATCTATCTATCTATCTATCTATCTATCTATCTATCTATCTATCTATCTATCTATCTATCTATCTATCTATCTATCTATCTCCAAGCTGAAGGTACCGTTTACACCGTTTTTTTCGCGATATTATGATTGATGCAACATTGGTGGATAGGATATACCAAGAGCCCCTTATCTTCATAAACGTCTTAGGAATACTCGTTTTGGGAGTCCTCCTAAATGTTGGTCACGAATCAACACAACTCCGTTAACCATGAGTCACCATTGAGTAACTCATGGAAGATATTTCTTGGGAAGAATCATCGTTACGGAATAGTCCTAACATGCCTTTCAGCCTGTAAATACCACTACGTAGCGATGAAAGTAGCGGCCAATTGTACATACGTGATTTTTAGTTAAGGGAATCTGTTGTTTGGCCATTGTATTTTCAACCCACAATCGAGTATATTTTTAGCTTGGCTTCGTCAACTGGGTTAGCACACTTCGCATACATGCATATATTGGACCAATCCATAAAAGTGGCTATACCTTATCGATGTCTTTTGTAGGTATGGGTTCCGCGATGATGACAATGTGCAGTTATCGTATCCATCTTCCTCGTTCTGGAGTCATTAGCTGATCCGAGTAGCGAATGTTCTTTCAATTTCCAAATCAACGATACGCGTGATTGACCAACCGAATGGATGCCTATTTTCGACACATCACTTATCATTTACATGCAGTGTGCGTTCTGGCGGAATATTCGATCGTCTCTGGTGTTAATAAATTACCTGACGATACGCATGACCTGTAAACCGACTGGTTACTGCAAAACAGAATAAGGGTAACGTAAAATTCGAATTCCATTACTCACTTTATTTCTGTCAAAGAAAAAATGGGACCGATATTTTTGTTTTCGAATTAGCAGACCATCTCATTAGGTAGTTCAGCCAACGTTCTGTTCACGCGAGAAAACATCCAACTCAACGTTCCAAAATATAACATGAAACGACGTTACAGACGAATTACTAGGCCGGAGGACAAACGTTATGTTCAATCTTGCGATGCTCGTATCATTGAGGGGTTCCTAAGTGAGTCTGAACAGAGGGTAATGCTCAAGGCTACCCAATTAGGACACAAGGTTGTTTCAGTTGCACGCCTTTCTTTACGTGAAACTATCAATAGTGCTGATGAAAAAACAATTGTGAAAATGAAATATTTGGGCAAAATAAACACGATAACTCGACCGCTCTGGATGAATGAAGCTCATACTTAGTATATGTAAGTTTCCCATGACTTCCCATGACAGAGGTCATCCGAGGTGAACAGTAAGCAATACTACTATATCGTTTGAGGGAATCACCTGGTGTGAAAGTGGTTGTGATTACTTATCGTTTTAACTTCTTCGGTAGAAAATCAACATTGACAACACATTCTGGAAAGTTATGGAAACTGTCTAAATCACGCGATACCAATTAGGTTCCAATTATGTTATGGTGTAATAATAATATAGCATTCAGTTCACTGCAGAGACAGGGATCAGTGTGCCAGCAGCAATACAAATTGTTCAAGATCCATCGATCAGTCTGGCTTATGTATTCCTGAACTAATATTTTTACTTCGCGGGCCAGTGAGCAATACAAACGAAATTATGAATCCCACGAACAATAAAAAAATACTAAAACTCAGCAATGAAGGGCTGGGATAGAAACGTATACCTGATACCAGGATTGTGTCCCGAAAAGCAGGTGAATGACATTCGTCGACGAAGGGGTGATTCCGATCTAGAAACGAGGCCTGATTGGTTTGTGACTATTTAGGGCGCCAGCGTCGCAAGTTGTGCCTGATATGTAGCGAAGTTTGTGGTCCATATCTCATATTTTCTAATTAGTTTATTTCGCGAAACGATCACAAGATCGCTTTTCCATGTCTACCCGCTCATAGCCGTGTTTGATCGGAATAAATCATCAGTGCGAGGTTCTGCCTTATGCAAAAAATTTCAAACTATTTTAAAAGTGGAATTACCTAATTTTCAAAGATGCGACGGGATCATGCAACTCCAGTAATGGTATTTTGTGACTGGAAAGTACCATCGTGCATTCGGTTTGTCTACTACAAAACCACGAAATGGATTTAAAAAAAAAGAAGCTGGCCTCTCAGCAAAATACTTGTTCATACCACTGATAATACAAATGGGAACAGCACCCCCTTCCACTGAAGAGTTTATGAATGAAGGCCGTCATAGTAATGTGGCAGCAACAATAAGTAGGTTGACCTGCGGTGTCGATTTCTCTGGTAACCAGGATTTGTTGTTATGGAAAAATAGAAAAAGACAGCGAGGAGGAGTTATGAACGCAACCAAGATATTCCAGCAGGAAAACGTTAGCAGCATAGTCAGTGAGGAAAGCATTATATTTCTATCGAGGCCTCCGTCAGTTCGATCACTTGATAGTTGGTGATTAATGCAGTCATTATAGTGTAATTAGTATAATATGGACCATCACTATGCTGACAATTATCGTGATTGATGAAACAGGGAGATGTCATCAAGCACAGTCATCAGAAAAGGGTTCCGGGGTTGTCTCCCAACTTACAACCAGATATGGTTACTAGGTCGAACTCTTAGGAAGTCCGAGACACAATGAAACAATACCCCACTCAGACCACGGAACCCTTTCCCCGTGCTGCCACCCTCAACGAGAAATAAGGAGGTAAGTAACGGAGGTGTCTACTCTCTCACACCCCCTTGCCCCCTCCCCTCTCCAGGTGAGATGGTGAGATACCCATGCTAAACGTACTACATAGAAAAAAACAGCCAAATAAAAAAAAACGTTGAATTTCTTAGAAGAAAGAAAAAAAAAACTTGTTTAACGCCTCACTTGTTGTGACAATATTATAACATTGATAAAACGTTGCAAACATGTGTTGTTTTTTTTTTTTTCTGTTCCATTGGAAACATCATGGAAATGTTTTAGTATCACCACATTCAACGTTATGAGAAATTTTAGAAGCTCTTTTTTAAAATTTCATGAAAACGTTTTATTTTAATGCGTGTGCTGGTTTGGTGACAAATGAACCCACCGGCACGTTGTTTCATATCACGTAGGCTTGGGGTTATTATGCATACGTACGTTATATTATTAGGTACAACTACTGACCACAGATAATCCGCTACAAACGTACGTGTTATTATCTCATCGGTCCCGGAAAGCCTGATGGTTCATTGTAGTCAGTTTGCCATTTGACCTGGTATTCATTTGTGCTGGTTGACGTAGTAACAATTGCTATGGTTATAATTGTGTTGATATAATTAACTGAACAGTTCCAAGTCACTTCAAGGATGAAATGTCTCAGAACATCGAAATCTCAAATTTGTTGATTTTTCATTGCATTTTAAAGATATTCTTGGTTGTTACAACAACGAAGTGATTTCAAATTTCCTTATGAATTATTCTGGGATCCCTAAACATTTTCAAGATAGTTGGGATGGTAATGACCGAATTTTTTTTGTTACAAGACCAAAAGACACAAACACCGAATTCCACTAGGATCCTGTTCAGGTTAAGTTTTACTGAGAAAAAATATGAACTCGGGGTGGGTCTTCGTTTTCGTCCTTGATTGATGACTCTCACTATTTTCTAGATATTTAGAGGTATCCTGAAGGTATCCTAAGGTAAACATCGTATTCCGGCAATCCTTTCGTAATGACCAAACAAAGAGATAACAATAAATTCACAGCATTGCCGAGGAGCTCTCGCCATCTCCAATTGCTGTTGGTAATACTGTACTAAAGGCGACCATGTATAATGCTGCACCGTACGTGAATGAATTCGCATAACGTATGTGGCAATATTACAGTATATGTTACTATTCATCAACCGTTGCACATTCAACGGTTGTTCCCCCCATCGCACGTGGGCAAAATAGTATAAACTGACTATCTGTGTAATCTCTTTAGGTACTCATTCAGTTATCTTTGAACTATTATTCGTATGAACGTTAACTATCATCTAGGATGCCTCCGTTGAATCCAGAGCATTACCATTACATCCATTATCTAGCCATTATCTGATCTGCCTCATAGGATCGGTTTCATCGTTGAGTCCCTGATATACCGAACATACTGCGTTTTTTATCAGCTGCGGGGAGCTGGATTCTTTGGTTATGGCAGTGGTTGTGCTATCCAGAGCACCACGCCTGAGGAGCATATGTTCTTTTACAGCCCCATTATTACGACGAGAGTATGGAACAGGACATAATAGGTCTTCAGGTTACGCTAAGGGCTTCGATGGGAATAGTTAAGGGAAGACCATTACCCTTTCATTCTACTTTTTTAGATGGCTTCGGGCTTGCGAGAAGTGTTATTTTTGTCCGAGACTTCGGGACGGCCTGCTTTAAGTGTACGTTTCATACGCTGTTAAGCATTTTGATATATCATGGCAATGACCTACTTTTAATTACGCCTTCTTTTTGTCTGACTTCTCTCTGGATATGCAGTACTTCTTATATTGGGTCAAACAATAAAGTTATGGCAATAAAAAGTCATATTTGCCGTGTATCGACTCTGGATGCGTTAGCATCTTCAGTCGAAACGAAACTCCGATAAGAAGGCAACCCAATCATCAGAGCGCGCTAACACTAGAAAGTTTTATCAGTGATTTTATACTAATTTACTTCTTTATTTTTTTAGTGTAGGGGTTATATCACTTGATAGAGCACTGTCGTCTGGAAGCAAACTGGTGAACAAGTGAGAGTGTCGTTTGCATGACGTTTGCATGACCGCCTCAGTGCAGTTCGAATTCGATATGGCATACCGTCTCTATGAAATGCCACATCATACGTTTCGAATATCGTTGGCCGGTATTATTCGCAATGAAACAGTCTATAGTTCACAGGGTGTGTGCGACACAAACTGCTTGTTCAATTGAATAAAAGTATATGACACGAAGCGAGACGAGGTTGGAACTGTAAATTTGAGATTTAGAGTTATAAAGTCGCTTTTCCCATCTTGTGCGTTTCAAAAGCCACCTGTGCAATCTTACCGGGAATTCACCTGGGCAACCATCTTGGCTCGGTTGAGTCCGTCTGAAAGAACGGCTCATCGGTATATAGGAGATCTAGCGACCCTTGGAGATTCTACAATAAGCCCTTCTGTTCCTAACTTCTGTTCAGGGTTGTGACTGCCTCTTCGGCATGTACTTCTTCCAAATTCTAGCACATTTTCCGTATGTCCTCTGGTTGTGTTTCTCTTAAAAAATGAAACAGAACAAAAAACCTAATGTTCACATCTTTCATTGGGAACTCGTTACACAATGACGTATATGGTGTTTCTTTATCGTCATCAGTCTTAATTCTTCTATCCACTCTTCATACGCCCTATTTCTCATGATTTGAATGTTCGTCGTCGTTCTCCGCTGCAATCCTTTTATCGATTGAATATCCGTATTCCCCCTAACAGTTGAATACTTCCAGAGTTGAATGTAATTATCCAGATGAGGCAGAACCAGTGCTTTATGAAGATTCAAAGAGGCTTTGCGATCAAAATTGGTGTAATTCAAGCTTATGATTGCCTTCTTCGGTGATTCTCCACACTGTCTTTTGAGTATCATATATGAGTTAACATACACTTCCAGATCCTTCTCTCCTCCAATTCCTCCTAGCATAATTAAGTTTCGGGTTCGCATGCTGGAAAATGCAGCACTGCATATTTTTTCACAATTTTATCTGCTATTCTCGCTGGAAAAATATTTCTCCATTTCTTACGTCATGTGCTGTAATATTATTGTAATTTACCGAAGGAAATGACGAGACGTAGGCAAGGGCAGAGCCGCGGGTGCAAACTGCAAAGAACAAATTAAGAGTGTCGGACTGATCTATCTACCGGCAACTGGCAACCGACATCATGCTAAACGTTCGATCCTTCATCAGCAACAAAATAGACGAACTGTGTGCAAGCACATTGACATTTACGAAAACTCGGCTTGGCTGATCACACTGATCATTGGTCTTGGTCGATGGATCCGAGACCATACGTTGTGATAGTGACCTCGAGGCAACCGGGCAGTACCCCATTAAAAATGCTAACTGCCTAAATTCGTTCATCCATTTACGCCACACACTGTTTTTTCTCATGTACTTCTCTCACATCGGACATACATAATTGCTAGATATTATTACTTTCCTATATCGACTTTGTGAGGACTTTGTCATTCTCCAGACGACGGCAATGCCACCTAAACAACAAACCCTGGTTTAGGCATATGCTGAACGAAACGATGCATCTGTTGTTGCCGGAAAACAGGGGCTAAGCAGGAAATAAAAATGGTTAGTCGGAGTTAAACACTGCCCAAATGCGAGAATTCTCACGACGGATTTTTTTTCTTTCCATTCACGAACCGATGACATAAGGAGTATCTGGAATGGTATACGAATGATGACTGGATTCACAGGCAGCGACCCCGGAGAGTGTCCATTACATGATGCATCACAGTTCCTTGTTAATTGCCCTCCAAACACCTGAATCCCTCGAGCACAGAAACCTTACAAACGTACTTCACGAACATCACAAACAACTTGAAAGATGAAAGGCTTGACCAATTCGGATATATGACTTCAGTAAAGCTAACACGTAATGTGTTTGTGTTCATGGAGTGCCCATGCGCCTAATCAATAGCAACAGTCCGTCCGTGATATTGTTAACCAGGGTAAATATTCATTAGCCGATTGAACGATTTGATCACTTTGTATGAACTCAGGACTTGTGCGCTGAGTGAGCTGAAGTGTAAAAGGTTTGAGAGTGGTATTGTCAGGCGAAATATGTGTATGAATACCGATCTGAACAATTGGACCACTTCGGAAACCATATACCAGGTTACAACTTTTAACGTTGGGTTGAAACTTGAACTTTGATAAGTGCAAGAACCACTCATGCGCCTGCCATTTAGTGTCAGTCAGTCAGTCAGTGGAATTGTTAATCAGGCAGGTTGATAACCACAAATTTGAAGTTGTGACATATGGAAAGTGAAAGGGAGCGGACTAGGGGCTTTCATAGTGTTTTCATAAGTGTTTCATAGAATAACAGATGAGAACAATGAGACATCTCTATAGCCTCAGAGCACAGACCCTCTCCTCTCGCCATATCTTCCGTTAAACACCGCATCGATGCCAAACAGTAATAAGTGAAAAGGGCTGTCAAAAAAGGTATTCGTTTTCACCATTGTAAGTGTTTTAAAACACGCCTCCTGAATTTGGTGACTATTTTACAGAATTAAATTTATTTGGCAGAATATTCCAAACATGAGTGGATGTTCTGTGATGGGTAACGCGTATATATTGTCCTGTGTCGTAGCTATGGATACAATCGTTATCACACGGAAGTTAAGTGGGATGGTAACGAGCAACAATGATCAGGACAAAAACCACAATTATCATTATTATACATTATGGAATGGATGGATCTAGGATTGAGCCATATGGAACACATTCGATTGTTGAATAATCGGAGTAATGCCATTCAAACCAATGAACTGTCGCCCTTCTTGTTCATGACTCCTGAACCGGGGAGGAGCTATGCTTCTGAAACCGTAACATGTTATTGCCAGAAGAATACAGGGGCTTCCGAAAAAGGTTTATGTGAACTCGAGTTGTTCGATAGCATTATACAGTTGGTCAAAACATATGTGGATGCCAACACAGTAACATATCCTGGGCGAGTGTCCCATTGACAACTGTTCTGGATGTTGAGAGATGTAAGAAATGCAGTGTGGCGATCAAATAGGCCTCTTTATCAGATTTCGAAACACAGCATCAAGTTGAGCTTGTATGTCATTAGAAATAAACGATGAATACAGAGCATGATCATCAGCATGTCCCATGCAGTTTGGTAGATGCCTTTGAATAATACTAGAAAGAGAACTGACATAGATAGTATACAAAATAGGGCCAGCACAAGATCCTTGTGGGACACTATGTCGCAATATATCAACTTGAGACGTAGAATTATTAATGACCAGCCTCTTTACTTCTAATCACCATTACGATACAACATCAAGTGCTGTTCCAGTCACACCGAACTAACTGGACAATACATTCAAGTGTGCATGTGGTGATCTACAATCAAAAGCAGCACTAAGGTCAATTAGGACCATTAAAGTAATTTTCATCCAACAAAATTGCACAAAACATCAATATAAACCCTAACAAGCGCTGTCTCAGTAGTATAGCCCGTTCTATACGCATACTGATAATCAGGCAACAGTCATATTACTCATCGGGCTGTTTCACAATAACTTTTCCCAATTGTAGATCCAATTCTAAATTTCTATGCCGACAGTTTTCATAGGTCGGAGTAGCGTCCAGTTTTTTTTTTTCTATTAATGGCAAAACTATAGCCTGTTTCCACGAATCTGAAAATGTCCCTTGGTCAATGATAAGTTCACACAAGTTAAAACACGGCAAAACAATGTCTATATTTTACTTCAAAAGTCTAGCAGTCTAAGTCTAACGCATCACTTCCACAAGAAGCAGAATCAAGGGCCATGATCACCTCCCGCACGTCCGCTTCAGATTGAGGAATAGAGGTGTCAAAAAATACATCGCTGTTGTTTTGCTCACATATAGTAGGTTCAGGCGATTTATTTTTCGATTCTACCGCAGAAGAAGTTTCAAAATCCATTAGCGACACAGGTAACCGAGCTTGCTCCAGGAGATATCGATGTATTGCGTTCTCCAGATAATTTTATTAATAATATTCAAGAGTCATTCGCAGCACCTGTAATCCGATTGTTCAAGTATCTGACTTGGCTACTCCGAGCAAATATGTATACTCATTATGTGCTTCCGATATGCTCCAGATCGATTTGTGACTGACTGTTCATCCACTTATGTTTGAGTTCTACGTTTTTCCCTCTTCTGCTCAGATAGTTCTTCAGTAAACCAGGGAAATATGGTCGGAACACCAGTGATTTGCTCTCAGCGGAAGCATTTTTGTCCAGTAGTTCTGCTAATTTAGTGTTGTAATACGCTGCCAGATATTCGAAGTCACTTAATCCAATGTCACTTGTTGTGAACTGACTGAAAGAGTCCTGGGAAATACGTCTTTATCGATACTGTCAATTTTTCTTGATTGACTTTTGGTAGTTGAAGGTTGCACCGGGTGGTTGATGGAGCACAAAACAAACCTGTGGTCAGAGGACATCTCATCGATATCAACAGAGCTAATGATAATATCATTCTCTTGTAACTATAACATCGACAATATTTCCGGATCTGTGAGTAGATGCCTCGATTATTCTAATGCCATATAAGGTCTTAAATAAATGTACAGTCTCGCTTGTTTTCTGGTTAGGTTTAGTGAGATGAATGTTGACATCCCCACAATGATAAGAGGCTCAATGCATTCAGTGACAGACTTGAAAAGACACCGGAAACTATTCAATAAATACTGCAGCAGTAACAAGGTGTATGGTAGTGTACGGCGGACGATATACGAACACAGGCTGAAATGTTGTTTATATTTTTACATACCACCTTTCATTCTGAAAATTCGAAAGACTACTCTTGACCACCCGTTGCAAGTCTAATCTCGATGTTTTCACTGTTACCAATATTCCGATACCAACCCCCAGTACGACCATTAGTGCTCGGGAAAAACTGACCGATAATAATCCCGCCCAATTCAAGCTCAGCCTCAAAATGGCATCATTACGTGGTGAATCTCAGTTATACAAAATATGTCAGCATCTTGGGTCACAATAGAATCAACAGTTGAGCCGCTTTGTTCCGACATCGACTTGAGCTTCAATGCATGTATGAGAGCCAACTGAATTTTTGGTCGATGGCTGTAGATTTGTTTGGTAATCCATGAATATTTTCCTTTTCATAGTTACTTTGGTTTAGAACAGTCCTAATAACCCGCAGATGTTCCAAGTGACTTTGCCGATGTCCATCAGAACGACCGTGAAAATCCTGTTGACAGTAACCCAATGTCCCATTTGGCCTTTCTATGAAACCGAATAGAGCTGGCGGCCCGTCTTGAATTTGCCCTGGTGTACAACATTTTAGGTCACCTTCCTGGATTGTTTTATTGGCACAAACCCTTTTTCATGCGTCTTATTTTACGCAAACTATCCCCGCGAAGTTTGCTACCGCGTTTAATATTTAACACAAGAATGGTCTAGATCAAGTTTTGGCGATAGACGATCGTGGATCGTTCGGTCTGCACCTTTGCAAAATTATATGACCTTATTTATGCAGACGCCTGGACTCGTGTTCACAAAGTGGTGAACAGGCTGGTGCACGAAAGAGGCGATGTTCGTGTTGAACATATTCGGCACTTAGGTTGTCGTTTGATTATTGCCATGCATCGTAAGAGTGAGATATTTTTTAATATTTGGGTGATTTTAGTAAAGCATATGATAGGGATTTCCGTAAAACGTTAGTGGTGATCCTGCGGAATATGGGTGTGGCCTACCATGGTTATGGCAGTTGCTGTTTTATATGGCGATGCTCGAAGGGTACTGGGGGCAGTTAGTAATTGTGACGTCTCTAGGTCTACGGCCAGGTCTCCCACTAGTGTTGGTTATTTACCTTTTAAGTTGATCAGTTTGTCCGGTAAGATTAAGAAGCAGTGCCAAAACGATGGTTTCTTGAGTTGACTTAATCACACCCTCATGGCTTATGGACGATCCGTCCTGGGAGCGATTAAGTTCAGAAATGAGCATTTAGTCGATTTTGTTATGACTTTGGTATGGTTATAATCATGACAAACAAACTTAATGGTTGTGAGAGGGCAATTCTGTAGATCACGCACGCCCCATTGAATATGAAAACGGTGAGGAATATACGTACCTGGGTGCCGTCTTCAACCCAGACGGAAGGCACCAAGTCTGTAACGAAAACATATCGCTAAACCACAAAGGTAATGTGAGGAAATATGTTGCCTTTTGAGAAAAACGTGGACTTTTTTCGTTTTGGACGAAGGGAAGGTCTTGGATGCTGCTCTCATGCCCCTTGTTTCTTGTACGGTGGTGGAGGCAGGGTTAGTTATAGTGCTAGGAAAGAAATAAATTCAGCAAAAAAAGCTTGTCTCGTATTTTGGAAAATCGACGTGAAATGGTCGAAAAACCTTTATGCCGTTTGGAATTTAGGTTCCCTCAGTAAAACAAATGCGGTTATTTATTGTGACTCTATATAGGATCGGAAAATAATTGTATTGAATGACATAAACAAAAGGCGAAAAATTAGTCTTGCAATTCGACCGTAGGAAATCATTATATTTGGAGACTTAACCCGGATTTGGACAGTTCCACTATTCATTCCAATGCTCGTGTCAAGACACACAACGGTTGGCGGCAACAGTGACGTATAGCTTCACATGAAGTTGAGCGGGCACGATGGGGCACGCTGCCTGTTGATGACTGTCTCTGCTCTTGCGGAGCAATTCAGACTGCTGATCATGTCATATGTTACTGTCAGTAACTCAAAATATTCGACATAACTATGCACAAAAATTAACTTTGAGAACAGAATCCCAATTTTGGGAGAGTGAACCATCATTGTTGCGAGGTAGCATTGCTGTTGTTGATTATTTTTCGAGATCCTGAGGTTTTTCTGTTTTCATGTTCTTTTCTTGTATTGGGTTGCCATTTGCTGTTCTTTCGTCGGTTTACGAAATTGTAATTTGTATCATTTCATTGTTTTTTTGTTTGTACTCTGCTCGCCATTTCGTATGATGTTTGTTTTCGTGAACTGAAAGAATACACTGAATAACTACTACCGGTCAAGGTCAAAGTCATTGAAGGAGCAAAATGGGCCATCGTGTGAAATTGCTTTCATTGCCCCAATTGGTCATCCTTCGATGGAAGTCGATCGAACTTGGAAACCATGTTCATTTCACAACCATTGGGATCATCTTCGTCTTTAATAAAGTCGAGGCCAAAGGTCATTGAGGGGGCGCAATTTGGCATTGTGCGCAAAATTTCAAGGCACGATAGGTCATTGTGTGAAATTGCTTTCATTGTCCCCAATTGGTCATTTCTTTGATGGATGTCGATCAAACTGGAAAACAGGTTTATAACTATTGGGACATCTTTGACCTCAAGAGAGTCAAGGTCGAAGGTCATAAAGGGGCTCAATAGTCCCTGGTGCCCAATTCCAAAATGTATTCCTCCTACAAATGCAATAATTTCTTGAAATCATATCATATGTTCTTTGGGTGGTGAAAGAAAAAAATAAAAGTCACGCCTTACTGCTCGCAAAATTCGGAAGGCAGTAACATTGAATCGACTTTTGGTATCTCCAACCATTTCGGAATCACAAAAAGTGAAACAGAAGATTTAAGAAAAACAGACAAACCTCAAAAAAGTGGACAGAACTGTCAGCTCAACAGACATTCATACTGAGCATTTTGACGACGATAGCACCCACCTTCGTCATTTGCCTGATCTGAACCCATTAACCTATCCCGTGCAGACAACTTGAGTGCCGAAGCCAGTCTTCTTCCCAAAGGTCCTTCATTTTGCCCCGCACCTAAAGATGTCAATTGGCTCAGACCAACTCAAGATGGGATCCGGTCGAGAGGGACGCATTCGGCTTGCTGTCCACTTCCACGCAAAAAGTTGACGAAGATGACGAGGAAATACCGGCACCTTCCCCAGAAGTCTTCCTACGAGTGCGGGGATGGCCACCGAAATCCCCACTTCCTGGAATTAGAGGGGGGGGGGGGGATTTTCTAAACAACGTACGCGCAGATGTCCTCAATCCCGGAAATACTAGAAAACCCAAAGATAACCTCAGCCGTGAAGAAAGAGCTGCCATTAGAAGTCTGAACGGAGACGACCGCATCATCCGGATACAAGACAAAGGTTCCCGTTTCGTCATCATGGAAGAGAAGAATACCGGCCCCCAGAAGATAGGGAAAGGCAAGCTCACGAAACCATGTACTACAATACTCTTGCTGAGGATCCCTCAAGCAAATTTCACGGCGACTACTACACTGGGCAAAGAAGTGGGTTGAGGAAGGAGACAACTAAGCGAATGAAGTCGACACTGCTGACAACGCGGATCCTAAACCCGGCGTTGCTCACGGTTACATTAGAACGCACACAGAAGGTAACCCTGTTAGAATCATTACCTCTTGTTGTGGTACACAGCGATTGAACGATTGTCAGGCTTCACTGAATTTATCTTAAGCCCCTTGCTCAAAACTTGCCCTCCTTTGTTAAGGATACTACCGACCTCCTTAACAAAATTAAACAGAATTAATAATCAGGACCTCTTCCTGACGACAACCAATACTAGTTTCTTGGGATGTGGTACCACGTTCCCGAATATCGACAATAATCTGGAATTTCTTGCTGTCTAAATATCTTGAACACGAGGGAGAACACATATACCCCACTGACTGCATCCCTGATGCTGTCAACCTATGCTTTATGCATAATAACAGCCATTTGGAGATAGGCTCTACGTCCCGATATGTCCCCGCTTTGCAACCGCCTTTGGCCCGAAACGCCTGTAGCTTATGCGGTCCTTTCTATGGGGGTAATCGATGAGAAAGCTCAAACTCAAGGTCCTGTCGCTCCTAAACCACCTGGTAGCGCTACAGAGATTATATTGTCGATATTTGGACTCATGGCTTACCTAAGCTGCATAAATTCACCGATTTTTCAACTCCTTGTATCGAACTATCCGTTTGAACTCGTTTACACTCATATAATGAGTTGCATGTATTGGATGTAACTATTCATCTTTCAAATGGTTTTCTTGAACTGATGTCATGTCCAAACCCACTGATAGAGCCCTCTTACCTACCCCATAGTATTTCTCACCCCACTCACACGCTTGGCTTCATCCCTTATGGGGTGGCCTTACTATTGTGCGCGTATCTGTGCCCTCTGATGAAACCTATACCCGCCGCTGTGTCGAATACGCAGTCCTTGTCAACCAAAAGTAATAGCCCCCAAGCCGTTGGCAGGCAATTCAGCCGTGTCACCTGCTTAACACAGGGAAACCTCCTGAAATCTAAGCCAAAAAAATACATAGTGGCTTTATCCACTTGTGCTTGACTTCAACCCCATGCTTCCCAACATCTCTGAAGTACTCACAGGAGGAAACACATCCATGCTTTCTACTCTCCCAACCTTGGAAGAAATCTTTCCCGCAGGTCCGATTTATACTGCTTATAGACGCACCAAGAAGCTAAAGAATACTAGCGACCTCTAATTTAAAGTGAAATCCCTCCCTGCTAAAAATACTAATGTGGGGGTACGTCACTTGTCAAAGGAAATGGGGCCTAGGTCAGAAACTATCCCATGTCTCGTACATTTTCCTCCACTGCCACAGACCCGACTCTTATTGTATTTAAAACAATTGATCATCGCAATACTAAGATTAATATATCTTATCACTTGCTCTAGTAAATGCAAATGTTCAGTATGTCGCGATACTACCTCACGGAGGTCAAAGTTCGATTTCGCAATCACAAGTACACATGCTAACTAATGAAAGAAAATGTGAAGTGCCAACACATTTTAACCGAAACTGCCATGAATTGTCATTTTTTCTTCCGTGCTAGCGCAAAACATCATGGACAACGCCGACATCAATAAGAAGAAACTCCTCACCAGCTGAAATCTACTGACAGCGCAATACGTACAATGCCACTCTAACGCGTATTAACAAAGAAACGAAATTACCCCTACAAAACGGCGTCAATTATGCCTGGTAGCTTGTAGCTGCCTTTAGGTGCTCGTTTATCTTGATATAGGTTTCATTATACGGATTACGTAAATGACGAAGGGTCGAATGACCGAAACGTTTTTTATGTGAATATATTGGAGCAGTTAAAAGTTGTGTTTCCTGATTGTCTTATGGATGCTTATTATGTGCATGAAGGAAACCAAGTCCGCTATCTTTTTGCCCGTTCTTTTTTTACCTGGGCGTCCTTGTTGTGGATTGTTGCCATTTTTTATTCTTAGTACCACGAAGAGCCATGAAACTGGGTAAACTTATGACTTTTATTCTTGAAAAACAATTATTTGAGTTCAAAGAGTTCTACCTACAGTGTTGTAAAGGTACCGCCCTATGGGTACCAGGATGGCGCCCTCATTTGCACAACATTTCTGGCAAATTCGAGTCCGAGCGTCCTTGGTAGCTCTTCATTTAAAACCGACATTTTATGTCAGGTACACGATGAAATTTCCTATTTGGCCCCACTCTAAGCCATCTCTAGAGTATTGTCACTCTATGCATTCTCACAAACCAGCATTAATTTACCATTGGAATGCTCCCACCACCAGATGCAATTCTTGATGTCAATATCAGTTTAGGCCGAGGGCGACTTTACGACTTGTCTATTGTAAGACGGCACCGACCGGCACCATCCTTAATTCTGACAGTTTCCACCCAGATCGTGCAAAAAGGGCGTGCGTTATAGTAGTCAGTTGATAGCGACCTACAAACGCCCATTTGCCTCAGACCCTGGCAAGTTCGAAACCCAAGGGCGCATGTGATATAATGGCCCTGCATTTTTGGATTGTGGCTACCCCCTACCCTTCTATCCGTAACATATGAGAAGGTTAACGGACTGCGCCGTACGGAATTGCTCCGTTATAAGGACAAACCCGAGAACAACGGATCCCTATCGTGGTGCCTTATAACCCTGCGCTTAAACCACTGGTTCAGAAGGTTGAAAGTTCATGAAAACTCAGCATGTGGACCCCAAGAGGTGGTCTAAGAGCTGTTTCGCTTCCCCGGTCGTTGCGCACAACGCAACCCAAAAAATATCAGAGGCCCTGCTGTGTGTGCAGTGAACACTTTTCCCGCAGGTTCGATTATACCTGCTTATAGACGCACCAAGAAGCTAAAAAGAAAATACAGCGCCCTCTAAATTTAAAGTGAAATCCCTCCCTGCTAAAAATACTAATGTGGGGTACGTCACTTGTCAAAGGAAATGTGGCCTATGTCAGAACTATTCCCATGATTCTCGTACTTTCTCCTCCACTGCCACAGACGGCTCTTATTGTATTAAACAATTGATCACTCGCACTACTAAGAATGTAATATATATATCACTGGTAGTAAATGCAATGTTCAGTATGTCGGATTTACCTCCACGGAGTTCAAAGTGCAATTTCGCAATCACAAGTCACAAATGAAACTAATGAAAGAACATGTGAAGTGGCAACACATTTTAACCGAAACTGCCATGAATTGTCCATTTTTTCGTTCCTTGCTATCGAAAACATCATGGACAACGCAGAAATCACTAAGAAACTCCTCACCAGTGAAATCTACTGGACAGGCAATTACGTACAATTGCACTCTAACGTATTAACAAAGAAACAACTTACCCCTAATAATCGGGTCAATTATGCCTCGTAGCCTTGTAGCTGGTCTTTAGGTGTGTTTTATATTGTATAGGTTTCATTATACGGTATTACGTCAACGACGAAGGTCGAATGACCGAAACGTTTTGAATATATTGGAGCAGTTAAAAGTTGTGTTTCCTGATTTTCTTTGTATTCTTATTATGTTGTCATGAAGGAACACCGTCGTATCTTTTTTGGTTCTTGTTACTGGGAGTTATTGGTTGTGGATTGTTGCATTTTGTATTCTACTTACCCCGCAGAGCCACTGAACTGGGTAAACTCTATGACTTTTATTCTTGAAAACAATTATTTTGCGTTAAAGAAGTTCTACTACAGTGTAAAGGTACGCTATGGGTACCAGGATGGCGCCCTCATTTGCCAACATTTTCATGGACCAAATTAGGTCAGGTCCTTGGTAGCTCTTCATTGAAACCGACATTTTATGTCAGGTACATCGATGACATCTTCCTCATTTGCCCCACTCTAAGCCATCTCTAGATGCATTGTCCCACTCTTGCAATTCACAACCCTAGCATTAATTTACATGAATGCTCCCACACCAGATGCATCTTGATGGCAATATCAGTTATGCGGGGGCCCTATCACGACTTCTGTCTATTGTAAGCCGACCGACCGGCACACATACCTTAATTATGACAGTTTCCACCCAGATAGTGCAAAAGGGATGGTATTAGTCAGTTGATTAGGTACAAACGCATTTGCTCAGACCCTGGCAAGTTCGAAACCCAGGCGCATGATCTAATGGCTGCATTTTTGGATTGCTGGCTACCCCCTACCCCTTCTAATCCGTACATATGAGAAGGTTAACGGAATGCGCCGTACGGAATTGCTCCGTTATAAGGACAAACCCGAGAGAAAGCGGATCCCTATCGTGGTGCCTTATAACCCTGCGCTTTAAACCCACTGTTGCAGAAGTTGAAGAAATCATGAAAACTCATGCATGTGGACCCCAAGAGGTGGTCTTAAAGAGCTGTTTTCCTCTCCCCCGGTCGTTGCGCACAAGCAACCCAAAAATCTCAGAGCCCTGCTCGTGTGCAGTGAACACAGTCCACCCAGCGACACCGGCAACACCACATGCGTAAAAGCCGGTGTCAGGTTTGCAAACACATTGTTACCGAGAAAGAAGTTTGTTACCCCCCAACCAGCATAAGATCCACCCTGGGAACTCAACTGTGATAGTGCTAATGCAGTTTACGCCCTCATGTGTTCCCGATGCCCAGACTCTTGGTATATTGGCGAGACTAAACTCCCTTTAGGATGCGCTTCAATAACCACAATTAGCGATTCGTAAGAACGGGCCAGGGTTCCCCGTAGCAGCGCACTATAACCTGCCCAATCGCAATATCGAGTGTATACGGTGCGTCATAATTGTTGGTGTCTTCGGAGCACTGAACAGCGTGAACTGCACGAGACAAAGTTAATCAACCGATTAAAATCCACGTTTCGGACAACAAGGACTTAGGTGAGCTTACTGGCTTCGACTTTGACGAGTGAGACTAGGGGTAGTGTTGTCTGTATTGCACTTATCGTATTATTCATGCTTTGTCACAGTGAGGAAGGGAGAGGCTCCCGAAACATCTGGGTTTTGTATGTTTTAGACATAATCTAATACACGGTGGTACTGGAGATCATTAACTTTAATTTCGGTATCATTACTATATATATATATATAATATATATATATATATTATATATATATATAATATATATATATATATCTATATATATATATATATATAATATATATATATATATAATATATATATATATATATATATATATATATAGATATATATATATATTATATATATATATATATATAGATATATATATATATATAATATATATAATATATATATATATATATAATATATATATATATAGATTATATAGTCAGTCGATTTGCGGCGGTACCACGACGATATCGAAAGGGGAATATTCTTTCGTTTGTACTCGACTGTAATTTTCGTACTGTTGTCATCAATTGTCGTTTGGGTTGTTTTCTCATGCGCCTTTGCTGGGGCTCCTGCTGGTGCGAATTCCACTGACTAACCAGTAACTGTCTTATCTAAATAATGACGTATAATCAAATGACAGTAAACCAATCTGATCACCAAGAATGCTTGAAGGCTACACACAGCAAAACATGAATATAGTTTGAGTGGAGTGGGAGTATAGCTGAATGGACTAGTTCCCAGTTGAATTGTGATGGGCGGGTAATAATTTTCTGTAAGAGAGCACGCCTGGTGCCACACCACGAGACGCACTTCACAGTGTAGAAGAAAGTGTGCGAATAACGACCTTCGAACGGGAAGTTGTGCACACAAATATTCCCTGAAACATCACGACAGTCGTGAATTGGACTTCTTATTCTTATTATATATTGTAGTGGGACTTCCAGTTGAACGAGGACGCGAGACAGGATTTTCCAACCGCGGGGAGGGGTGACTATATGAGTGGAGCGTGGAAGATCTTAGCGGATCAAGCGCAATCACAAGGTGGCGGCTGGGGTGTCAGGGTGTCTGTGACCCAAGATAACCAGAAATACTATTTTGTGGGTAGAACAACGGTGACCACGTTCCCTCATTAGCCTTAATTGGGGATTGAGTATTCCACATCCAATTATTATCCTAAATTGCATCTCATCATCAACTGCCAAACACAGGTTTGACCTCATCGGCACTCCCCGTCAGTATTTGAGGCTGAGGCGCCATCACATGCACATACGTTCGACATCCTCGCATCACCCGTAGTCTGAGAGCCAAATAATTAAGTCTATTTGTTAACTCACCAAAACACAAACAGTTGGGGGGTTATGGGGAACATGACAATGAGCAAAAGAGTCTTTGGTACCCCGATGACAAAGAAAGTAAGCTGTTTCGGAAGGTACTTTCTGATTGACTAAAGGTATTGTACTGTAGCAGTTATATTGTTTGTTACGGTCGGGGATTAGGGTTATGAGTTGGGGTTCGAGCAGCCAACCACTAAAATTATCCGAGACTGAGCATCACCCAGGAACAGTTGATTGGTATATGTTTAGCATTTTCAGCCTGGTGACCTGTGAACACTAAACTGGAATGAAACCCGATTTTCATACAAATGTAATAGAACCAACGCAGGCTCACTCCATCTTATTTATTAGAATGTTGACTTGCCTATGCCGGTTCAGTAATTATTTAGTTGAGTCAAAGTGGAAATGGATCCCCGGGCCTCTAATATTTGTTGTGCTCATGTTCACATCAATTATCAAGAATATGGTACAAGGATCGAACCGTAGCGTGACGATCCTATTGAAGTAGTCAACGTTTCGCGGATCGTACCATGACCATTGGGGATGACGGCTCGTCCGATGACAATCCTGGATAGCTGTTGCTAATTCTATCCGCTGTGGGTCTGCAGGGCTTCCCACAAAATCATGCCACACAATTGCTAATGGAATATTACTATTCAGGCAAAAACTTTATTTCACACGCATTTCCCCTATAGTGCCATGCAAGTTGTGGCGGTGGGCTCCAGTGCTCCAACTTAATCTTAGGCTTTTATGTGGTTGTATTTTCATTCCAGAGCAGGGGAGGGGGCTGTTGCGTTATCCGAGAGTTGAAATACGATATACCGAGGCGACGGGAGCGAAAATGCAACACAACTCGGCTGCCAGGCTGACATAACGAGATCGATCGAAAAGAGAAGATTCGAGTGTAGGTAGGTTGCAAAGGAATACTTCAATGCCATTATACCTACGAGTTTTCTTCACAACGTCTGCACGTAGATCACATTTGCATGGCTTCCGCAATAGACAGAATTTTCTTCTCCGACTGTTGAAGCTTTATCCTACTAAATTGCAGGGTCGGCCGCCCTCGTCTTCACTACAACGACGCTTATGAACTCCCCGTGCGCTCACTCGGAGTGTCCACGTTAAAATTGACGTGTCTACCATCTCTTCTTTGTGTCTGTTCGATGGATCCTACAGTGAATAATTCTCTAACATGGTCCCCATCGTCCATCCTAACTAGTTCATCCATCTTGATTACCCCTTTGCCTTCTCCATCCAAACTCCACCTTGTTAAGACGTCTCTTTCAGCCTCCAGGAGTAACACCCTTCTTCCTCGCGATCCCTCATCTCTATTTACTCAAAGAAACCTGATCTCCTAAACCCTAGCCATATTTTTCTGACACAAACCTTGCAAAAGGTTCAACCAAATTGCTTTAAATGTGACGTGATTATAATAACAAAATGCGAATTCAGCCGTCTCGTGATGTTGGCCTAAAATTTGATTATTCCGTTGAAAGGGATGATCATCACGTTCACCGACTATGTAGGTCGTGGATTCAACCACTGCCAATACCACCTTTTGGATTCGAGAAACGTGCCACTTAGCTATAAACCCGAGGTTATATGACAAAGCGTATTGAGGTGAAACAGGGCTTTGGAAACTGACGCAGCTCGTTTTCTGTAAACGTGCAAAAATATAATCTCACTCCACGTGGTCAATAGTTAGGGCAAAATGGGATTACACCGTCTATTACATATTGTACAATGGGGATTTTGAGGAATCCCAGTGTGAATGAGGCGGGTATGTTTGTAGAACAACTGAAAGGGGGTATATTTCTTACTTCTTCAATAACAGTCAATCAATTACACTCTCATGTAGATGCTGGCTTAGCGTCCTGTCAGTTTCGATCCGAAATACGGAATGAGTCAGTGACTCGGCTTGTTAATTTCAAACGCTTATTGCCTAAAGTGTTCAAGTCTTGCATTACCTACCTAACGGGAATGTTATAGTTCCAAGGCCGAAATGACATTCATAGTATACGCGTTATCCCGTCGTCACGTCAACGATGCCAATATTAGCTCATTTCATGTTTAAATGTTTTGTTTGGCCATATTATATCTCATAATAGATAACCAACAAAACACAAACCTTAAGGTGGAATTAATCCGCTTCCATAAAGAAGAACGAATTTGGATGACTGAAATCGTACCCAAAATTGTTGTTACTTTTTCATATTACCAAAAGCACAACCACCATCTTGTCTGTTACGTTTTGTTAATTTCAACATATTTTGAGCATAACGGGACTAATATCGCCACCAATATAGAAAATGTCGGTCAACTATTTTCTAAGTGGGAATTTTCTACTCGGTCCGTTATCAATGTATCAGACCCCCCCCCCAAAATTCAAATAAAGATGGTGCCGGTTCGTCACCCACACATCTGGGAATTGAGGTCACAGTGGGTTCTCCAAGATTCTTGGTCCTTACTATTTGGGCTGGTATCAACGATCTCGAAGATCCTGTGCAATCGAGGAAAAATTGCGTAAGACACGAAAGCTGTATCGGGAGTGGACCCGAATGATGGTGTTGCAAATGTTCTTCCGATTGGCAACATTTTTTTTGACGCCTATAATGCAAATTGATGTTTGTCGGCTAGCATAACAACAACCAACGCGTCCTTTATGGTTGATGATCAAGAAAATCAATGTTGTAAATAGGATTAGATTCCGTTGTAATTTAGATTCTCATCGGAATCTTCCATTCTAGTCTTAATAAACATAATAATCGGTTTTCTTGACAAAGACTTTGTTGGCAGGCTGTTGAGGTAGTTGTTGTAAAGACTTTCACCTGGCGATTCCGTGCAAGTATGGAATCCTCATTTTGAAAAGATAAGCTGCTAATGGGCACGGTCCAAGGATTAGTTCACTGCTCGAGATTTGCCGTGTAAGGAAAGTTTAAAGCGTATTGGTCTGACTACAATGGCCTAAGGCGAATTCGCGATGATTTGATCAGGTTTCAAACCAATTGTCCATGGCTCATAACCTCTTCAAATTTTTCCAATGTTATAATAATCACTATCTTCCGCGAATCAACTAGCACATCTCTCACGAGATGACACCAATATTGATGGCTTCTCATTACATTGTCTTGCAAATGGAAAGAAGTCGACATCTTCCCATCACCAATATCATAACCATAACGGTTGTGCATTATCAGCAGGATCCATTTAGTATTCTACCTGAGTGATCAGTTTATACTTCAACATTGTTCGGAATAATGATGTACCGCCTACATACTTACAGGACACATTGTGGTAGGAAATCCCTAAAGTGTGACAATGCTTAGTTATAGAATATAACAAGATTGATGTCAACTTTCCCACTGTCGTTCGTGTGGATACCTCATCGCCAAACAATCAGTGCCGTAGAGGCACGTGTAACATGTTGGAGTCGGGGATAAATTAAGGGCTCGGTTATTGATCAATCGAAAGGTTAAAGATCAAAGCACACCTTACCCTATATTGGTGTAATGTGTAGGTTGAGTGGGTAGGGGGCAATCGACATTTGCAAGTATCTCCACCCAGTCTCCAACAAAACTAACGGTTTAACCATATAACATTCTGATTCCACTCGCTGTTCAATTGGCCGATTGGACCCAATAGGGTAGGGGGCAATCTCAATGGGGGGTGGGAAGACGGGCTAATGGCACTCTTCTAGTGGCCTCATTTCGCCTGCTGATTCGCCTACATAAAATCTATCGAAGGAGTGGACATTATAATTCGTTAGGTCATGCAGCTGTCAGTTAGTGTGGAACAGAGTATGTACGATGTAATTGATAGATCGCCCCCGTTTCCGTGTAATTCTACCGTGCGTCGGATCGATTCATATACTTTGATTACAGGACTACGTTACTCCGTATTTGAGTTCACCCACCCCATAAACTACTCACCCCCCCCCGGGCGGTACCCTAGAAAAAGCGTCTCCGAGCAAGGCGGAATGCTCATGCGTTCTGAAGAACTGTGAATAGCCTAATCTAATGTCACCATTTTCCCGGCTACTATGCTTGTCACCCAAGGTTGGCGGAAATCCCAGAAACAATTTGACTCGGCTAAGAGACAAGTTTTGTCTGTCACACCGCCAACACTTGAAGTGGATGGATAGATTACCTCTAATTTAGACACAGAGATCCGGACTAAGATAAAAGTGTTGTAGATGCGTGCTAGGACAACTCATTCAAATTTTTTGGACGAAATTTGTTATATGCAGTCACGACACCACGAACGCCTTGATTGTTGACCCACAATTGTTGACTCTTCCCTAGCGGTATAAGCCGTGGGGACATTCCATTGGGGAAATCGAATAACTGGTAAAAATTGGAATAACCTGGTCATTTTATTTGTTATACGATAACTCGACCCAACCATAATGGATACAACTAATACTCGGTATATGACTTCCTATCGTTCGGGGTAAGGTCAAGTTTATCTGAGGCAACAGAGGTCGAATCATGGAAAACCTCGGTTAATACGATTATCCAGGATTTCCGGTTCCAATCATGTTGAAAGTTGAATATCGCTTTCTTCATGGGGAGTACAAGAAGCATGTCTATTGTTCGTGTTGCAGATCGGGGATCATTTGAAGCAAAGAAAAATGTTTCAAAATATGTAGAAACAATAGGACATTTTCTCAAAAAAAGTATTTCCATAATCATAGAAATTTCCAGAACATTTCAGCATAAAACCTTCTTCAGATACTTTGTACATGTTCTTACAATTTTGAAACCCATTTCAGTCCTCCCAATCTCTAAATATACTTTAGAAGAAGAAAAAGAAAAAAAAGAAAAAAAACAGATTTTGAAAAAATTCTAAAAAATTTGGCCATGACTCGGTTCCTCCCTGAAATCCATTGGTGCTGATTGCATGGGAAGGTCGTAATTCGTGCCGTTTTACAATGCCTGCAAAAATTAGAATCATTCAGTCAGTGGCAATCAGGCGAATATCTTCGAAATTTTGAAAGAATTGGTTTAAAACGAAAAATTGCCTCAAAAAATGTGTTCTGCTCTATATCCAAGATTTTGATAGTTATTTTCCGCCCAATTTCGAGGAGGAGAGAAAGTATGTGTTCTGTGACTATGTGCAAAACTGTGGTTACTGTGGTTACCATAGCACCCATTGCTATGGCAATAGCAATAGGAAATATAGGTGAAATGACAAACTGACTACATTATCTCAACTGGCCCTTTGAGACCGATGAGATAACAATGTGAATTATACGATAAACTCCTGGGCATGCTTGAAATCCAGAATAAGAAGATTCGAAACTACATCTGACGGAGTGGCGCGCATCCTCTGCATTTACGCGACGGAGATGACAGCGAGCACAGGCTCGGTCACACTGATCTCAACCCTTATAGAAAACGGTTATACCCCCAAACCCACAGGCGAATGTTGTTCAATCTCGAAGTAGTTCAAACTATCGCTGCCACATATGAGGGACCCCACCCTCACCAGCGCGACGGCAAAACAGGGCCAATTACGTCTTTCCACATCCCTTCACAAAATGCTGGCAGCTGGGCTGATGTAGGGGGAGGAAGACCTGTTGTTGAATATGGAACTACCAGAGGGGAAAGTGTGTCCATTCCTAATGCCCACACTCTTTGACGGTATTCTGCTTTACCTATTGCACTGTTAAAGGTGTGCAGACAGCACCTATGTAGGTGAGACAGGTGATAAATTCCGTCTACGCTTGAATAATCATGAAGCGTCGTTTCTTGACAACCATCTTCCCGAGGAGTTCACGTTGCAACAACAATTTAATCTCCCAGCTCACCCGCTGAATATTCTTCAGTGTACTTGCTAGGAATCGGATTTTCAACGAGTACAATTTTAACAAAAGTCGTCACTCTTTTTTCTGTTTCTCGAGACCACCAGTAGGCTTCATAGCTCAATTGTCAAAGCGCTCTCCGATGACTATATATATATATATATATATCTATATATATATATATTATATATATAATATATATATATATATTATATATATATATATATATATATATTATAATATATATATATATATTATATATATATATATATTAGACAAGAGGCAAAAACTAAACCACAGCTGCACTTAATGATGGCTGGATCTCGAATGAGATGCGAAATAGCGATCGATCTAGGAAAAATGTGAGTACATCAGCCGAGATGTTGGAGCAGAGCTTCGGACCATACTAGTCCTTCTTGAGTGCAGTGACCACAGAAGTGATAACTCGAGGAGAAGACGGCTGAGACTAGGCCTAGGAACAATGGTGGGGTGAGGCTAATTAGTGTTTCGCTGATTGACAAGGGATAATCCTGTGGGGATATATTAGGGGAGGCCAATTGCGCCTCAGTGATTGACAGGGAATAAGCATCAACGGATTATATAATGAGGCCAATTTTGCCGCCTTGGTGATTGACAAGAGGCCCAGCATAGGGAGGGGTGCAGAGTGGTTACTATTATCGATTTTGTGATGTAGGTCGTTCGAATGTTGCGACCAAATGGTTGTAGTCGTTTTCAGGTTCAATTCACAGTAATTTTCTTTCGCTTGCGGGATTTAGTGGACCCCAATTTGGGTGCATGGTCGATGCCAATCACCCTCAGGTTTTTAATGGAGTGACTGACCATGTTGAATGCTTAGCAACCGGCCTGCTCAATTTTTTGGGTCTTGATGGCTGACCGGTGTTGGGTCATTCGCTCCCTCGGGGTGTTTTTTGTTTCCCCGATCTGTACTGAATCCGCAGGAATCGGTCCTTTATCGATATTTTTTTTGGCATTTCGATTTTTTTTGGCGCTTTTTTCTTCGAGGCATAGTTGAATTTGCCCGAGTGACGTTTGTGGGTTTTAGATCGCGCAACTATCTCCCACTGGATAGAATACCCCACCCCTCCCACCCCGCTTCACGCCCCAGGTGTATTTAGATATAACTTGGTTTCCTTCTCATACCGCTCGTGCCTGAACGACTTCTGGTGGTTATTATAGCGGGCCTTAAAGGTCCCACCTGCCAAGCCTATGTAGGATACTGTGTCTTCAGTAGAGGAGACGATGGCTTTATACACCACCGCACTCGCCATGCATAGCTCTGAGAGGGCAGGGTTCCTATCTTGCAATTGCACGCTCTAAGCAGGGGTTGCTCATCGGTATTGTTGTTATTTTTCTGTTGTGAGATTTTATTATGCTTGACATGTTCTTCATATATATATAGCTTAACTTTTTAAAGTGTTCTTGTTAAAGACCGTGTTAACTTATCCCCCGTGGGAATGCTTCCTGGCTAGACGAAGAAAAAGGCCGCCGACGTTGGTCTTTACAAAGTTGGGGGGGGGGGGTTGAACCAGATGGTCCGTCGACGCCTCATTCTCTTGCTCGGGTTATGGGCTGGTGGGTCTGCGCTGGTATCCCGGCTTCCGTGTACAAGCGGGGCCGCTCGGTCAATATTTCTTCGGAAAGAGATTAGATTGAGGGCGCTTCGATTCGCAGTGGGTAGGAAGTTCGCACGGTGGTGGGTGGTGCGATTTGGTGGTGGTTGGTCGATATATATATATATATATATATATATATACAATATACAGAATACGACGTTTTGAAAGGACATCTTTCATCGTCAGGGTACTTATAAGTGACAATGATAACAACAAATAACTGCTGACCCAGGCGAGTGTTATGACACAAACAACGACATAATTATGGGGGATTAGTTTGACTCATGTGAGCAGTACCCTTCGAGCTGTTGTTCAAGTCAGGAAGTATCCAGTTAATATGAAGACTGTCCTCGAGTTTTAGCTGGAGTTGGTGGGGAGGCCTGTGATTAATAATTCTGAAAGAGCCAGGGCCGCACCGAGCTCTGCAATATGAGATTGGTCTAGATGTCTATGGATGGTGTGAAGTTTGCGTCCGTGTTTAAGGTAGCTCATTGATCGTGTAGCTAGGTGTATGTGGGTGTCCCCGATGTAACAAGCATTGACAGGTTGAACAAGGAAATTCTGTGACTACACGGGATTTGAGGCTTATGGAACCTTGTCTTTGTTAGAAAAATGTAAACGGACTTTGAACGAGGATGAAAACCAAATTGACATTAAATCAGTTACAATAATTCTGTAATACGCGCTGTCAACTTTGAGTTGTGACGAGGAAAAGTACCAATGAAAGGAAGTTCGTAAAATCTCGAATCTGAAGTATAAATTGGTACAGTTGCCAGATTGTACTTTTGTTTCCAAAATACGAATTACCGTTGCCAATGCCATGTGACGGTTTTCAGTTCATTTTAATATATATATATAACATATTATATATATATATAGAATAATATATATATAATATATATATATAGATATATTAGTAATATATATAATAAATATATAGATATATATATATATAATATATAGAATATAATCTATAGGATTTTATAATATTTAATATATATACTATATATACTAGTGGTACACACAAGATCGTATTTAAAGGACAAAAAAGCGAATATTGCAGTTATTTAGAGGTCACCAAGACCCAATCTTCAGGAAAATGCGAATAAGTACATACACAAACAGGTTTAACAGAGTATAGCAAAACAATGCCAGCGTATCCCAGTTAACATTTGCTTGCCGAAAGAAACCACTGGAGATAACACAGCCTGGGATAGGGGTTTAAATACTGCATAGAGAGGAATGCATAGAAGAGCTCAAACCCCATTGACAAATTCATGAAGTCTAGGTTAGACTAACGGACCCGCTTATTACTACCACCCATTCACTTCATGACATTACCATGAATACCAAACTCTCCAATTTTGGACAGGGATATTCCTGCTACCAATTTGTCAAAGCTCTCTGGAAGTTAAAAAAAATGTCAACAACATTACCGCTTTTCATAGATTGATGAAATTTTCCATGAATTAGCAGATTAATTCAAGTAGCGACCCCTATTTCACTGAATCCGAATAGATATGGTCATTGGAGTCGATTCACCATAAAGAAGCCGCTAATACTTGGTTTCCAATTACTTCATCACAAATAACCCACCAGAAAGACCCGCTGGCTTATAATTGCGAAAATTAGACCGATTGCCTTCTCCTTGTTAACTCACACTCCCAATCTCAACAGATAGTTCCTTGTTTTTTTAATAACAAAAAAATACTTAAAGAGGAACGAGTAATTCCGGCCAAAATCAGTAGCTTCATCAACTTCAAAATTCACCGATTGGGAATTTCGACGACAATTCCTCTCCTTAATCAAATTCAGGCGTACGAGCAATATCACTAATACTATTATATAAACACTACACTCACTAACATTACCCTCATTCTTCTCCATATGTTCGAGTAAGTACCTTCTGGCTGATTAATTTCTTATTCGACAATCTCCCACGTCCATGCAAAATAATCACGCCTCACGGCGTTCCTGATATTAAGGAATTATTTGAAATACATCCCCCGTGGGGGAGGGATCTGTGATAAAATACAGAGCCATCCCAAGGTTGAAACAACCAACATTCTAACGAAGCTTGAAGAGGGTTCGAGTACTCCTCAAAAAAGACTGGGAGAGAATTGGAGAGAACTGGAAGAAGTACTCTCTCCAGAATGGCTGCTGTTCCTCAGTACCTTCTTCAGGTCCCGAGAGGCTCGCATGAACAACAGCCTCTATCGTCTGCACTACGATTTTGACACTCTTCGCGCTATGTGAGACAGATCAATTCCCGATGGGTATAGTTCTATTATAAGTTTTGTCCCATCATGAATGTACAGTGCTATAAAACTGCTGCGTCCGGTCGAAGCCGCAAATCTCATTGCCTAAAAGTGGTATGATTTGACATCTATATTGGTGTAAGCTCAATCATTAACAGGCTCCTATAGGTGTATACGTATAACGCACTCTCAAACCTCGACCCAGGCCATGAGAAATAAGTGTAACTGATATAGTCCCGCACGATAATGCTCCAGGGAATGCAAGCTTTCAGTTATCGAACATAAGTTAATAATTGCGTGATAGGACGTTATGTAACGTGTCACGTACCGAACTGTGAACAGTTTAATGTAGAATTGCTGCAGAGTTGTCAGTAATTCACTCTAAATTGAGTTGGCCATTTTTAATATACTGTGAAATTCAACCGTGAACCTGTAGTCTACTGTAGATTCATCACAGCAAAATTACCGAATACCACAACAGTATACATTTTTCTTCTTTAACTGTTTTCCTTCACATTTCTGTTGGCGGAACCTTCAACAACCGATGAAAATACTAATAATGGTATTACAGACTTGGTTTCCTCCTCTTATCCCAAAACAAACCAACCATGACGTAGCACCATACCAGCTGATCCGGCAACATGACATGTTCATTGTTTAGGGATGGCTGCCGATATCTTGTAATCCGAATCAACGGATTTTTAGAGTCCCGAATCCTCGCAGAAACCATTTTATTTAATATGTCGCTGGCTTGATAGCGCGTCGAGGGCCGTTTCGGGTTGCAATCGCGTGTGGTATTGTCAAGAATAACAACAACAACTTGAGAGATAAATGGCTTGGCCGAATCTAAACACATGGTGTTTTCGCTAACAGATTTAGGTTCATCAATGCACAGGCCTTTTAATCAGCAACAGTCGGTAAATGATTCACAATCGCGTCCGATTTGTATAATATAAGCGCATAAATAAGTTTAGATCTTAGTTGGAGCCCTAAATTAATTCATTAGACCCGGCTTGTTCAGCAAGGATCTGAGGATTGTTCAAAAGCATTTTTATATTATGACCTATGGACTTTTAGCTGTGGGGTTTATCAGGCAAAATGCGTATTTAACTGCTGATTGAACTATTTGACCACTTGAAAGAGCCACATTAGGCTAACATTGTTTCATCAACGCTGTTTTAACGACTTCTGGAACGCCTATGCGCTTTTCAATGAATGACAATTCGTCATGAATTGGCTAATCGTCAATAATTTTATGACCCTAATGGCAACTGGTGTTCCCATTTTGTAGCCCATTACTTCCTCAGCTGGGACAATTGGGACAATTGTCGTCCGGACCAGCAACCCGCGGAGAGTGATGGCGACGCAACGAACCGACGTCACTAAAGTAAATAATCGTCTCGATGCAATTCATATCAATACGATACAAGTGTCCCATAAAATACATCGAGCGATATTAATGCAAACCATAATACCGATATATCGCGAGATTATTCATGCGGTGAAGTCCCGCACAACTCTGTAACCAGACAATTTTCCTGCCCTCTTCAATATTCGAATAGTGGCAGTTTTCTCGTTCGTTGAATACTTTGGGCTATTTTCCGGATATGTTGCATATTTTACGCAGTCTGAAGACCCTTGCCAGCACGATACTTCTCCAGAAGGGTTGGTTCCCAATCAATGAAATTTAATGCGTAGCCTCCTTCTGGAGAGTACAAGAACCCAAGCGTTTTCGGTGTAATGGAGGATATTTTCAGATTAGCTGGTAGCATGTTAGCTTGGGTAGATGAGTCACAGGAATAAAATTCAAGCCTTTTGGCTTTCTGGACCATAAGCATTGCATATAATAGTCCAATTATTAGATCCATTACGTGAATGGGAATGAACCGCGAATTTATAATCTGTAACTACTGCGTTAGGTGTTTGGCTGTTGTCCATTCATCCATTCCGTATAAATTAAATAAATGTATGTATTTATCAAGCGCTAATATCCAGTACAACAACTCCTCAAAATCGCTGAATGGACAAAACCAGTTACCACAACATGCACAACAACTAAGGTGCAACATGTTTTGGATGCATTGGTGACCAGATATGTCGTTAATTCTTCTGGAAGGTAATTACATCTTTGCTAGTCTTAAGGTCCAGCGGGAAACTGTTCCAAAGTGTTGGCGCAGATCTGGCGGAGCATCGATCCCCCAATAGGAATAATAATACCTTTCACTTCTTCAGCGAATCGTAAGGAAAGGATGTACTAACCCAAATGAATATTGTATCAATCAAGCCTGCCAACCAATTCGATAAGGGTCTGCGTTACCACAGGATCACAACGATGGGCTGATGAGAAGCTGGTATTACGAAAAGAACCACTGCAAATTAGTCGCAGCTATAACAGATATTGCCATTGGCCAATTTGAACGCCTAAGAACCTGGATTCAAGACCACTGGAGCCCTCAAAAGTGTATAGGTATTACTAGACCGTTCCCTAAAACTGTATCTGCGTTTTATTACAAACTACCAACATCCTCTAATCAGAGCAAGGCTACATGGATAATTCTCATTTTAAACTTAGCATTGATGTACCAGTACCTGAAACGTCGTTGAATAACCACAGTTTTTTGGAGTCGAGGCAGCCAATTCCCGAGTCCGAGTCCAAATCACCGAGTCCGTGTGTTTCAAGTCCTCGAGTCCATTACAACTTGACATTTAGGGCATAAAATATTATACGGTAAACCCGTATTAGGTTTCCGAACAACACGTTTTTTGCTGTAGTTGGGTTAACCTTTGGCTTCGACTGAAATGACAATAAAACTGAGTTTATTGTATTCGGTTTCGGCTCGAAATATACTCTAGGCAAGATCCTCCATCCATACAGTTTGAGGGGAATATAATTGAATCTGTGGATAGCGTACAATGATCTTAGGTATGTTCTCGACCGCACTCTATCATAGAGAACATATGCAGTACTGTGGTAAAAATAGGGCCTTCTAATCACGCCTCAGAAAATGCCAAAATCAAAAGTATCTCCTCACTCGTATTGGCTCAAACCATCACTCATTTATCACATCTCTTCGATACGGTAATTCCTTACTGTATGGCTCTTCGTCGTCCCATGTGCAAAAACTGCAACTTGTACCAAATGCTGCAGCACGTCTCCTGACTGTCACAGGAAATAGGGATCATATAAACAACCAACTCCTGAAGGAACTTCCTGGCTCCGTTGAGAAGCGTATTTCGTATTTTTCAAAGTGTTATTACTTATATTCTCTTCAATTGAATGAACCAAAACCCAACGCCAAGATCCGTAGTCCTTGACTGATCCTCATCCTGACCAGTTCTGAGCACTGGCGACTGTCGAACTCTCATCATGGGAACCCACACCTACAAGAATCTCTATTCAACTTGGTGTGTCCTTTAATCGTAACATAATCATAAAACATTTGCTCACATTCACTACCCATACCCCTCCCCCCGGAAAAAAAACAACCGAGAATCTGCATCAAAATGTGCTCATGTATTCCCTCCCCGCCTAAAAAAAAAAACATTTCCAATTCCAACCTGATCGGACCAAGCATTTTTGACTCATCGCCGCCCTGAACAATAACTTCCCGACCTTTTATATGACATTTCACTGACGCGCCGAAACACAGACCATGTACTCATCATCGGCAACCCATCATGTATGATCTCCTCTTCTTCCCTCGCATGCACGCATTGTCATGACTGGCATCATTTTCCCTCACTTCCGTCAAGGAATAAAAAATTCTTAGTGAAGAAACGATCAGATTTTGGGTGGTCTCGAGGCAAGACTGGACATTTTTCGAGGGTGCGAGTACCGAAAACCATGAACGAAAACAAAAAGTGTCGGCAAACTAAACAGATTTCGAATGCGCTTATAATAGTGTCCCCCCCCCCCATTGCTTGAAATGTCTTCCTTTAAGTATCGAATGCAGAAAAAGAATGCCCTGCCTGCGGTCTCATAATGAAGGCATGGAATACCCCTAAAATTCCACTTCAGTCTCCACGTGCACATACATCCTCACTGGGCGCCCTAGGCCCTGTATAACTACCTAATACCACCAGAAAGGGACGATATCTTTTGACATGAAGTCGTAAACCCCTCTCTAACTACACCCGCCGTTGGAGATAATCAGCAAATTATTTGTCTCGAGAGCCGCTTTTCCTGCGTATGACTCCGTCCTCGATTCGTATCCAAGCCATAGATGATAATTTGAGCCATTTTATGGGTAAAAATAAGTTCACATTTATGAGAATGTGATGTTTTAACATGAAGCAGAGAGTTGCGTCGCCGATAGAAATCTCGCCACAGAAATGCGATTAAGATCGAACCTTACGGGGCGGTTGACATTCATTTTCAAAATTAAACAAGGAATGTAGACCCTATTGGGAAATCTGTGATTTTCAGGCTTAAAGAGGAATCCTGTTGTTTCTGTGTCCCCAAAGGTCATCTCTCTCCGTTAAACTGGGGTATGTACCAAACGCAGAAACTTCTGGAGCGGTTCGCGTCAACCTCTGGTGGCGCTCCGCTCAGATACTCGACGGGAAATGCAATATAAGTAAAACCCTGTGAGTGAACGAATTTCGACCACTGACGTTGATCATCGTAAGCACGTTGTACTACTGCCTTGTTTTGTCAATGTCCATCGCTTTCACTCCTTTCAATGTATTGACTAACTGCGCTTGCTGAACCCTGGTCCAGGTGGAACCTCATGAGACTACACTGTACTCGCCTATTTGCAAAGACGATGGAATGGGTCTGTTTTGGAAAGGAATGTAATCCTTTAGAGTGGCAACTTGTCTGGAAAAATATTATGGTCATGGCAGTGGAATATCAGGTGGATTATATGGGTTGTTTAGGGAATTTATATTCGATTATTTTTGGAGCTCTGCTTGCATTGCTAATTCATCTACAATGGCTACTGTTATGAACTACCTTGATGATGCCTTCAATTCCAAAATAGGTACGACGTGTGGAAGCTATCGGAATTTTGAATAGGGATGATTTAGCAATATAACAATATACTGTCTGGGGGTGATAATAATAATAATAATGATAATAATAATATTAATACTAATGGAACTTATAGAGCGCATGAATCCAGTAAAACTGATCGAAGCGTTTAAAATCAATCAAAATGTGAACGAAATAGATGAGACTTAGTTTATATTTAAAAGAGTCAACAGAGTGAGGTGTCTTGATTTCCAGGGGTGGTGCAGTCCAAGTTGCGGGGCAGCAGTGTGGAAGGCAATATCCCCAAAACGCGAACGCGTTGTAGTACGAACCAGCTGCATTGTCTGACCGGAGCGAAGAGAGCGACTTGGACGTTAAAGTTCAATGAGGTTGCAGAGATACTGAGGGACCATCCGTAGACGCATTTGTAAGTAGTATCTCTAGCAAGTCAATGCACAATAAGACAAAGACACTTGATTAAGTACATGTTTGAATTGCGGGACGAACATTTTTAGAATAATTTTCGTCGCCCTACGTATTTCGCCAGGTTTTTAGACTCACGTCACTTGATGCTAATCTTCATCTAGCAACGCTCACCAGTTCCCCCAAACGCCTACAATATACCATAAATTCAATTAGGACCTTTCTCACAGTCATGTCGTGAGTCAATTCTTCTCTTCAAGGTGTCGCTCTCGACAGTTTCACTTCAAATGTCATAAAACATTCACATAGAACAATACGCGAGAGTCGTATCACCAGTTCGCGTGTGTATACTCTATAAACGACACTTTAGCAGGCTATTAATCTGAGTGAAAGAACGATACCCGCCCCTTTGCGTTTTCTCAAACGCGTTGCACGTCAAGACAATCTTCTCACCTATATTTTGTCACAAAAAGAGGAAATCGAGCAAATAGTCACGCGGACTGTATGGCCCCCGAAAACGAAGGTGAATGATGAATTCAAAACTCGCTGTAGGAAGACTGAATACTGTTTCAGCAATGAGTCAAACACATTCATAATCGTCGGGGGCGTGAGTGTCCCGTCCGTGAATAAAACTTCCCTGTTAATTTTGCGTTTCTTGTTTATACACAGCGATAACCTTACCCAAGTCCAATGGTCATCTAGACAGAACGTCTATTATTTGGTTTTATATCTATTATAGTATCCTATATATCATAATCCAAACCTCGGAAATAATTCCAGCCGATTCGAGTGAAATGAGAGACAATTCTGTTTATTGTGCAATGTGCCTCGTGACTTCACGAGAGTACCGGGGGCCTGTGTATACAAAGTCAATCCAGAACATGATTTTCACCAACCCAATGACAAAAAATAACAATGGATCTGATTGAGAAGATAATTGCCATCACTTTCATTTAATAATATTAACAACTATCTTCTGCTATAATGCGTGCAAAATTTAAGCATTTACTGTGTAAAGTGAATGGACGACCTTCGCATCGTTTCTTCTCCTAAAATAAATAAATCAACGAAGGAGCATGCGAGACTCGTCACATGTGGTGTGGGGGGTGGTTTTGACATGTCCTCTTTGCATCTGCTACAGTTTAAAGATTGTCTGTTGCATGGCCATTGTAGTTGAGCATTCGTGCATTGCGTGCTGAACTGCGGGTTTCTAAGAGGGTATATCATAGAGGAAACTGGCATTGACCATCAGCGTTATTGCCTGTTGCAAAGAGCGCAATCCGTTATACCTTGATTATTTTCATGAGACGTTAATTAAGTTCGAATAATCACTGATAATTATTTGCATGAACAAATGCAAATACTGATCAACCTCTTAAGAACGTCATATATCTCGGTCAACTGTTTTTTTTGTGCATTCTAACTGGATTATCTAATAATAATAATATTTCCTCGTTCTTATATAGCGCTTTGTCTGATTCTACGGCGAGACATGCTCGGAAGCGCTTACAGATATGACCCCCTGATCTCATTGACTGTCACACCCGTACTAATATAGCCACGCACCTCCTGCTTGTTCTCTCCCGACGCACCATTCCAGTACGTCCCTTCATCGTGTCCCCTGGGGGAACATTCCAATAGGGCTGCCACCACAAGGTACCCCTTTAACACGTGGGTGGCGTGGACATTCCAGGAGACATGCCTTGTCCGCATCACTGCGGAAAAGTCCTCGGCTTTCCAATTGGGCTCCGAACTCCGCGATCAATGCTTTTGCAGTTTGGAGCTTAACCGACTGAGCTAATCCGCTTCCTATCACGATAACTACTCCCTTCAGTATCGTATAACCACCTCCACCTTCGACTCGTAACCGAGATATGACTAATGCTCTTTTCTCATTCTCACGAACTGATTCCCTCAGGACCATGTCGTCATTTGAGAGAAATTTTTCTTGGGTGATTTTGATATTCATTATTGCTACTCTCTCTAAACTCACGTCGATTCGTTAACGAGTCGAATGGCCGTACCTAGCTTATATGGGCCCATCCATGTTCATGGTCGCACTCTCGATTTAGTCATAGTGGGAATGATGACAATGTAGACCGGATTCCATCACCTGGCCCTTGTTTCTTAATCCCATTCCTTGCCAACTGCTGAAACTCCCATCCTATCCTGTGTATATTGCCGATGTGCGTTGAAACATCAATCATGATGCGTTTAATTACCTATCATATGTCCCTACAAGCTTGGCAGGCCATCGGTACTACTGTTATTGAATCCAATTGATTGCATTGATTTCGTAACGATGTTGATGCACACCACCATTATCAGCGGATGCATCCATTCGCGGTGTCCAATCTGGCCACTGACCGAATCGCGACGCGTGATAGGCGTGAGCGCCGACGCCTCGAGCGAAAATATCCAGGGCTAGCATTGATAATCGCGCCTTCGACGAGTCATGCAAAGTACGGCACAGATAAAAAAAATAGTACCGGACTCGACAGAGTCGAAATATTTCAATCAAGTGGCATAGGAGAATGGCAGCTTGGTAAACCGAAACATTGAACCCTATTTCGAGGCCGAATCATCGACTATCCGTTAGCATATAAATTTATGTACCTGTCGTGCATGCCAACGAGACGGCTGCAAATGGAACGTATAATCTGTGTCTTTCATCTGTTCAAAATCGTCACTGAATCTGATATGCTGGGAATAATTCGAAACATGGTGCCGGAACCAAGCTGTCGTAGCCTATGAGCAGAACAAGATCACCATTGTCATCGATGCTTCCGGCTTCCAGTTGGGTTCAATGCGCAGATTTCACGGCAACGGGGCCTCCTACCTCAACCTTTCATGTACCGCGTGTGGTGGGCAGTTGTACTGTCATTCTACTATGGAGAATACTGGGTGTCGTGAACACAATCCTGATGAAGATTGAGACTGAACAAAACAAACATTTGCCAATTACATTCCACTTTGTTGAAAATTACCAACAGCTAATGTTTAAATGTTATTTGAGCCCCAGGAAGCCCTGCATTCCTTTTCAGAATGGAGGTACATTAATGTGGGATGTCAGGAAGTTCTGTTTCCTCCCTCCTTTTCAATGTTAAGATAATAATGCGAGGTGTACATCGCACGATGTAAACAGCAGGATAAAACTACTTCAATGTGAAGAGAATACAGCGTTCAAACCAATTGTACTGGTGTTGGACGTGCACCAGCAGATGTCAATTCGAATTTGAATTGACAGTCACAAATTAAATTCATTGATCGATCACCACAGTTCACCACAGTACAATGCTAATTTACAGGGCCTCTTTGGTTGGCTCCGCGAAATACTGACCTTCACCAAGAGTTTAACCTGGGTTTCGCGCTTCCACGTTCCGTCAACATCCATATTTATTGAACTCTTCACACTCCATCCTGCGACATCCAAGCTTATTGTACGAATCAGAGTAGCTCTCTCGCTTTTCTTGAACGTAAAACCTCCACGCCACTCTGAGATGTGTCTCGATTCTAATGAATACCATTACCGAAGTAATATCGAAGAGCTTCACAATAACAAGCAGCAAGAAAAACACCACAGAAAAGAGCCTCCTGGAGAAGATTATGTTTTTAGCTGGTTCATTTGAGCATATTGATAACCGAGCAGTCCTGAAGGAATGAATCCTATAATTTATATTTAATTTTCTCATAACAAGTGAATGACCTCTACTGTTTGTAGGTGATTAAAGTAAAACCAGCAGAGATCATGACCTCTAAGACGTTTGGCTCCCTTGCCTATCGTGATCTTCTTTTGACAATGTTCGATGCAAGGAAAGACACGATTCATACCTGAAATTCGTCGGCAGAAGGAATGAAGCAGAAACGGCCACGCATACAATATAACCACTGATAGTTAAGAAACATAAAATTGCCTCCTCACAGAGACTTGGCCCCCTAATCAGTATCTTCGTTGATATAATTTGGACGATGCTTTCTGTGTCGTATAGGTTTCACACTACAAATACATGTGCCGTACCAGTTCCTATATCCAGGAATATATATTATAGTGCGATGATCACTTTCAGTTCAGTTCAGTTCAGTTCAGTTCATGTATTCCACAAAATAACACATCCATACATATTACAATATAGTGATTGTTCGTAGAGGAGGTCTATAAAAGCAAAAGCTTGTACAGGTAGACCCCCCATAATAATGCAAGTAATAAGATGTAAACATACTAAAGAAACAACCCCCCTCCCCTTATCACTAATTGACTACAATAACAAGCACACGGCAGTAACCTCAGTAAAACATGCTGACAATGGATGCTCAGACAGAAATTAGATGTAGTTTATATGCCTTTATAAAGCTGGGTATTGATGGTTTTTCCTTTAGTGAGTAATGCAATGCATTCCAACATTTCGCTCCACAGAACTAATAGACTTGTGGAAGTTACTACTGTTTGGCTGTAGTATTTCAATGTTGTTAGCACCTCTGGTCGAATAATGGGAGTTATGTAACCAGAACAACGAACGGAAAATAAAGCGAAGTCTGGATAAAAAAACCATTTAAAATGAAAAATACCCAGCGTGTAAGTCGTAAATTGGATTAATTCTGAAATTCAGTTGATTAAATAGGACAGAAGTATTATCATAAAACCCCGCTCCAGTGATAATACGAACTGCTTTCTTCTGTAACGATGAATTCTATCATATGAGTGGAGTGAGCATTTCCCCAGATAATATTACAATTCGATAACTGGGAATAAATCAAAGCATTATACAGTGTAAGGAGCACATTTGAGGGACTATTGTTTTAAGTATATATAAAATACCAATGGTTCTAGCTACTTTGGTACAGATTGCATTTATATGAAATTTCCAGTTCAAATTGGAATCAATACAGAGTCCAAGAAATTACTGATTCATCCTGAGAAATATCTGTTCCATCAATGTAAATTTTCATGTTATGGGTGTGCGGTACTGGAAAGGATGGAAAAAGACGAAATGTGTTTTAATCGTATTCAATGACAGCCTATTGGCCTGACCGGCGTATGACCTAGTGGTAAATACCTGCAGCTAAGATGTGCGTTAGTTTGAACTAGATTGGCCTCTTCAAATCACAAAAGCGCCATATCAGTTTTCATTAACATTCTTTCCACATTTCACTTTGATAAGTTTTCATCTGTTGTTTATTTAAATTAACTAAATGCTTAGCAAATAACAATCCGGTTTCAACAACGATACAAAAAGTGAATTACAATTCAGGCGACTGCTAAAGACACTCTCAGAATTCCAGATTGGAAGCAAATAATCACGAAGTACTAGAATGCTTAAATAAATTCGTTTTGGACACGTTTTTCATAATTTGGTGAATCAACGTCAATAATGACCGTTGTTACGGATATCAATAAGAGAAGCATATATTTTAAATCGCCAATTATAATGAATATTTTATCACGTAAGTTATTCTCATCCAGTGCAATATAGGTTCATCGAATTATCAACAGCTTCGAATTAGCTGGGTTGGGGTTCAATTCCCCATTTATTTGCATGTAAAGAGCACTACGTCGCCTTGAACTCGGAAGCTGTCAGCGTTTCAGTTGCTACAGACCGCTATCTTGTTACATCCAGACATGCCCGTGTTACTGAACGACGTTGAAACTAGATATAAAGAGGACTCCAGATATACGCAGACATAAACTACTCATGCTTACTTAACATGCAGTGAAATTTAAACAGTTATACTGGCTCCGTTTAGAGTCCCACTCCCACAATAGGGTTTCACGCGAACCGTGAATGTGAACAGAGTAATCTACGAAATATATTCCAACTTCGAAGGGAATGTGAGTTCCAGAATGGAGCGAGTATTGTGTAAAAGCGGTACTGTGGAATCTTGATAAAATTCTCACTAATCCATATCATATTCCCTGCATCTCTGTATCAATTATTCCACTCATTCAATGTCAAATACACAACCATTTATGCTCGATACACGGCAAAGCCTATTGTCTACTTGTGACAATACTTTCTATACTACAATGCGAAAAAAATAAAAAAAATAAAAAAATTAAAACACTTTAATATTTCGCGGCTTGTTGGCGTGACATTGCCGTTTTGTTGCAATTGTGTGATTTTCGTCACAAACAAGTCAAATAAGTCTAACACGCTATGTGTTTGTGTTCATGGAGTGCACATGCGCCAGTCGATTAGCAATCGTCCGTCCGATATTGTTAATCAGACTAAAATTATATATAGCTGATTTAACAATTGATCATTCTGTAATCTTGTTGAGCAGGAGTGTTTAAACGTTTGTGAGTACTATCGTTGATCAAGCAAAATGTTTGTATAAAAAGGATCGTAACCACACCTTTGTATTCCTTGTTTGGCTGGGGACTGTCATGAGAAGGTATATGTCATCTTGAAGTAGACTAGCGAGTGGAACGACGGCGACGCCTTCAGGACATCATGACAGAATATCAATGATATCAAACGATAACAATTCAACCACAATATCAATTAACCGCGAGAAGAAATCTGCCGCTAAGTCACGTATGTGTACCTCGTCCCACTGTCCCTCCCCAATCGAATTGAACATGCTGGCAGCAGTATGTGACACTTGTTGGCTGTGTGGGTTAGATACTTTGCAACCAAGAAAAACGACATAATAGAACTGAGTATAGATTTTTACTTTGAGCAATCCCGTTTCGATGCGTATTTGCCGGTCAGTATTTCTACTCGTTTGAACTGCTGAAGACGTATTGAGGTGACCTTCGATGACATTTTGTGGTTAGGAGTTTCAGCGTAACTTGGTCATTTAGGAAGGTTGGTTAGCTCAGGTCCGTAGAGAACAATCGACGATTGCTAGTTCGGAGCAAATGTAGGCCCCAACTAGCGCATGTCTCACGGAGAGTCACACTTTTCGTCAGCTGCGAATCCTCCACAAGTACACGGAATAAGACATTTGACATTGGAGGTGATTCCACGCAGACGGAAACATGCCAGTTGCTTACCCCTTTCTCCAGCCCCATGCACTCTTCGGTATGACCAGACTGGAATTCGACCCGAGATTCCCGGATAGTGAGCTGACTCTCTACTCGGAACAATGATGATCAGGGGAATATCTGTGAAGCGCGTTATTAGCAGAACCGGGGGCCTGCAACATTAGAACTGATAATTTCAGACGCTCGTTGAGTAGCGTTGCCTAGGTGGCGATGCAAATCGGTTATCCACAATTAACTCAATATATGTTTTCATTTAATCTACTTACCGCCGAATACCTCTGGATGTTTGCGTTTTATCTCATTCCATTTGCAACGCCTTATGTTTAATATTTTCGTGCGATACGGAGATCGTAATATTTGCTTGAGATTCACACCCGCCTTGGGTTTAGTTTTTTAAAGAGTCTCATAAAACGCTCATTGTTTCTCGTATACACATAAACTAGGGTATCTCCCTCCTCTCCTGACTTCTCTGGTAACGCCTCTAACATCATTAAACGCTCTCTCTTTTCATGCCCCCCGTCGCACTTCGCGGAGGCTGCGCTACGCCATAATTTCCACGAAATCGCAAAGAAATATAAATCACCAACGTTCTCCTGTGCTGACGCGCTAGTTACAGTGTCACCTGTGTCATGGGACCGGTTCCTCCTCGATACGTCCTAGCGAGTATGTGGAAACCTCTTTACGCTACTACTACGTCTCTACAACTTGTCTTATTACTCCGGAGGAGTCCTAGCAGGGACCACAATGGAACATATTACAAGGATGAGGAGAAGAACGGCAACAAAGAAATGGACCACATGCACCCGATGCCGTGAAGAGAAAGACTGGTGCAGGATGAGATTACAGACCCCGTTGTCCGTTCTTCGTTCGTCCTTGCTTGATAGCGGCAATAGCATGACGTAGCTCCGTGTATAACTGCGGTGCCTTCGAAATTTTCTGCACGTACGTACAACATTCTCAGGGTGAGTATACCTCGACATCTCCCATAATACCCGACAATAGCCATCTTCACATTTTTCTATAGAGGGAGGGGGAGGGAATTTGAAATTGCTTAATTCCCGCGTGTGTTCACCTCATTTCATTTGAATTTTCGGGACGGGATCAGCATGTGGTCGTATAATTGCTTGATCATATTCGGGGTATGTAGGCTCTGTACGTTCTAATCGTGTGTTTGCAATTGGTTCCGCAAATTTGCTTCAGTCAGCAGGAGAATGTATGTAAACAGGAAATAATTCATAAAGAACCACCTCATTCAGTAATAAGGATATTGTAAACCAATGTAGTGCTGTTAGCGAATACCACTGTGTGCGATATGAGTAATTATCCGAATATTTTGCTATAAAGTGAGTCGAATACGGTATTAGTGAGCAAAACCCATCACCAGCTGATACCTCAAATGACGCTGATCAATTCTTGAACAGAATAAATGATTCAATGATGTTGCAAGGGAAATTTATCAAAGGGCATTTAAACTTGGTAATTTGACCTACCATATTTTCAAATTCACAAAAAAATAAATGTAAGAATTAATGGAGGGAAACTTCGACTTTTTACTCTCATTCTCTCGCAAGCCAAGACGGTTTAAATAGGCTCTGCCTCATTAATATCTGGTTCCTGGATCGATGCTGATATTCATCAACGTACATTGGTAACATTTGAAAGTGGTCATTTGTATCTGGCATGTGAGCTCAAGGTTCCAAATCGAGACCATCCACTGTAACTTGCTAAGTATGCCTCGTACACCGTGGATAAACTTCATCACAGCCAGATACAGTGATCTGCAGGTCAGGCCTTTTTGCTGGTTCCAGAGGAGAAGAAGTGTATCATGTTAATATGTATATTTATATATAGAAGCGTGAGAACCTGTAGTGGCAACTGGTGAAATATAGACAGAGAGGCGGAAGATCGGAAATTGGAGTGATGAAAAGCTCATGACTCACCGGGATTTGATTAACGTGAAAGCGCTCCCTACCAATTGAGCCATGAAGCCGACCGGTGGACTCGAACCTGCGGACCCTTATACCTTTCACCGTGGGATCTGCATCTATACGTGATCAATGCTAGTTCTATTGTTGATGCACTATCCCCCTTCCAGATATCAAATTCGATACATTTCCGACCTGGGCACCAGTTGCGTACCCAGTAGCGAGGCTACTATTTTGAAATAGAGAAGCGTAAATGAGAACCTGTGGTGGTAATTGGGGAAATATAGACAGAGAGAGAGATGTTCATTGTTTGAAGAACTATTCACTTCATTTGCGACTTTTCTCCATGGGATGAGTTTGTACCTGCCTTCTGCATCTAATGTACCTTTAATCGGCCTGTTCCCGTGGTTAATTTAACCATTGCTTTGGGTGGTAAAGACTCGAATGTGGTATTTGTTTCCATTAATTATCATAGAAGGGCAGTAATAAGAGCCAAGGGTCAATTAGTGCAGAATACCAAATTTTATGAGAATTTCTTCTTGTCCATTTTCGTCTATTCTGCACTGATCCATGCAAAAACCATTCTACTACCCTCTAACCGCTCAACGTTGAACTGAACCTATATGAACACACAATAATCTGAACCACATTGAAATTTTCACGATATTTCGAATCTTGACTCTTTGGCACCTTTTTCAGTGAAAGCGCAATGCACGGTGTGTGTCCATCACCAAGATATGTTGCATCGCTGCTCGATTGTGATTCATCCATAACGAGGTTCCTAGCTTGGGCAAACCAGGTTGTGGTGCAGATGAAGTCATCATTTGGCTTGGTTTTTGCATCGCAACATTCTCGGACACACTGCATTGCATGTCTCTGTACATTTGCAGTTCCACTTCTTGCAATAGCACACATCATTCACACAACCGTTCGTACAGTTACATGTCACAATGTCCTTGCATGCCTTTGGACCCGGAGTCAGTCGATGAGGGGATAACTGAGGCAGCATCGCTTGATGTGGAATCGAGTCCGTGCCTGGCACTTTGTGAACAGCTTCACCCTAGCTTCGTCACAATTCTGGAATGAGGACTCGAAGATGTAACAGATGCAGTTTTCGGCATCCTCGTAACCTCCTTTGACAGTTGGAGACGTTTCATACCCTTCCCCCCCTGTAGTGTGTCAGTAATAACGTACATGCTGACTTCTTGGAGTGTCCAGATAAGTATGACACCGCAACACATTCTGTAATGGCATGGAATACTAGAATGGTTTGATAGACTCCGTCACTGAGACTAAGCTGATCCCTATTAGTGTGAACTGCATACAAGTGTACTTGTTGAAGTGAGCCAAAGTAAGATCAAGATACAGTGTCTGTTATCCCGACAGCTGGAATGGACATAGCCTGTGCATTGCTGTGAATACAGCGATGCTCACTGGTACTTCCATCAGTTCATGGTTTAATCAACTGAATAAGCGAAGTCCAAGAGGCTTTCTCTTCAGCATCTTGTGTCAAGCCCCGAAAAGGCCATTGTCTTGGGCGTAGCTCGATTCAAGGGCAGCTCTGTTATCATCGGATTGATTGAACCAGTTTATCGTACATTCCCAAAGTCTGGGCGAGTGACTTCTTTAGCGACGTTCGTGTCGTAGACTTTCTATTGGGCTGGAGGTACCTTCAGAGTTGCCGTCTAAGGTGAAATCATTCAGAGTTGCCGTCTAAGGTGAAATCATTTATATAGAGATCGTCGCCTGAAAAATGGACGAACCAAATTTGTGAGTGGGTGTCACAAATCTCAAACCCTTACATGTTCACTTATGCCTATCCATATGCACATAGTCCTACATCATTATTCAGTACACTGCTGGGTTTTGTTTTGTATTACTAGTAGGCCTACATTTTTGCTACGTTCTTATTACCAGTCTTGGTCGGTTCTTCGGTACAGAGCCTGGGACCAGACATCCCAGGCCAAGACCGATTCATTAATATTTGAGACCGAAGCCGGCTAACCGAACCGAGGATAGGTCGCAATACGGTCTCGAGACTGCCCCCAATACTCATCACTGCTTCATACGTGAGCCAACTAACTAACGGAAACTAAAAATAGCTGCAGTGTATGCTGACAAGCTGAGGCAGTCGATTTGGGGGTTGAACACGGCGAATGTGGACACCGAGTAAGGATAGACAAACTTCAAAGCCTGCATCCTCAAGACAGCGGGCAGTGAATCCTGGAGCATCTCAGAAGGACCACCGGGGCAATTACTCGGGAAACAGTCGAAGCCATCGAGCGGAGCCGCCAGACCAGGCTCAGTGATAAGACTTTCAGATTGCTTAGGAGCTTCAGCGCCTGATACTGAAGGCGTAACGACGCGACCGTGAGACGGGGCCCACGTTTCTGTGAGTCCATGGAGAGGCACCTGGCAACGTTTGCCTCGCAGCCGGCTCACAGAGCGATTCACGTGAACATGAAATAATAACGGAACTCAAAGCAACACTGTGGAACAATGAGCAAAAGAAGCTACAATAACTGCTGAAAATCAACTACTCAGATGCAAGTCAGTTTGCCTGGACCCGAAGGGTTTGAGAATTTATCCTCACAGGAAATCGACCACCCAAACTCGGGCAATGTACTTAACAAGGGACCGTCGTTTGTGAATACTGATCCTAAATTTCTTCCACTAGCCTGAATAACAAACAGAGCTAGTCTCCAATCAGCAGTGGACCAGCTGAAGCGAGAAAATGACCAACGTTCCAACCAAGAGGCTTGTTGCTATCGACAAGAGAGAATACATCGGGTTGGTGAACAAAAGAATCATCGAGACAGGCAACTACACAGAGAAGAAATGACCGAATCTTCCCAAGACAGAGCAAATCAGGTACAACGGTAAGCAACATTCAATCATGGACAAATACGAAACGTCTAGTCCCGAAATATGAGCCAAACTGAAAACGACAATCTGTTGTCAACCCATTTCATGCTCACTACGAACACACCTGCCACTAAACTGTCTGAATGTCTGGCAATGTCTCTCACGCATTTACTGAATAATGTCCCTGCCTACTTGCGTAACACCCAGGATTTCCTCTAATTGCTAGAAGAAATCAATCGCCAAATCAATCGCCGGGTTCTATAGCCCAGATGTTACCAACCTCTACGGCTCCATCCCTCTTGAACATGTGGACGACAAAACCCCAGGGGTTTTCACAGTTGCTAGACAGTTCTTTAGTACAAACAAGGGGGACTGCGATTTGTCGGAGTTTGCTTTGCTGACTATTTTTGAATCCTCCTTCGTCAGACTTCCTAACAAGCGACACTGTGCTCATCAATGGGAAAGCGGGCTATCCTGGCGGATGCAACACAAGCGCAGTATCCCGGTCCAGCGAAGAAGTATCAAGACAACTATCTCTCAAACAAGTGGAGTACCACCTTTCGCAGAAATTGCCATCAGAAGAATTTCGATAACCCCCAGATCCCGCAGCGTATGATGAAATTACTCTTCAGGTGTCGTTTGTTGATGAAGAGATTGAACGGCATACCCAAACTATCATCAAGAAAACAGGCCTAGTCACGTTACGAGTGTTCGCAGCCCCACGAGACCAACAGTTACCCACCGAACTGCGACACTTGTGAACTCAGCACACGGGAAAATAAACGTTTGGCAAACAATGTGTGTATGAAATTGAGTGTAAATATTGTTCAGATACATATGCTGGGAATCAGGCTGCACCATAGGTACTCCTATCAAAGAGCATTTACGTATGTCCAAACGGACTGTCTATGTTCATTTGGCTATCCCACGACAAGAGTCCTAAGAAGGGAAATCACATAACCTGACAAGTCCTACACAGCGGGCTCAGACAAATGAGTGAAATAAAAAATAATTGAGACCCCTGACCATCAGAGGCCACAACAACCTAATGGACGGCTGTGTTGGCCGACAGTTGGATGTGTAATTATGTTGGGTTTTATGTGTTTTTCATTCTCTAATTTTAACTGTTATATGGATATATCATTCATTTATCGTCATATCGGTATATCAGGAAATCGTCATATCGCCAACTAGTTGTATCGTTGGGTTTTCGCTGAACCATTTTATCGTATAGTCGTTATAATTGTTACTACATTGAATGCCTGCAGTTCTTATGGTACGTTAGCAACCGTGTCGTTTTGTTTTTTTCTGGGATGGGGGTGGGGGTTGGGACCCACACCATTGTTGTATGCGTAAGCTATTTTAGCTCTGTGTAGCGTCTGCTATTCTGTAGGGCGCGTTTGTAACGGTCTCCATTATTTTAAGGGAAGAATGTAGTAGTAGTAGTAGTAGGAGTAGTAGTAGTAGTATAGTAGTAGTAGTAGTATAGTAGTAGTAGTAGGAGTAGTAGTAGTAGTATATGCTCAGTGATCAATCTCCGTCACGATCTTGTGCAAGGTTTATTGCTTCCTCAAACTGTTAATGTTGATGTCCTTGAACGCCATTTGATTTTTCTGAGCAAGGTAGTCACGGGTCTCCCAGCTGATTTAGCAGTATGTCTCAATTCTTCTTTTGGACCGTTCTTCGCTTGAGCCTCCTCTTGGAGTCTGGCAACGTGACCGAAAAATATTATTCTCCTACCTACTACTATGGATGACCATCATCGTTAAGGCTCATTTACACTATTGTCGCGCCCGACTTTTCGCCCGACTTTTGTCGCAACGTGTAATGCTCTTTCCATGTCGGCGAAAAAAGTCGGCCGCGACAAAAATCGCATGCGATTTCTTGAAAATCGGGCCCAGACTCGGTCGTTAGCCGTGTAAACGCAATTATGTTGAACTTTTTGTCGCATGCGACAATATTTTGGCTTGCCCTACAAAGTTCAACATGTTGAACTTTGTCGGCCGACTTTTTGAGGAAACGGAGCGAATTCCCTGCCATAGCAAACCACAGATAGCGAGCATTTTCAGTGCGGTAAGATGAGAAGAGTGACTGTAAATAATGTAAACAGAAATCATTTGAGATGAAACGAGCGGGGTTATGATACTTTCTATGTTTTGTTTCGTATAATGTAGAATTGAAGTGAATGAAAGTAATGCCTATGTTTGTTGCAAATCGCCAAAAACGAAGTGCGAAAATGGCAATTGAGCGATAGATTCTTGTTAGGCTAGCGCTTCGTATGTACATCGCGTGCCTATTGTTATACTTGCAGACATATACTTGTGTAGAGGCCTAGAGAGGCTGAGGCCTTATCGCTACCACTTTATCTTCCGACAAATATGGGCCTGACGATGTAAATAGGCTTGACAATGAGAATGATTTTTTTCATCAAAAAATCACGACTACAGAACTAGCTCAAGTTAGACATAGCCCAAGCCTTGGCCTCGGTTGATTCCGTAAACTCGAGTTCTAATTAAAATCCGCCACAACCTCATTTCAAACCTGATTATCAACACTGGCCTCGACGAACTTTTTTCTCTGGCCAATAAATATCTTAATCCCAGTCCTATATGAAGGTCGCGTTAAGCAGTCTCATCTCAACTTTTTCCTAGCCTATTTAGGCCAGATTCAACTGTCAGGAAAAGTGAGAAAATGAACATGTTTAGGCCTCCGTAGCGTCCTCTCCCCCCTTTTTTTTTTTGGTAAAATTCCTTTTATTTCTGTAAACTTTCAGTTTCACTGGTTAAATGGCTCAAAAGGGAAAAGTACTTTAACTGTTGTCAGGCTGTTGTGCGGGGAACGGTTTTCAACATACGCACCACACACACACACACACACACACACACAACACACACACACAACACACACACACACATATATATATATATAGATATATATATATATATCTATATATATATATCTATATATATATATATTATATATAGATATATATATATATATATATATTATATCTATAACATCCAAAACATCCAAAACATATCGGCTGTTTTACTCACATTTTTCCTAGCTCAATCGCTATTTCGCATCTCATTCGAGATCCAGCCTATCATTACGTAGCATTGTTGTTTTACAGTTTTCGCCTCTTGTCTATATATATATATATATTATATAATATATTATATATATATATAGATATATATATATATATATTATATATATATAATATATTATATATATATATATATATATTATATATATATATATATAGATATATATATATGTGAGATAGAGAGAGGGCCGAGCGAGAGGTATCTGGCGGGAGAGGGAAGTGAGAGAGAGATTAGATTCATTAGATTCCATTTGCCGTCGGCAAGGAATCAAACAGGGGAAACCTCTCGTTGTTTCAATTTTGTAACATCTATTAAAATCTCATGGAATCGAACGTAATAATATCTCAATAATAGTCTCAAGTAGTGAATTTACATTTGAGCTTTAGACAGAGACTCAACTCAGTCAATGGAGAGCATGCCTGGAAGCCACCTAGCCGTATCCACCCACCGCTTCGCCTAACTCCACCTCCGGGCAAGTGACCAGGCCTAGACCTTGTACATCCCCCTTCCCCTAAATCCCCCTTAAGGTACCCGCGAAGCTACGCCAAATTAGAAGATTACAGGGGCGACGCTTCGGTCAGCTCCAACCCACAAGATCCGGTTCGCACAGGATAACTGGAGAGAGTGAGCAGAATCGCTGCAAAAAGCGCAGTTGCGAATCGCGAATCAGGTAGCTAACTTTAAGTCGTCACCTCCACTCCTTGAACCCTGGCATTGGATACACGATGCCAGCGGTAACCAAGACGCGGTAAAGTGGGTAATCAAAGAGGGATCCAATCAGTTGGGATTACACCAGTGCTAAAGGGCAGCCCGGCCACCTTACCAGAGCAGCTCTGGGTGTAACTTGTCGCGTTTCCTCGATAGAAGGCACGTTGCAGTCTACAGGTGTTTCAGCCATCAGGGCCGCAACACTATTCATGCGGAATTTCACCGGAAATTTTTGTACAATTAACGATTTACCCACTCAGTGGAACCCTCACATCGGATTCCACACACGGTCACGATCCTGCCGTCATCTGCCTTGACAGCTGGGCATGTGCCACAGAGGCTGGTAAATAGATAAGATGAATAAATTCTGAAGAAATCATAGGCAACCATAGGAAGCCGAATGCGCAAAAACGTACTGAACACCAGCATACACAATTATTCAATTTGCCTATCCTCTAATTATCTGTTACTACACTAATCACATCTTCACACATACAAAGCAATTTTAGACACACGTTTCCCATTTAATTATAAATTACATTATACGATAGTACAGTATCGATAACAATATTCACGAAACAGCTGTTAGGCATTAACCGGTACATAATTACAAAAACTCATTTCTCGGGCTGTGTGGCAGCAAGACGTGAAATATTTTTTAATGATAAAATATCGTAATTTGGTAAAAGTCAATAAATTTCATTACTTCATAATGACACACTATACTTCACACTACCGTTGTTATGAATACTGATTAACATTAATCAACCTGGTGCTGAATATCGGTAAAAGGCAGCAGACAAGAAAGCTTTTTTAGCCATTATCAACGTCAATGGAGCCCCTCTAATATTGGAAGAGGCAACGACAAACACAACAACATAATCCTCAAATTTGAACCTACTTTTAATATGTCTCTTGGCATGCTCGATTCAAATAGTTCAACAGGTGCATTCTATACTGATGAAATACGACACGATAGTTGTATATCGGATGACCTAGTCACACCGTTAACCTAAAGGGCGGTTTCGCTGATCGGGTCAACAGCCCTACCGTGTAGTGACGTCATTGACCTACGGGACGGCATTGACTGCTCGGGTCAACAGACCTGACATGTAGTGTACATCGCTGACAAACACACATAAACTGCTTGAACACCACTGCATAGACGTCTGATATGAGTATTGAGTTTTATCATAACGCGCCGTCCAGTTCAACTCTGCAGCGCCTTTCACGCACAAAAAATGCTACTGTGACCAACTGGATCATTTTCCCCTACGCATTGATATACGGAGCATGACGTTCAACTCCCATATTTTAGTCTTTGAATGGCCTGGAGGCAGAGCCGGTGATAAAACCAGCATCCACCATTATCATTTTCGCATGAACTAAAAGTAGCATTTCTCCTCTTTGCACCTTGTAAACACAAAGAGCCTATCATCCACACCAAACATTTGTGCACATACGGAACACGTCAACTCGACGATACTAGCCACCCGTTTTCAATTATTCAGTAATATTTCATTATTCAGAAGTCGAAAATATTTTCAATTCATATACGGGTATAAATCTATATATTTGAATACAAAAATTATATATTTGCCACACTTCAATACTGAACTGGCTGGGATTACGTAGGGAATATAAGTATTCTTTATTCGCCCAAAATAGTTTACAAACTATGTACACGGTACAATACGGTGAGACTGGGAATAGACGATTCATCTCTAATCGCTCGAAGGGCGCTAACGCATGGCAGAGGTTGGGGATGCCCCGGGTCCGGGCCAACTCGAAATCCCCCCAAATTAGCGACTGGTTCAGGGGGGCCGCGGTTCGCAGTGTGTACCGGCGCCTAGTTTGTCGCTCGTGGGGTAACGGGTAACTGCCACCGAATGGATGGCAAGTCTAATCAAGTATCTTTTATATTCAAGCTCGATAATCATATAGATTAATAATTGTATAAAAGGCAGACCTCGAATATCCCGATGTGGTTCACGCCCGGCGTATATTTGAGAGAATACCTGTACCCAGTCGCTGCATTATGTTTATTTGCTGTTGATAGAAGACAACAATCAAGCTAACGCATTTGTCAATATTCAACTCGTATAGAATATGTCGGATGGGGAGGCAATTTTTACAGTGATACATCGCTAATAATTCTTGAACAGCATGTTACTACTGTTACTTGAAATTTCGAAACAAATGGTATTATGAATCATCATCAGAAATGTCTCCCTCATGAAGATGGCACTTCCAACTCTACATAATACATTTATGCTACCGCGCTTGAATTTTAGTCTCCTGGTCTGAGGATGTGCAGGCGTATGAATTCAAGGTACTCTGCATAAATTACGGAACGTAAATTACGCCACATATGTAATAACCATTGCCCGTTCCAGTATGATAACGAACATTCTTACAGAAACCTTTTCCGACTGTAGAAGTATCAGTTGGGACTATCAGTTGTATCAGTATCAGATGTGAACAAATTCCATAATGGTATTTTACCCGGCGTGTTTAATTTCCATCCACAATGCTGTTTTCCTAATTTAATAAGCAACTATTTACTATTACAGATATGCACACGAGAACAGTAAGGAATGAAAATCAAGTACGAGGAACTGTTGTCAATCTCTGGAATTGTTTAAACCTAGATTTGAAGAATTTAAACAATGTGAATTCTTCTGAAAGAGAATCGAAAATATATTTGCAGTGCTATGCAAATGATTCTCTCATGGTGCATTGAGAGGTTGTGGAAGTGATGAAACGCTCATGGCTCTACCGGGATTCGAACCGCGGACGTCTTGCGTTACGTGCAAGCGCCCTACCACATGATCTATGGGACCAACTGGTGGTCTCGAACCCAGTCACATGATACCTTTCACTGTGTGATCTGCATCTATACTTGGATAATACTAGTTCTCTTGTTGATGCACTATCCCCCTCCAAAGATCAAATTTGATACATTCCGAACTGGGCATCAATTAGTACCACTAATAGGGAATAGTGAGCTACTAATTTCGTAGCTGTTGTTCAGAGGCTGAGTACCTGTAAGTGGCCAATTGATAGAAATACAGACGAGGGCTGGGAAGGTCGGAATCTGGAATTTGATGAAAATTTGTGGCTAACACCGCGATTCGAACCACGAACATCTTGCTTTACGTGCGAGCGCCCTCCCAGTTGAGCTATGCAGCCAGAAGTGTACATGTTAATGCATATATCAGAACTTGAATTATGTGAATGTATGCATGTTTATTTAAATGGTTATGAGGTGGAAACTTAAACTTAATTATACTGCAAATAATTGCGAAAGGCAGGTATTCATTCGGGCTTTCTCTCGCTATGAAGGAGCAGGAGCAAAAGGGAAACCAGAAAAGTTAGAGGCCTTTCTCTGGCGATTTGGAAATGATCCTGATTCTATTTGATATATGCCCCTATACATATTATCACATCAAACCGTCAGTGAATAACCCGGGAAAGACTTGTCATTGTACGTGCCTTTTCAGAATACCCCTCAATGGCTCGTGAGAGAAAGCGTCCTAGAAGTGTCAATTTTTTTTTTTTTTTTTAGGTTGTTTTAAAAAATCGCTAAAAGTCGGGGTTTCGGGGATATTAGTCAGTCTCAGATAATCTATTTACATAGGCAATGAAACGTGAGATCGTGTCTTAATAGTGATACATCGTGATATAATATACTAATGCATATAAGTGTAAGGATTCATTATTTCACTGCACCTAAGGTTGATGAATAGCGTCAATAAATCATATTACAGGGATCGCTAGACGTCAATGACCCTGTTATAATTAGATGCTGCAATTGAATCACCATATTGAGAGTGCAAGTTATAACTTTGTCGGTGTTATATTTTGAAAGGTGTTCATAAACGTAACGTGTTGTTTCATTGATCGATATTGGTCTAATCATGGTGAGTTCACCCACTATATGTCTCCTATTATCTCCCCCTATATTGCGATAATTATGACTTCGCTTACGCAGCGCTTTGAAATTTCACTAGACAGTGGTGACTAACTAAAGGACACTATTAGGATTACAGAGAGTTCCAATGTTCTGAGTTACGTATACATAGTCAGGTAGAATGTGGCTGCCACTTTGAACGGAGAATGTCAACAAACTATTTTTTCTCTCAGTTCTTCGTGTTAGTGGCAAAATAAGATGAAATAAATAAAAAATTACATGTAGAAAATTAGAGGGGAATTAGAGCGAAAAGTGAAGCTGGAGGGGGGGGGGGGGCACAGTTTGGGTGTCTTCACAAATGTGTCACTATTTGCCAAGATGATGATTTACAGAGCTGAGTTGTAACAAGGTAAGGCACACGTTCAAATAAGTGAAAGTTACGAAGCAGCACGGATCTTTGGAGGGGAATGCCCTCTCGTTTTTTATTTGCCTCTGACGTGCTGAGCGAAGTCCCCGACGAGAGACCAGGTTCTCATGCCCTGACACACTCCATGGACATAGCATTCTGAGCGTTTTCATTTCCCCTTCGAAATTGATTCTCTCCTTTTTTTCATGCCCATTGGTATCACAAAAGTCCCATGTTGGGGGTTACCATTAGTCAGGTTAGAATGCCGCTGCCACTTCAAAGCATGTCATCAAACCTTTTTCGTTTGTCTGTTAGCTCTCCGTTGCTTCATTCACAACGTTCTCACCAATACCCCATGATGAATAATAATATATATTTAAAAATTGAAATGAAATTATAATGAAAGTCAGAGAAGAATTATCAAAAATGTGAAACTAGGGGGCACAATATGGATTTTTTTTCAACGAATTTGTCACTATTTGATGCACTATTCGATGATGATTGGCAATGCTCGAATGATTTCCAATTTTCCAAGTTAAAAAAGGCACAAGCTACAGTCTTTCACATTCAAATAAGTGAAAGTTACGAAGCAGCACGGATCTTTGGAGGGGAATGCCCTCTCGTTTTTTATTTGCCTCTGACGTGCTGAGCGAAGTCCCCGACGAGAGACCAGGTTCTCATGCCCTGACACACTCCATGGGACAATAGCATTTGGGCGTTTTCATTTCCCCTTCAAAATTTATTTTCTGCTTTTCTTCATGCCCATTGGTATCACAAAAGTCCCATGTTGGGGGTTACCATTAGTCAGGTTAGAATGCCGCTGTCACTTCAAAGCATGTCATCAAACCTTTTTCGTTTGTCTGTTAGCTCTCCGTTGCTTCATTCACAACGGTATTCACCAATACCCCATGAACGAAGATAAATATATTTAAAATTGAAATAAAACTATAATGAAAGTCAGAGAAGAATTATCAAAAATGTGGAAACTAGGGGGCACAATATGGATTTTTTCACGAATTCGTCACTATTTGATGTACTATTTGATGATGATTGGCAATGCTCGAATGATTTCCAATTTTCCAAGTTAAAAAAGGCACAAGCTACAACCTTTCACACTCGAATGAGTGAAAGTTACGGAACAACGTGGACCTTGAGAGGGGAATTTGATTTCGTCTCTGACGTGGGGGGGGGGGGCCAAGTCCCATAACTAAGGAACAGTTTTTCTCATAATACCCTGACACACGGCATGGGACAATAGCTTTTGGGGTATGTTCATTTCCCTGTTGAAATTGTCTCTCTTCTTTTTTCCATGCCTTAATAACAGACACCATCGATATTCAACATGTTAGAATGCGCTGCCACTTCAATTCATGTCAACAACCTATTTCTTATGCCTTTTAGCTCTTCGTAGCTTCATTCACACCGTATTCACCAATAATCCATGACGGAGATGAAATAGTTAAAACTTAAAGATGGTTCTGTTTGCACTACAGCGAAAAACCGCACACATTCATATCGGGTTTTTTTTGTTTTGTTTTTTAGTGTCGCTCGTTTGCTAATCGCTACCAGACAACCGAGCCTCCATAACCCATTCCTCTCTGGTTGTATTTATGTGGTACTGCAGGGGCTTCATCCTCTGATCCTAAGCATGTACCGCATGTATTATTGATATTTTGGTATGAACCACCGAGGCATTACTACTGCAGGCCAGGTCGTTCACGCTTACCAGTCTGGAAACGTTATGAGACGATTTCTTCATCTCATCTCAGAATAACAGTACAGTACGTTAGCAACAAAGAGCGTATACCAGTATACAATGAGATACTTTACTCCGTGAGTTGTAAGTTGTACCTACATGAGCGCATGTCACAAGCAAACAAATAATGAAGTAGAAATGTATAACTCTACCCTGCATCTGGCTATGCAATATACATTAGGCATCATTTCTTTTACCTCCTGTCAGATTTCTCTGTGTACTTTACACAAAATGTAGGTATGCCCCGGATTTCGTAAGAAAAATATTCCCATTGTACAGAAAAATTGTGCCCGTGACACAGATTGTACTCAAATGTTGTAAAATCGTTTAAATTCAAGAATTGGTGCACTAAATACGATGGTTGTGTGAATTTGGGACAATTCACTATTTTATGCTAAGGATAACATATACATATGGTATATTCTCCCGAAGAAAACAATGACCTGTCAAGCTTTCTATACTTCGTTCATTCCTGCGACTACTCACAAGACAAGCATCGAAGGATAACTCAATTACCCATCTTTAAAAGAATCCTCATTCGCTCGTGCGACTACTAGACTTGTTTGACACGATGGTCTTCAGGCTGACGACTCTCGTCCCTTGTCGACGTTGCTGAAGCTGCTGTTCCCCGCTTGCAGGAGAGCATTTCCCACAACTTTTGGCGGTACCCAGTACTCATCGTGTACATGATCCACGGATTGACAGCAGAGCTGAAATATGGTGGAATAAGGATATACTTGTTCATGTTGATCATAGGCTGACATGTCCAGAACCAGTCGGTCCAGATTTCCTGTGCGAAGATGAACGCGTGATAAGGCAACCAGGACGCGGCGAATACGGCTACCATCACACAGACGATGACAGCCAGCTTTCTCCGAGACCTAGCTTGGATCTCTGCGCCCGAACTGGTCGAAGGGAGCCTCGCTTGTTTTCCTTGATGCTCGTGAAGAGGCAGCGGACGATACGGTAGTTGAAGTAACCCAGTATGACAAAGGGTACGGCGAATGTCGCCAAGGCCAAGAGAGCCTTCACGAACTTTCCTTCTTGGGTGAAATGTGGCGCGAAATGACACGAGTGAATGGCAATTTCTCCGAGAGTATGCCAACTATCAGTCGTTTTGAGAAAGACGGGTGCTCCCACCGCTACAGAAGTCGCCCAGACAAGCACGAAGACAACCCGGACCTTACAACGAGAGGACGTTTTTGCTGTCCATCCCACGGTTTAGTTATGACCCGGTATCTTTCGTAAGACAGGGCGGCCAGAGTGAGCGACGAGAGGCAGGCAGACATGACCTGTAATAGAACATGACTTTACAGTACAGCAGACCTCCAGGGTAGGAGCGGGTGACGTTGATGATCATCGTAGTAGGCACACATAGGACCATTACCAGAAAGTCGCCGATCGCTATATTGGTTATTAACAGTTGTTAGCGGTGGTTTGGAGGCTGTGATCGTACATGACAAGAATGATGATGCTCAAATTGCCAAAGAGTCCAAAGAGAAATATTACACCATAAATCGCAAATGCGCCCCAGTCTCCTGGAAAGTAGTCGGCGTGAGTCACATTCCATTGCAGAAAATATTCGGAAAAGCTGTCTGACTGATAGTATGCCATAATGCTTCAGTGGTCCATTTGTGAGCAGTTGCCACGATAGAAGAAGTAGCGGTCGAAAGTGGTCATTATTGAAGACTCGTCAATAACAATTATAAGTTTATTCTAATCCCCGATAAGCCTTCACATAATTCCCGGAACGATGCAATCTCCGTGAAAAAATGGCTTCGCGTGAGTACTTAGAGTAACATGTACTACTGCATCGCTGAGCGCAGGTGTTTGGTGCACGTCTTTATGAAAACTAAGCTAAATGCCGACGAGATCCTCTCATAATAATGAGATCCCAACAATTGTGTAATAATTGAACAGTTGAACCTGTTAGGAACGTCCCACGATACAAATGGTGAAATCGTCTTGCGTTGCGCGGAATCTGACAAACAGACAATCTCTCTTAGATTGCTGCTAATGACACAAAGTCAGTCTACGTACCCCATGTCTGGTGAAGGGAAGAAATTATAACGTCGCCGAATGCGCCCCAACCAAATACAAGAAAATATCAAGAACAACGTGCCAAGAAAGCTAAAGTCTGCCCTTTACGAACATGACAACCAGTCAAAACACTCGCCTGTCAATAACTGCACAGAAGAGACAATCCCGAACAACCAACCCGAGATCGTTGGAAGAAGCCCGCTATGATGTTAATCTCGAAAATCACTCGAAAAGCGTTCGCAAACGTTCTTCTCTGGTACCTCGATTGTATTAGAATCGACATTTTCGTGTACAGCGCAACGGGTGTTGCCAATTTCCAGACACGTTTTCAAGAATTCTCTCCCTCATCGCAGGAACTCCGGCCGCTTCCCATCATTGTGAGCAACGTCGGATGATCGCTATAATATCTGGAGTCTCCATAACTCTTCCGTTGCGCATATCATACTTTCTTCCGATCTGAAACTTCTGTATATAAATCGTCAAACGACAATATATTGATTGAATTTTAGATGTGATCCTCTTCTGTCGGTGAAATGAATATAACCTGTTGAATATCGTCTCATGTGCGCTAACTTCAACTATTCAATACGGGAAATGTCAAAGGCCATATTAAAAATTTAAATGGGCGGCGGCCCAACAAGAACAAGCATCTCTTCTCGAAGCGATACTCGATATTTAAAAGATGAACGCCTCACTTCCGATCAGAGCAGGATGCCAAGATGAATGGCATTTCTATATTTCACAGCGAATCATTGTTTTTTCGGTCAGGATCGAGATTTCATGCCGATATGCGAATTATTCCGCGATTTGTATCCATATTAATTCAACTGATAGGCTATGTCTCGAAAATGATCCCAATTTGGCGGGTCGCACTTATATCACTCAAAAGAATGCGTTCGATTCGTATCGTATCGGTTGCCTTACCACGATCTACAGGGAAGGAAAAGATGGCGCCCTTCAACTACTGTATATGTGAAAGCTAGTTTCAACTTCCAATGCCCAACGAAAGAAACGAGACCTCCAGTAAAAACAATATAGACCGTAAGACCGAGCATCCAACAAAACTGAAGCCTCTTCTAAGGTTTTACGACAAATTGCAAACACTTGTAGTTGTTACAATGAATGACAGTGGGGAATAAGAAAAAAGAGGGAATTCTCTTTGACTATATTTAAATATGTACAAGTGTGTTATCTGGAAAACGAGGTGTGCAGTCAGGCCAATGATTTTTGGGGTTCAGAGAATGTTTTTCATAATACTGCTGCAAAGATGAAGTGAAAGACACTGAATCCTGGAGCCGCCTTTCACTTAAAGAACTATATTATCCCAAGACAAAGACGTGAGCTTTAAATGTAGTGAGCAATTCATTGCATTATGTGTATTTTGTATATTTTCTGCTTTCCGCTTCATATGCAGTGATCTGCAGTAAGTTTTAAAGTGTATATTTGATTGACTGCATACTTTGTACAAATCGGTGAGCCAGCGGGCTCATCTTTCAATCAAAGAAAGAGAGGAATGACAGTGGATATCGATCCTACATATGAAGGCGCCTGATTTCTCACGTCTGCGTGATATTAGTGAAGAAGGAGATGGTATCCATTCTATTATTTGATATACCTCATTCACTACTATGGAGGCGGACTGCGCGTATGTGAACACTTTAGCTGTTTAGCGATGACATGTATATGAACGTTTTGCTGCGTACTTCCGTTCGTTTGATGGATTATCAGTATTCCTATAATATTACATTTGACATATTACTCTCACAGTATTGGTTAGTCCGTAACAGATAAATGGACCCTCAAAGCTGACAGTTAGTTACGTTCCATCTCAGTTGCATGGAAATGACCTAGTATTCTTCAAACGGATCCTGTCGTCATGAAGTTGGAACTCTCATCAAGTTACACATAACAGATAATCTGAAGTCAAAATAGAACCCTTCATGACTCTCATCCTAATTCTTGTTTCAGCTCCGGATATGTTAATTCATCATTTGCAACCAAAGGGGCCGCAGTGTAGCACAGATAATAAAATTGTCATCTTGTTTCTGGGTTATCAGCAATCTCTCTGTTGGACGGAAAACGAACGCTTCCTCTGATGTGTCTTTATCGTGCAATTCCCGATTTCCCGCATGAAATGGGACATTTTGGACTGACAGGTAGATATCTCTATTGCCTCATTTCGCACAAAGGGCAATTGTTTTATATTTCAAGATTTGGAACTACACTTTGTGATTGTCACTTCGGTATTCAACACCAGTAACATCTTGACGGGGTGTTGATGAGTTCACCTCAAGTACCGTATTGAATATTTATGAAGGTATGACATAGTCACGTCTCCATTAACATTCAAAGGAACATCATATCAACTGCCGAACGCAAGATCGTGTAACATAACTAGAATGGCAATTACGCGCCCGGAGTTGATGTGCCTTTGTGTTGATCCGTTATTGGGTTGACGGCTTTGGAGTAGAGTAGTAGGAACGGCCGGGATTGAATCTATAATACTTGCGACGAACATGCTAGGGACTGTTCTAAAGTATGTTGTGTAAGGAAAATGTGTTGATAAACCATAAGGCAAATATTTAGATGTAGGAAGAGAGGCTGATACGTGGATATTGCTGTAGAGACAGTGCTTAAAGCGAGACTGTAAGTAATTCAACGATTTGTCTCCACAAACATTTGAAATCTACAAATATCCCCAGAAAAAATAAGATCCCTAAATAGAATTATTTGTTAGATCAGTTAGATTTTCCTAAGTGGCGGATGGATGCTTGTTTGACAACTGAACGGAGGCAGAGTGAACCAAGGCGAGCTATGGACGTAGAACCTGTGGAGAAAAAGAAATGAAACTCTGGAAAATGGTATATGAATAACATGGACGATGAACTGAATAGAGATGATTTTTTTTTTCCTAATATAGAGTAGAATATAGTACGATGTATTGGAAACTGAACGTAATTAGGGAAAACGAAAGAATTTCCTACTTTGGTTAAGATGGTTTAATGCGCATTAATATGGAAAATGATAATGTGAATGTGATATATTCGTTTCGGTTTGATATTCCAGTAATTTCGGAAATTGGGATTGTTATTGAAAAAATGAGTCGTCCTTAGAGTAGGTGATCGAGCAGTAGCGAAACTGCAATAATGTATTAAAACGCTCTAAACAAGCGTGTTGGTTCATTTGTCTATAGGCGAGGACGTAGCTGGAAAAATCCCCGTGACATATCTGGGCGCCTGTGCATGTTGCGATCGTGTGGTCACTTGCCAAGAGCGTCATTTGATTCAATGCAGTGCACAGAGTAGTGCAGAGTTTTCACGTTTAGGAGTTTCGGCGTCGAGGTCAGGAGACTCGGTCTGTTAGACGTGACGTACTTTCAAGTGTGAACTTTTTACTACTTTTGTGTTAAGGAGTTAGTATTTACAGGATGTTCTATTGAGACGTGTGTTGATTCAGGTCTCGTGATTGACCCTATATGGGCAACGTACGTATGTTAGTATGAGCTCTCTAATGTATCGAAAACGTTACAACAAGGACAAGTGCCTACAGACGTATCTGCCAATATGATTGGATTGATACCGTTTGCCCCAGGCAGTTGGTCCTATTGGAAAGGACTTGACAATCCTGAAGTAGTCTTCGGCGAAAAACAGTTCAGTCCAGTTTGGTGCCATTATCGGGTCCAGGTGAGTCCCATCCAGTGTAGGTCTTGTTTTCTGACCTTGTTTCTCATTGAACTAGACTCAAAAAGGACTTCACCATTTTTTTTCGGGGGGGGGGGGACAACCCATTGAGTTCAACTTGATCTCGTAAATTCTTCAACTGCTTGCCATGATCAAGAAATCCATAGGTTTGGGAATTCCTCACCGAGTTACGATTATTTTATTGTAATGGGTTGGAGAGGTCTTGTTTGATTGTGAGGATTCGAATAACTTTTGTCCTAATCCATTTTTCCGAATTTGTTAGTCCTAATGATAGAAGCCAAGGGCAAGTGTTGCAACCACTACTTTGGAAGTTGAGGCATTCGAAACAGTGGGAAGAAATAGTCCATACGTGCAAAGATGAAGCGTGCCCGTATGACGCTTTCATAGTAAACATAAACATAACGTCACTAAAGTGACGTCATCAGGGACGAATCTGTTTGACTCGATGACATTCCTTCGAAAATTTCGGGATTCGAACTTTGCGAAAATGCGAAAGATTGCAATGCTACATGGTGAATCCAAGCCTTAGTGGATGTCATTATTCGGTTGAAGCAAAAAGGAGTGACTTCCGATTATAAGGTAGCAACCCCACTTTTCGTGGCTGTCCATACTAGAATTATTCTGATCTCTGTTGACCCCAAGCGACTGGTTGAAATCTTGTAAAAACAGTTTTATCAATATTATGTACCTATACAGCACGCATCCATATGACAAATCGCACATTACAAAAAGTGAGTATTCCTGCTGCAAAAGTTCAGTATGAGACCTCCCGTGGGTAATAAATATTGTTAGGACACTGTGTATACATACGATGACGTAACGGTCAATCCATGAATGGCTAACTAATAATAATATGAGCTTTCTTATCCATTGCTTGTTTACCATGAGAATTGTAACATTGAGAGAGAACGTGGTTTTCTTCGTGCCACTCTCCCCGCGACTTCAGTTAGAACTCCATTTCAAGAGTATTCTGGAGGATTTGAATCTAGAAGAAAGGTCAGGAAGTAAAATAAGATTTTGAAGCAAGTTGTAATTTACTGGACTCGTTTCATATCTCGTTGGCATTGGAGAGTGTCGCTTCATCATAGGAAAAATGATCCCAACACTCGGCCCGCGCCCACCTGCTGTGAATGTCAGACAACGGGGCCAGAAGGAAGGCAACTGGTATCATTTTTGAAGTCTTGGGTATGACCCGAGAAGGAATGGAACCCCGATCTTCCGGGTGGCCAACGCTCTACCAACAGTGCCAACCACTCAGTTTGCACCCAGCCCTCTGCCGCTTGAATCAGAAACAGGGTTCAATAGCATCTTCGTGGCTATCGGTTAGTGTGTTGACTACTTTGGGGAATGAGTCTTGTTTGGGGGAGGCGAGCGATCATTATTAAAACTGCAATAAATGTATTAGAGCTCTTTAACAAGAGCGTCCATTCATTTGTCTGAGCACGAACGTACCTGGGAAATTACCAGCCGATGCGCACTGCTCCAGGAGGTATTTTCTCATTGGTGTAGACTGTAGACAACCACTGGGCTGGGAGACTGTCCGCCCAACCAAGCCTGTGTGGGAGAAACTCAGTTTGCCCTTATTTGAACGACTTCTTGGAATCACGCAACCCGACCGAAGTTGCCGCTCTGATACGGTGAGTCATTAGACTATCAAGACTATCAAGAATTGAGACGCTGCATAATTGGGCACCTGACCCGTAAGAGCTCTAAAAGACCATTTTGCACATAAATAGTCTCCATCTGTTCTTGATAGAAGACCAATTTAGATTGCTGAGGACTTGGTTCGTGGGAGTATTAGTGTTAGCTCCCTAGCCATCCTTCCTGTGGGGAGAACATCAATCATAATGGTAAAAAGGAAAAGCACGAGTATGGACCCTTAAGGAACACGAATCTAGCAGTACCCTATAAGGATGATCATCTGTCTATAGTTGTTTTCTGTTGCCTATAATGAAGATAGCTTTGTAACCAGTTTAATCCCATGAAAATCGTACAAAGGGAATTTCCGTAGCGAAAGATCTTGGTAAAACCGAGTCAAATACCTTTCTTAAATCCAGAAAGGCAACACCAATCAGTCGACCAAGATACATTTGGTTTTTCAAGTAGTCAGTCAGAAAAGCGAGTAAAGTGTCTGTACTGATTCCTCCTAAACTGCGACAGTTCAGGAGCCACCATGGTGGTGGTTCGTCAGTTGCTCAAGTAATCGTGAATCGCCCATTAAATAGCTTCATCATGATGTGATTTATTATTATAATTGGGTATATAATTGGTATATAATTGTAAGGATCAGTAGCATATCGCCGGGGTCTATCCACGACCCACGGTCAGATGCTCGGGTTTCCGAGATTCGGTCTCGTTTCGGCTTTCAAATTTGCATTTATTACATAAATTCGGACAAATCGCGACTCGGATGTATTTCACACCGAGGCGAAACATCTACACTATCAGTCTATCAACATCGAATCGTCTGATGAATGTAAATTTGGATGGACGTAGTTTTGTAGGAAAAAAAATGTTGAACAATCTCGCTCCAGAGGCACACGGACTAATAGTTGTGCGACTGTGGATTCCTAATTTATTTCAACTGACCACTCGGGGGGGGGGGGGGGGGGGGGGCTGGTTTTATGGTGGTTCTGTGTTGTCCGCTATGCAAAAAAAAAACACTACATGATGTGTGTGCATTTGTGCATAGTACCAGTCACCAGCCAAGGCATGTCAGCAGACTATAGCTCGAACAAAATAGAGTTTTTAAGTTTGTCGCACTTCGAACGATGAGTATCAACCTATAAGCCCGTTCCCTATTCTAAGTTCGCATACTCACCACAGAACAGTTAAGGAGAATTGACGAGATTCGGTAAGATTCCCCTCATAGCAATAGCGTTACGGCTTATTTTTAAACGCAACCAATTCATCCCATGTTTTCGGATGTTATTGTTGATACAATATCATTATCATCTCATTAACTGTAACTCCGAACTGGCTAACTCTGCTTTTAGAGGACCGGCTGGAGGCCGACTCCACTTCTTCAACGATATTTATTTCGGAAAAGTACAAGACATTTTTGGGCTGAAAAAACAAAAACAAATTAAAAATGTCATGAATATATTATATCACTGCCAAATACGTTCCAATAGTTTCAAGTCGAACGGGCTAATAAATTTGAAATAGGCGGAAGTAGAAAGCGAGGAGAGGGATCTGCCAAATAGCGAGTCGAGCTTTTTATTGTAGCTGGGTAATCCAGTGTGGTAGTAATGTGGCAGGTTGTTCTCGAACGCATGTAATTCTCGGAATCCATACGATATTAGAAGGGATCGTGGGACTGAAAAAGATCACCAGCACTTACCTATCCTGCCAATTACGAGTGGGATGACGAAGATCGCCGAAAAACAAAAGCATAACGAGTATATTGTGTCAGTTGTTCACATTAGTTATATGATTTATAGTGTCGTTAGGTCGCCCGAGTTCGGAGTGTGTACATACAAGCTACACACAGATCAGGGAAGAAAAAAAAATCATAATCGTTTTGCAGGAACCCGAAATTAAGTTTCCCTCTAAAAAGTTGTATTTTCCAACTGGAATTCTTTTGGGCTTCTTCTACTGATACATGCTGGAACACAAACTATTTTGACACCATGCTGTTGTGATCCTATCTCTGAATAGCAACCTCCTGTGTTCGTGCCTCGAAATTATGTATTTTGTGTAAATTGTGTATTTGGTGAGAACGACATACCGGTAGCGTAATTATCAATGCATTTGCTTTTGGAAATTTACGGTGTTGGTTCACAAACAAATGTATCTGGATAATCGAACACAGTACATGCACGGAATTTGGCATGTATTCAGGGAAACAAAGGGTCCCCGAAACCATCTCCTTTTTTAGTACCTCCCAGTCAGTTTCAAGATGGCGGATTAAAATCTGATTGGTCGATTACGGTAAGCCATGGACACTGATCGCAAAATCCAGCTTAATTTTTTGCCTATCACATGCACCCTTAGCAAGTTCAGAAGCCATCAATTATCACCATGGCAATGGTATAAAAAATCGTTACTTGAACTGTGAAGTCGATGGAATTACAGTGGTATAGCATTTTGTTTATTTTTTAAACTCAGTTATGGCCATTTGGTGATGATGTCACATCAATGATAACATTGAAGACTATTGTCTTCACGCGATCGAGAACAATAGGGCACTGCCGATTTCTATACCAACAGTGCAGGAAACAGTCCAGAGGCAGATAACGAGACTATCAAGATCTCATGAACGGGGTCACTTCCAGGAACGGAGAATTCTGTGCCTCCCACCGAGTCCCCTTCAAATCAGTGACGTTGACTCAATGCGGCGGATTCGATGACATCTGTGGACACTTAACGACTGCTGGACGGAGTTTTAAGGGTTCGTCAGGAATGCGTCCTCTTCCGTGCAAAACCTAATACGCTTAGCATCAACATCTAAACGCATGATAGACTGTACGCTCGAGTCCTAAAGGCGTGAAATCACCGAGCCCGAATACTTTGGTGTGACGATTCATTCCACACACGCTGGCATTGTAAATCTGGTGGAGGCTGTTCTTATTCAGGCACAAAAATGTTGTTACAAAGTATCATCCTCCAAACTGGAACATACGTGACTCGTGCAACATATGTGGACGAACAGAGTTAAGTGTTGTTGTTGTTGTTGTTTTGGTTTTTTTTTTTTTATTCAGAGAAGCTGAACCAGCCCACGCCTATTCGGTCATAGCACACCTGTCCTTGATCAACAAGAATGCCAAAGGTACACTAAGTAATGATCAGTATAACCATGTCAACCGATAATCATTATATATACCTCCCTATTTTTACAGAAAATTCAAAATAGCCTTCCATATACAGGTCTTGTGGCTAAAAATGGGTTGTCATGAGAACTGAAGGTCATGTTCCTTCAACTATATAGTCTAGAGACCATTTGCTTTGATAAAGAGACGTCAGATATTGACTTCGCATTTTTTAGTATATTTTTCTCATACTTGCTGGAAATGTGACATTCCCCTGTTCGTTAGTTGTCGTCGCCTATTACGTCATACTTCCATAGCGCCATAATGAATGATTATATGTTTAGATGGATAGGAAGCTTAGCAGAGAACGGCGTTGTTTCTCCCATATTTGTATCATCTTCAATACAGTATTCACTCTTCTCCGTTACGGCCTTCATAATAGTACAAGAAATGGAAATATATCCCGGAGGGACATTGCGTCTTTCCGTATTTATCTCGAGATTCCTCGGGAATCTGTCAGATCGTAGGTGTGATCTTCAATTAGGCCGCTGTAACACGATGACCACCACGCGTACTACTCCGTCTGTACTCGTCGAATATACGATACACTAGACTACCTGCGCTGTTACCAGTATAAATATCACCTCCTGTGTGTGCATCGTAATAGTCGTAGTTAACACTCCTTCAACACAGTCGGCCCTGGTGTGCAGAAGAACATAACGACGGCAATGAGGAATGTTAGTATCCCCTTCACGTTCATGAGTGGGTCTAATAACGATTGTTTTGAAACCAATAACTTCAGCACTTAGTTTAGGAGGTTCGATGACTTTAGACCGACAGGTACTGGTTCTCATGAAATGGAGACAACAGGGCAGCGGTGCACGCTGCGTTGGAACTTATGTTCTGATTGGCTAGTGTTTCTGTATTGTAGCTAATTATATTTTTCGTTGGGGATTAAGACCAGCGATTCGGATTAGTGTAGCCAACCACAGGACTTATTGAGAGACAGTACACATCGACCAAAACAGGGTGGTGTTGTGTTATGACAAGACCGAGGCATTGGGAAATATCCAAATGCCCTAACAGATTCCAGTCTGCTTGTTTTGTCGGAAGAAAAACATATCAGACTGTAGTATGTTAGTTGGTGTATTTTGAGTGTCCGATATTAGTATTGTGGTGGCGATGTCAAAACTCTTCCTAAATTACGGTGTGTGTCAAAACTTCGGTGACCTCTGCTGGCTCCTGAAGAAAATGATACAATGGTGCAAAGACTGCAAATCTCACCCACGACGGTCGAAGTGGGGACGTGTAATCGTGATCAGTAACGTGAGTCATTGTCAAATCCATATTGGGCCACATGTGTCCATCAATTTTCCTCGGATGGTCTGTTGCATAGTCGACTCGCAAGTTGGAGTGTCATTTCACTCGGATTATGTAGAAAGAATAGAAAAAAGCTGGCCTACTAGTGTAACTTTCAAGGAAAAGTAGGTCATATAAGTTACTGAGGGGTGCGCCAATGTACTACAAGGAGTGCATGCGTTGCCCACGTTTGACAATAACTCACCCCATCCGGGGATAGGGACGCGTCATAGAGGTACAAGGGTATTACCGTCAGTGTCTGCGGTAGTACCTCGATGTGTCTGAGTTCAGCTGAACAGCTGAACCTCATGGAATGAATCAAATGAAGCAATAACATGAATTTTTAGATTCAACCGAATGAGTTTTTTTTTTTCATTTCAACGTAACAAAGTGGAATAAACACAGTTGTAATCACCGGTGGTTCAGTCAGAATATGGCCTGTGAACAGGTGAAGAAATTTCATAGATGTATTGACTTGTGAAAATGAAAGATTAAGCATTCTATATGAGGAACGTTGTAAACAAAATCAAAAACACTAAATTTACGTAGTGGTGAAACAAGGGAATGCTACGCCAGGGATATTGCAACGTGACTGCATGTTAGGTACAATCAGTACAATCAGTACAATCAGTACAATCAGTACCGTGGGTAGGCAGCCACCATTTATATGTTATATAGTGTTTTCCTCTTCTCCAGCATGAGGTATTATGTCACGGATGAGTAGATAGTCAAGGTGAATATATTATCTAACTCTCTCTGAGACTTCGTAGCTGGATAGGCGGGGAGGGGGCGTTATTCACCTTTTTTATCAGATTAAAACATATACTTTTGAATGCAATACAGAATAATTTCAGATCGGATCTGAATAATGACTTGGGAAAATGTGTTATCAAGGCGCAACATTGCAGCATCTACAGGGTGCAATAAACATATGTGGCATTTGCATTGCTCGCCCTCTGTGATGAATTCCTCAAATCCCTCGAAATTGAATTCACTCTTAAAGGTCAACTGCAGGCATTGATACAGAGGTTATATCGTGGAGAATGGAAACCGATCCATAGGTCCAAACCCAATTCCAATACGATTTTCCTAGTTGGAATTAATGGCCTTCAAGGTTTCGTCCATTATGTAGGGAAATTGGGGAGAATCCCAAATCGCGCAATAATTCATGACGTCACACATGGCCAAACGGGAGAATTAGTATGTATTCCAGTGTTCCATTGTTGAATAAGTTGACATTTTGCAGATGTTATGTGTCTTTCTCTCACCGACGTAACCACAACAAACCCACAAACCCACTACAGCGATCCTCTCTCATAGACCAAATGCTTTCCGGAGTAAAAATTAATTTCAGAATTTCAATAGAAAACGCAGAATGTTTGCAGGGTTGTGCAAGTATGACATCAAATATTATTGCATGATGGGATGCTTTCCGATATTGCGCGATACACATGCACAAACTTGATTCTGGGACTGTAACTCTGTAACGGAAAGTAGTGTGAACGGGTTTGGATTGGCGCATTCAGTTCGTCTCCAGCTACTACAATAGTCTTTTATAATTTATCCTGCATAGTTGTCCTTCAACACTGTTGGGTACAAATACTACGTTGGCAATATGCTTCACCCAGTATGGGGTATTGTTTTATCATTTTTTGGTACACAGTCACTCGAAATAGATTTTGTTACCAGACGAGGTGAAAAAAATGGCTCGGTTAGTGCCAATTAACTCAACAATGCAACATGCTATAGCACCTTAAAATAGCAAAGGTTTTGGTGTGTCTCCTTCCCACCTGTATTAATTTAACAGTTTAGTGGGAGCGTGTTGAATGGCCATCGGAACCCAAGCCGAATACGGTTCGATTCACCACTGTATTCGTTTTTATTACATGCTGAAAATATCCTTGAAAACTGAACATTTTGTCGTGTTTTCGGAACATGCTACTGTGACATCATGTGACCTTTGTCTTGCCTTTGAAACCTTGAGAATTAACTAAGTATAAAGTCAACTTCCGTACCAGGTAACGAGTACGGAGCATCATTTCACCATGCATGATTGGCCTCACTGCGGTTTATAGGTTGAAATTGGCAAAATAATATCAACTTTCCCATTAGTTATGAAAAAAATTCATTCCGGGCCTGCACAGCAGATAGTATCGGTTTTATCTACACATATCATCAAAACCTCCACTCTATATTTGTTTCCTGAAATAGTCCTAGAATTGTTATCAGATCCCTCGCTTATTGTTCATTCATCGCTTGTTCAGGAGCGGTCGCTGTTTCATCTCTCCATTTTTAATTGTTCTCAATGAAGGCGGTACATCTAGTAACATATAAATTAGGGAAACGATGAAGATAGGTGGATCTCAGACTAAATAATAAGACTAAAATGACTCTATAGTTAAGGTTCCTGCTTACTATTGCAATACATCGACTACTCTGGAGTAGCCGTTTCATCTTTCTTTGTTATGGTTTTGAGGGGTCGGGCGTTCTTCGCGGAAGATGATGAGGTGGAATAAGTAAAGAATAATCGAATGAAAATTTCATCAAAGGGGAGACCTTTCTCATCACTCACCCGGGCAAGTGAGCAAGTGTTGTTCAAGAATGGCCTTCTCTGTAGTTGTGTTCCTAATAATAATAATAATGATAATAATAATAATAATAAAATAATAATAATGGATATTTCTAATGCGCACAAGTCCGCCGAACGCTCATGGCGCACACAGGGCTCGAACCGAAAAGAACAATACATATAAAATAATATATAACGCACCCACACGTTATGGGGACGTTAACATAGCACGGTCCTTAAATGAGATTTCAGCCTGGACTTGAAGGATGACAGAGAGGGCGAGTTTCTAATGTGATCTGGAAGTTTGTTCAATAAGCGAGGCGCTGCTACCGAGAATGCCCCGGCTCCACTAGTAGGTTCTTCGATGAAGTTCTCAGGCCTGAACGGGTTGGTTGGTACGGGCACTGGGAGCTCGTTGATGTAGGGTGGTGTCAACCCGTTCATCGCACGGTAGGTGAACAGGGGTAGCTTGAATATAATCCTGAGATCAACAGGGAGCCAGTGCAGGTTACGAAGAATGGGAGATAAGTGCTGAAAATGTGGGTAACAGCGACGAGGCTGCATAGGTCCAAAGGCAGGTCACTAACTTGCGAATCCAATGTGCGAAACAGAGCCCAAAAGACAAAACAAAAACATGAGCGCTATCTTCCGAGTTGCAGGATCTCATCGGCATCCCTGGAATTAATTAACTAATTCCAATTCAATTACCTAAAAGTGACTAACCATGTCAGGATATGGCTATAAAAAAAATAGTTGCTATGGCAACTACTACAGTATATAGAGGTGAAATGGCAATTTGACTACAATATCTCATCAGCCCTTCGGAAATGTGCCTTTTTCACAGGTTCAACAGTTGGCAGGGGAGAGGGGGTTGTGGTGATAGGACGGTCGATATTTGGTCTGTGGTAACTGTCCACTGTTGATTCGTGTCATTCATCATTCAAGAGGCGGATTAATTAGCTCAATCGGTAGAGCACTCGACTGCAAAACCATTGATTGCGAATTCGGAGCCCATTGGAATCCCGAGGACTTTTCCGCAGTGCTGTTAGACAAGTCATGTCTCCTAAAATGTCTCACGCCACCCACGTGTTAAAGTGTGTACCTTGTGAGTTGACTTGTGAAGAGTATCAGGGCTGCTTGATATTGGGAAGGGGGGGAATGATGAAGTGACGTACTGAACAAGCGAGAGGTGCGTGCTGAATGGTACGGGTTTTGACAAGTCACTAATGTTCAGGGGTAATATCTGTAAAGCGCTTTGAGCAGTCTTCGACCTGGGAAAGCGCTATATGAGAACGAGATATTTTATTTACCATTTCATGGCGTCCATAATTGTATGGTTGCTGGTGTTTTCATGGGGCGTCAGCAGCTACACCGCGTTGTCAGATGCGTAGTTATGCACTATGGGCTTGTTGGAAGGGTTCTACCCTAGGCCGGCCAATCCAACCTAACGGTCCCCATGCTGGGCGACGCCCGGTTGTGTAAAATGCAGTACGCGCCGGTTTTTCCATTGTCCTTCAAGACGCGCTACCTGACATTATCCCCGAAAGAGTAACACAGACCGTAGTTGATCGAACAATTTAACGCACTAATGTTTATCCGCGTTGTCACTCTTCCGTGCCCAGGGGAAATTCTGCGTCAATTTGTCCCCGGTAGAGTAGCTCATACCGTAGATGGTCAGTCACTTTAACGCACTCGAGGGTGATCGCGTGTCAGTCCGGGAGTGGGGGACATTTTCAAATTGCTACAAAATATTGAGCGTGGTTTGCTCTCCAGTTAATATAAATAGCACATCCTGTTCCTAACCCAGCCTTGTGTTGTGCGTGCGTGCGTGTTGGTGTGTTCGCGCGAACGTGCTATCGGTCGTGGGAATAATGAATAAGATCAGTACACAACTACGGTCAGTATGAAAGAGATGTCTTCGATCGTAACTTAAGCAGGCAAGCTGAAGATGGTTTTGCGTGTCGGAAGTTGTATGTGTAAATGCATGTGTGCGTGTATGCTTGTGCGCGCGCGTCAATCTGTGTGTAACGCTCACTCTTGTGTATTAACTTTGCAGCGAATAACCCTACTACCATGATTATTACTGCGTAGAATGTTTTGCAAGAGTAAATTCTGGTCTGCCCTGTCTTGTATTAGGTACCTAACACGGTTAGCAGCCTAGCAGCCTAACCTCAAGTAACCTGATGTAGCCCGTTCCTGCAGCACTCCTCTGTAGTCACTTACCTGATGCCTGCGTTGCCTCCGGATTCTCACTACTAGTAGTGAGTCTTGAGACTTATCAAAAAGCAATCCTTGCCTATTCTCTCCCCTTAATCTTATTCTATTGTGTATGAGGCCCGAGAGTGTAGAGCATAAGATTTAACTTTATGGCAGCATTATCAGTGCTGCCACATTTCAAACCAGTTCTATTTCACTTGGCTGGAAGAATAATTTTAAAATTCAGTCAATATTCATATTCCTTATAAGTTCATTTTTTCTACCTTCATTTTTCTTTCGTATATTCCTACTTCTTCACGAAAAGCTGGCCAAACCGCATCTACCGTAACGTGCAGGTGGGAGGGAAGTGGAGGGGCATAATCATCTTGTTGGGGCTGCGACCGATCATTTGAGCGGAGCGTACCTAAAAAAGTTAATTACCTGAAAAACTCCTATGGCACTTCCTGAGCCGTTAGAGGGTGTTAGAAAGAATTTCCGGAAGTTTCATTTCGAGGGCAATTATCCGCAATGATTTCCCCCCAATTCTTGCCCCCCGAATAGGCATATTACTGTGTTCACCATATTGGCTACCCCGCCCACTATGGGTTTAGGGCGGATAGCAGCGGAGCTTGCCCTTTTGGGCCGTTTGCAGTACGACTGTTTAAGTTATTTGCGCTGGAGCCATGCTCAATTTGTATACTTGTAGGCGTGAAATCAACCCTGTGCCCCCGAATCTTGGAGCTTCACCCGCAGTTGATGCGACTGCGCGGAGCGGGCACAAAAAATCTTCTGTCAAAAAAAAAAAGTCCATATGAAACATGGAGGGCGGTAATACCACAGTCATTGCAATCACCCCCCCCCCCCCAAAAAAAAAACCGCCAACTGCACTTATGAAGACATCCACATCTCATGTCAAAATTCCAACCCTCTTCGAGTTCGCATGGGCAAGATGACTCGTCATTGTCAGAGAATTGTTATTCCCTTCCACATGAAAAACACTCGAAAAACTCAAATTTTCAGCATGTGGTGCTACCATTTTCGCGGCTGTTGGCACCCCCACGCACCCCCGGGGTGGCTACTCCACTGGGCGGAACGGATATATTCAATTGCGTTAGGCTGGTTCCTCTGCCGTTTAATACAACTCAGATACTTGGGCCTTTGTTTTCGAATTGAAACCGGTTTTGCATCATAATATGGAGCCAAAAACCCTCGGCTAGCCTGAATTAATATCTCAAGTTATTTTCCGGTATAATTGGGCTATTCGAACACTGTGGCGGCCAATTGTTTTTTCGCATTAAAAAGATGTTCCTCGCCCAAAACTATGGAGCCTGTAGTATTCCGTTCGTTTGCCCTGCTAATGTGATTCGTAATACCATGAGAATAAATTGGATGACTTGATTTGACTCGCTTGAGAAAAAAAAAAGCCCCATTTTTTTGGGCGTACCTGATTTCGGTTTTCGGGGGTTTGAGAGGGGCCTAACGGTTCGATATCTGCAGGGAGACGTCGATATTCGTTTTTGCATTTTTGATACATTTGACATTCCGTGGAAACTATCGCGAGACGATTCTTTGGTGACTTTCTCATTTCTAATATTCGACAGTGTATGATGCCAGTTTGAAAAGTGAATTCTCAATATGACCATAAACAAATTCCAAGATTCATTTCATTTCGGGCAATAACTCCAATCTACCACACAAACACTACCCAAAACTAGTTTCACATCCCATTTTTACCAAGTTTGCCGCGCACAAAATGCAAAATCCGGATTTTTCTTGAGAAATCTGTAATATATACATGGGCGTCGATAATGGGGGGAAGGGGGAACACGTTCCCCCCCCCCCCTTTTCGAAGTGGGGGGGACACCATATCAAATGCCCCCCCCCCCCACTTTTTGATCCTCGAGACGACGGAAGAAGTACATGTCCGTTTACACACGTATCCGTTGAGTGGCTGTGTGGGCTGAAAAATATTGAGAAAGCAGCCTCACAAAGACCACAATGGCCTTTATTCAGAACCCGATTTTCCAAAATTCACGCGCGCTGCGCCGCGCAGACGACGTAACTGTGCCTCTATAGGTCGTGAGCGATGCATTTTGAAGGCATATTCTGGCGATATGAAGCTTTTATGCAAGTTCCTCACTCAGAAACATAAGTGAGACTATCCTATTTGTTGTTTTAAACAGAGTAGATTCACATAAATATATAAATCCCCCAAAAACTTTTGATGATAACACTAAGCGCGTTGGCATACGAGCGATAGGAGTCAGACTTCTCCCCGTTATGGAAGTAAAAGCAAGTTTGCAGATCAAGGAACAACAGCCATGGCGAGAAAGCCCACAATTCAGGCATACAACCTGACAAATTGGATAAACGGCCCACAATGTCAGCAGATGCCGATTTCTCTTGTCGAAAACCCAATTCATTGAGCAAAAATTTGTCATTCTTGTCAAGTTCGGACGTTGTGATTTTATCGATGTCAAGAAATATGCAAAAACTTCCTCCGTTTCGGTATCCTGATGGTTTTTTCGCTGTCAGAACTGTAGACCACGTGCACAATAGCTATGGATTCCGTGGAAAATATTTTGAGTGAATTTTGTAATTCTGCGGACTTTTAAGATTTACAAAATCTCCCAGGACATAGCAGTTCTAGCAAGCTGAAGGAATCGATAGACGATGCACTCTGATTTGAACAATATATATCTGCACTTCAATTTCACAAAAACAAGTCCGTGGCCATGATCCGAAACGAGACAGCAAATAATTGTGGAGCGCGTCGAGAATATTCCACAATTGTAATGCGCTATATAGGGAATGAATAGTTATGTTATCAAAAACCCGGCAAGAAATGTATAATTCTAGCAGAAATGAGAAGCTTCTTTTAATTCATAGACTATACCAGGAACCGTGCGAAAGTAGCACCTTTCGACTTGTGTTCTACTTCATGAATGAAACAAAATTCGAACAAACTTGGTGATATTCAGTCAAAATTTGCCGTAGAAAGACACGGTACGAGGCTACGCGGCAAAACGAAAAATATAAATGGGTTCTCTAGAATGGGCAACGGTTTGACTTCCAGGCATTCTCCCTAGACCCCAACTAACGTGGTCCCATGGAAGGTAGGATTCAGGCCATAACCAAAAGAAGAGGGACTTATGCCATGGTGGACGCAAATTTTCGCCACAAGAGAGAAAAACACATTTTAGAGCATGACTTTGCACCTAAAGCCAAATCTTTTCAACGGGACGGGAAACCAGACTGCTGAGACCGCTCTCACAGGGGCCCTAAATAACGTTAGCCCCTTCGCCTAGTCAGAAATGTCTTACGTCATGATGCCGACAGAGTGAAAATAATCTAGGACCTCAGTGACGAATTCTAAGTTTTACTTTCTTCTCGCAACATGAAATCAACATGGCACTTACTAATGTCGCAGGGCGAAAATACCTTCACCAATTAAATCAAATTGAGCTTTAGGCCCAGTCTGGGACAGAGTAAATGAGGCTACAGAGTTTGTTCACGATTCAATAATTGTAAATCCAAACTGCTTTGACTTCTGTCTCGGACTTACTAAATTGCGTCGTAGCCTTGAAGAGCGCAAAGTTATTCTGAGATAAAAAAAATTAGGGCAAAATTGCCATAATCGGGGCGAAAAATTCGGACAGAAAGACAAAAGCAAAAGTGAAGGAAATGCCCCAAACTGTTTGCTGATGGCCTGAATCTTCAATCAAAGCCCGAAAAAAAACTATGCAAAATTTTTCGCGCGCTTCGCGCGCGTGGCTGCTTTTCTGTCGTTTAGGCGAACATGTTCATGCTAAAAACAGGAAGGGGCCCGTACCGTACACTAGGCCAGCTATCAGCACTTTTTTTCTCCTTTCTAATTTATCATTCTGCAGTCGTCTCGAATTCATGAGGACCAAATTGGTCACTGATGTGCTCAACAGCTGGCAACTGGCAATCACATTTGAATTTTCGTCATAATCAGGGCGGCAATTCTCCTGGCTGAAGTTGAGGGTCCCAGGGTGGTCAAGAGTGAAAACACATATGTACGGATAAAATACCCAAATTTCGGGAAAATGGAAGAAATTTGGGCAAAGTGAAATGACCATTTTTTCCTTATGGATTTGGTGCCCGAATTTTCGCGCGCATCAGTACTGATATAAGTTGTGCATATTAACTGCAATTGGAAACCACTAACCTTTTTGGGGGGATCGGGTAAGTTGTTCTGCCCCAATTTACTGAACTGTGAACGTGTCCGAGTGCAACCTGGGCATTTTAATTATAGTGGGTGTGCGGTGGTTCACAGTGATAATCATAATTTGATGATCGTCTATTAACTGATTCAATTATTGTCTACCGAACATAACGCGGTTGGAAATTGTCTTAATCCACTAATTCCAGGTGCGGACCCCAGATGAGATCTGAAACCCCACTAGGGGGCCGAAGTCGAGAAGATTACCCAATGTTTTTCTACCGATGCTAGAACTTTGAATCGAATGGCCAAAAGTGCATACATTTTCAATGTGGCGGTTTTCTACCCGGCGTTGTGAATAATGCGATGTAATGCTTCGAATCATTTTGTTCACTCGAATAATTTCAGATCCTGGGGTCAGACTGGTCCCCCCCCCCCACCCCGATTGTTTGAGATGAAAAAATTCCGGGCGAAACTTCGTGGACAATTTGGAAAGGAGAAAGGCAAGTGAAATGCCTGAATTTTCTGCTGACTTTTTCGATAAAATGCCAATGCCCGGAAACATGCAAAAAAATTACTGGTAGTCTTCGATGACTGACTTGTAAAATTCGGTCGGCCGGCCCCAAATATTTACTTGCTCCCCAATTGGAATTGTCCCGTACGCCTATTGTTTTTCTCTCGATCCCACCAGGAACCGTTGGGCAGACCCCTGGATCCCCGCAAACAGAAGCCCAGTAGAAAGGTATAAAAAATACAGGTGTGATATGCGGTAAATCATCTTATTATGGCACAATGACAACTTTTTTGTCTGTCTCTCACTCAATCACACATTAGATGGGTGCTATCGCGAGTCAAGTGCAAGTGCCGTTTTTTCCGGCGATCTGGAGGGTATGAAAAGCTAAAAATTTCCTTGTACGCTCGCTCCAACCATTGTGGCGCTCCCGCTTAGATGGTCATTTGCAATGATGTGTCCCCCCCCCCCCCTTCCACACTTCTCAAAACGGATCGACGGGGCCCATGTATATAACATTTATTCCAAGCCAAAAGCATGGTAATTGGGGTTTATCCGTCAGTTTATTCGAACCTTTCTCGAAACACAATACCTTCAGAGAAGAAAAATGAGGACTACCTGGGGAGTTTGGAGAGGCCTTGCCTATCCGTTTGATTTCGAGCAAGAAATAATAACGAAAATAAAGAATAAAATCCAGAAATAATTTGCTTATTCGATTTTTCTTTCCTCAACACTGACATGAACTATCGATGAACTGTCGTTCCCCCCGAGCTCAATCTTATATATTTTGCACATACTAATAAATTAGACCACAGGTGTTGTTTCGACTCATTTCGAAATCAGTAAAAGGTGCATCATAGAAATGGAACTGGTTCTATTTAACAAGCAATGTATGAATACTATTATACAGCTCCTCACCTATTAAAGCAGTATACGTGACTGCCAACTATTGGGAGTAACACAATCCCTTTAAATGACAATGCACAAAACGGGATCGTTTTTCATCACCATTTTTACTCAATGACAGAAGAACCTGCAGGTCGTCCAGCGTAATCTTTTCAGATGGATGAGCGCGTGCGATTGCAGCATGAATCAAACACCACAGAGAAAGCCCAAACCTGTTTTCTTTCTGGGACCAATGATTTTAATAAATACGTATCCATAAATCCACTTCACTCCGCTGAGGGTCCTTCAAAGTCAGTGTAACCCTTTGCTTTCAGAATTATTCATCCAACTAGTTCTCCTCTGGGCATGTTGCCAGGTTTTCCACCACACGGGCAGATGACACTCAACACTCATTACTGGCGAAGGTCATGTTGACCATAATTCTCATTATGCGGAGGTTGGCATTTTAGTATGGCTAGACGCCTCCACCTATCTCTGTGATAATCAGATCACTGTCGTCGAACCATTAACAATGGTCCAATCTCAGTCATTTGTAAACATAAGGTGTTAACCCTCCCGATCGTCAAATGACTATGTCTAGCCCTGGGCTATGAGCAACTGGGCCTTTTGAGCATTGTGCGTGGAATACTCAGATAACCATAATACTGGAATTTTTTGTTACATGATTTGTTTACGTCACTCATCGGGGGGATTGTAACATCCTTGTCTATGGTATTCCTTGCAAGGGATTGAATGAGCTTCGGAGAATCCAGAATTCTGTCTGGCCGCCGTTTGGTTACGTAGGTAACCACAATTCTATCAGTCTCATCTTCCGTCTTGAATTTAGGATACTCTAGTTCATTCAAATGCCTTAACGATCTTGCTCCTGTTTACCATTTCGATTTTACTGTTCTCTCACCCACACCCCGTCTTCGAACCTCGCGACGCGTCAGTCAGCATATTCTTGTTACGAAAAGGGGATGACTAAATTGTATGGTGATACCAAATTGTATGGTGATAGAGCTAATTTCTCTGTCGCCCCAACTTCGTGGAATTCGTTGCCTTCATTTTTGCGTTTAAAAAGTGAGAAACATTGCCCAGTTAAGAAAGTTCCAGAAGGTTTCACTTTTCAGAGTAACCACTAAATATGTTTTTTTTTGTTTTTTTTTGCTTTCATCAACTAGTGTTTCCTGTGTACTTATCACTTCGCTGTATATTTCTGCCCAAGAATTTCGTGGTTTTTCTTGCGCTGTAGTGTAGACCGCTTCGTTTTAACGCTGTCATGAGAAAGCGCTATACAAAAAATATCATATTATCATATTAATATCAACATTCCATTCATTTGTCAAATGCGGTCAAATGTTCATGAATTTTTTTTCCCACATGTAATAGTACTTTTTCAGAAAACAAGGTGAATTTGATGAAGTAAAACTGACTGCAACTTGATTTTTTGAAATTACCGTCGCCAAGTTAGATATGCTAGGCTATGAGGTGCTCGTAATAATCTTTCCCTCCTTTCCTTCCCCCTCCCCCTCCCCACCCCCAGTAGCCCCCCCCTCCCCACCTTCCTCCTTTACTGCGGAACACAAGGATGGTAATTTAAATAATCTCAGAAAGCATTCCACTTCTCTCGATCTCTAATCAGTTAGCATCGCTCCATTGTATGTTCCATTTTTATTACATGGTAAGGAATATTACTTTATTGTGAATTGTCGCCGCTACTTTTGCCAATCTTCTGATTGGCGTGAATCAGGAAATGAATGAAATTTAACACTCGAATTGGTAAAACTCGATACTCGAAAGTCAGGTCGAGGTTAAACTTGGGGGGTATGATGGGAGAAATAATCAATTGGTGCGAAACTAAGTCTGGTTCAATGTACGCGATTCATCCCCTTGTCCCCAGTTCTATTCTTACAGTATGAAGTGGAATAGAATTTCCGTCACACCATTCCCGCCTTGTGAAACATGAAACTGACATCTTGGGGTACTGTTGAGGTTCTTCTCTTCGAACAGAAAGAACATGTTTCCCTTACCAGATGAAATACACTCGGGTGAAAAGTGGAAAAAAATAAGCAGTTGGAAAAGCATTTAGTATGAACGCCCGCCATCCAACAAAACATCATCGCCATTAAAATTCACACATCACGACCATTCGTCTTCGAATACGATCATACGATGCTTTATTTCCACAAAAAATGTATAATGTCGAATTCCTGTGTACTTTGAATAACCTCACACATCCCCGTAAAAATCCAGGCACAGCATACATTACTCGACTGGACTGACTCGAATCGAGGGTATCTCGCTAGTTGTAGGTTACTTTACTGTTAGCTTGTAGTATGAGAACACTAATATCCATTCCGGAACTGAGAGACCAAAAAATCGTATATTCCCATCAACTGTTGCAGGACACACTATTTCAATAGCTAGGAGATTGGCAGGAGCCCTGCATAGACCACCAATTCTGCTCAGTTTTTACGGAGGAAGACTTCTTGAATTTGCCTGTTATTAGCAACAGCTCCGTACCAGACCTACTCTCTATAACTATCACCACGCATGCTTTTGATAAACTAGCCAGATCCTGAAGTCGATTAACAGACAGCGCCGGGCCAGAACAATATACCAGCTAAAGTCTTAAAGGATTGTGTTTGTAGCTATTGCCTCATCTGCTGCGCCAACACCTGAAGCTTACTTCGGCCGCCCCGGCGGACGGCCTCTTACCGCAAGGGGTCTCGTGGAGACAGAACGCGCATATGCCCATAGAATCGAATTGACGATCACAAAATAGGCAGCTGCCCTCAACCATATCCGCCTACCCTTTCGTTGGACACCCATTCTTATTAAGCATCGGTATCCAATCTACGGCGGAGTGAGGTAGCCAAGAAAGCATTCATCCAATTGAGTCAATTCAGTCAATTTGAGCTGAAAAGTTGAGCGTGGTTACTCTGGCGCATAACAAGCAATGTAAAAATTATGCCTACGGCTCCCCCGTGTATCTTACTACTTTCCTCACTGATCTACAAGACATACTTAACTCGGCGTTAAATCGCCATTGTACCCCACCCCCCCCCCCCTCAGCTTATTTCCTTTGCCTCTTTCGTTTCTTTCCTTTTCCCGCCTTTGCTTCACATGAGGGTCAGGGTGCGAAGTTTCCGTCAATACGTCAGCTGTGGATCGACTCCTCTTGAAAAAACCCTTCCTTACCCTGCTCCTCTCAAACAGCCACAATCCCCCCCCCCCCTGCTCACACCTATCACTACCCAACCGCCATCTCCTCCTTTGCTTCACATGAATACTTCTTGGGCGCCGACGCAACATGACCCGACGCAACTTGAGACTCCCCATTCTCACTGGTCACGCTACTATTATATATGGGGAGGGCATCATGGATTCGAACTGAATTAATGGTTTCGTAGTTCCCTGCATGGCTGCAAATAGGGCAAAAAGCTCATTTTTCAGAGGCCAATGTCTTCCCCGGAACGTCACTACCCAAAACCTTCATCCAAACCCCTGATTTTATCACTAAAACCCAATTTTCACGTCAAACTTTTCCCAATAGCCTGTTTGGGCCGTTCCTACTTTTCATACTCCACAGTTTTATCACTGCATTGCGCAAGTTATCACATCCGCTAAATTTTCGACGAATAAAGTTAAAATATTTTCAACTCGGACGTCCCGATGAATTTATCTTATCGTAACGTATCGCACAGGTGTGAACCGCCTATTGAAAATAACACTTTCTATCTACCTCGACTCCGATAAATTCATCGTATCGTACGTATCGCAAAGTGTGAACAGCTCTTAAGACGCGCATAAAAAACAATCGCAACACTATACTATGAGACGCAGCGTGAGCGAAACGAGGAAAATCCACAGTGAGCTTCTTCCACGACGCTGCCCTGGGCTGACGGGAGTCTCAGTCAACCTGAACCCTGATAACACTGTGTGGACTCTAGAATACATCGCACAAAACATGGACGGAGATCCGTTTTTAAGATAGGCCTACTGTCGGCAAATGGAGTGGCTTGCAATATACGGAACGAAAGAATGACAAGGCGTATTGTCAGAATAAATGCGCGGAGAAATGGGCAGCAGAACCGCAACCCGTCAATGGAAAACCCCGATGATGCGAACAATCCCGCAAGGCCCACTAATAACAGAAGCATGGGAAGCCTGTAAAAACTACACTATACGTTTGTAAGGACGTTATACTGGTGTATTACGATCCGAAGAGAGTGAGTGACAGACAACACTCGACCAGAGGCTGTGGGACAACCAATCCAGAATGACCGACCCGGATTGCTGCACTGGGAACAGTATCGAATCAAACACCCCTAGCTGGGCCCCTGGAAAGAGAAAACCCTGGAAAAAAACAAATACGACCGCCCCCTATCAAAGAAACACAGCGGTACTAGCAGTGCCAAGTGGTTGGACCGTGTCTGAACCTCCCGAGCCCTGGTATCGGAAACATATAATACAAGGAGCCAAAGGGGCAACGTCGTGGAAAAGCGAAGATCTTGATATTTATTATAACAATAAATGTTAACATTATTATCACTCCTGTTTCCGTGTCGTTGCCGAATAACCATCGAAAATAGGCTAAACTCTTCAGCCACTACTCCTGCCTGGTTTTCGAAGGAGAAGAGAGAAAATGTAGAACCGCGTCGATCTGTTTTTACAATTGTTTTGTTTTCGTCGATTTTCCGACGGTACAGAACATTGCCCACGCCTCATTCATCGAAACACCGCACCCTTCCCTAAATCTGACGTCCGGGTCATATAAGGGTACGTATTTGTTCCAACATCGACCCGATTCTGTTCAGCCCGATCATCAGTACACTGATAGCGTGGCTGTAGGGTTGTCACCATAAACTCCTAGTTGTTGATACAACAAGGCCATCATAAACATAGAAGATCCGACGTGTTGCAAAGCACGTATATTATGAGTTAGCTGATACTTTTGTCATCTGGATTTACATTCAACTCGGGAGCTGCCAACAGAAAGTAGCAGCGCAAGCACCAGTATATAATTGACGACTGGAAAAGCCTTTCCGGAACCGACCCCCCTCGAACAGAACACCAATTTGAATTTGCTCTATCGAGACGTTAGTAGGCTAAGTGGTTGTTTAGAAGAGGAATGAACCAGCCCATTATCCCTGTTTGCAAAAAGTATATCACCAAATCACCACTGTCGCGGTAAAACTAGTGGTTCTGAGGACACTTCAGGACGTTCTAAAATTATGTCCATTGACAACGTCTCGTATTTTAGTATGTATCATAGTTTTTTATATACATCTGCAAGTAATAGTGAAAAGCTTCAGTTATTTGTGTTCGTTAATCTGACGTATAACTTGATACAAAGAAGGGAATTTCAGACTCATAACCGGTCATAACCGTCATAACCGGTTGTGAATGCATGAAGGAACTCGGCGCCCCCGTATGTATCTCTCCATTCAAGGTTGGTAGTTGTCCATGCCGAATAACATTAAATGATTTGGAGTTCCCATACCCAACATTACCTCCGTCTGTTTTGGAAAAAGATCACATTTTTACTGATATTAGCGCAGTCAGAAAGGTATTGAAGGGATCTACCTGGACATTTTTTGTTTAGCACAATGCTCACCTTTCCATACACAGCTGTCTAGAGGTTGTGGCATTTTCTTTATTTGTAACCTCATATAGAATATGGTGTGACTACATTGTGAACATCGACCTGTCGCAGTCCAACGATGATAGTAATTCTGCCTACTGGCACTTCAACTGAAAAAAACAATTGAGGCTATAACAATTGGTAATGTGGTGACAGTCCAATTGTGACATGGACCCGTTATATGATGACAGTTTTAGGCTTCTGTGATGACGTCGCTTCTGAATGCAATAAAAGAACTCGGCGCTCTCGTAATACATCCCCTCACTTACATTCTCTCTTAGCGCAGTAAGAAATTGTTTAATTTATTGGCGGGTACTTCTTGGGCATTATTTGGCTGAAATCTTGAACAATGCACAACTAGTTCCATATACAGCTGTCATCGAGTATATCGAATATATCAGTCACGAAGGGCGGCGATCGTCTTGGCGGTTTGGGGGGGGGGGGGCGAACAAGATGAATACTTCTTAGCGAAGCGCCATACCACAGGTTGGCCGCTAGCTTACAGGAAATTTTCCGCTTGACAGACCCCCTCCCTAGATTGCGGAAACGGTACTTCCCAAGCCTTCTGTATGACTTCCTAAATTTGATAACACATTTTTATTTCAGGAAAGGTTCTCCATGACTTATCGCATTAGGGATCAATTTCAAGGTTTTGCGTTGTGTTGTGACATTCTAAAATAAGGCCTGCAAGTGAGGTTACGGTCATGGACGGAGCAATGGAAATGGGCGATGGCAACAAACACTACGTTCGCGCGAAGCGCGTATTATGCTCTCCAATGTGACCAACGATCGACATTGCACTGACCTCTCTCTGACCTAGAAGTCTAAAGATGTGTTGTAGCATTGCTTCAATCTGCGCCAACCAGATCTACTCGGTGCCGCCCCTAGATTGGCTCCTATTTTTACTGTCATTTTTAATCTGTCTTCTCAGCTTGGCAATGTCCCATCGATATGGAAACAATCCTGTATAATCCCATTCCCTCCCCCAAAAATCAAATCATACTGCATGAATGATCTTCGCCCAGTGGCACTAACGGCTATCCCTCTGAAGGTTCGGAACGCGTCTTTTTAAACACGTTTAAACCCCTTTGTTGTCCAGTCACGGACCTGTTCCACTTTTGCATACAGGCCTGGTCGTAGCTGTGAAGATGCTTTCTCCTGCTGCTCTAAATGTTATATTCCCATTTAGAGCATAGAAGTAGCTCTGCCCGGGTACGGTTTTTTTTTTACTTTTCTCTGCCTTCCCCCCCCCCCCCCAAACCCGATTAAGCCACACTCTCTGGTCACTAAGCTTTTGTGTGTGGATGTTCCCCATGGTATTGTTAGACGGGTGTGGAACTATCTCACTGATAGGTCTCAATTATGTTGACTCAGTTTGAATGCCATTCGGAGCTATCTCATCCAACATGGGTGCGCCACAAGGTACAGGTTTTAGCACCCGTGTATACGCCTGATTGTAGATCGATCTCTTGAGGAGGAGGTATGTCCTGTTATCAAGTTCGCTGATGATACGGCAGCTGCAATCATTCGTAGATTATTGTGATTCAAACTTCTTACAATTGAATACTGCTAAGACCAAAGAAATTAATTGATTCAAACGTAACAGAGCAACTCCCCCACATATGATAATCAAAGGTCAGGAAATTGAACTCCACATATAAATATTTGGGTGTCGTTTTAAACAAATGAATAATCTTACTTGGGGAGACCATATTGATGCTCTCGTTAAGAAGCTTGATATGCAGATTATATTATCTCAGAAGAATGGCTAATTTCAATGTAAGGTCGACTTTTCAGACATGTTTAGACATTTTCTACAAAGCCTATTTACGGGTCTGGAGATATTGGCTGATATGGTGGGGTGGGAATGTCACCCCAGAGAGAAGTTTTATTAAAAAGTGCCTCTTCAGTCGAAGCTAGACTCTATTTGGGTTGATATGATCATTCTCTTTTCATCATTTTCACGATAACCGTATTGGTAAGTATTAGTAAATAAGCTCGGTATTCGCCATATGATGCTATGCGTATGTGAAAAATCGCCAATTTACGTCAACTGAGTGGGGGCCAGTGTCTGAATATGTCCTATTTAGCTTGCAAAGATTGATATTGGTTTACAGAGGCAAAAAAATATAAATAAAGACAAACCCACACCGAAATGGCGAAATAACTATGTACCAATGCGTATACGGGCTTGCTACCCACCGCGAATGAATTCCCTATGGAATATCTTCCTTAAAGCCAATCAACAAAAATCTGCATGGACTGCTGCCATTGTTCTGTCCTTTTGCTACATTTATAATTTTCGTTTCAAAATCGTGATTTTCACATCCAGCTCGGATACGCATACGCATCTATGAAATCCCAGCCTTAGGCTCCTCAGCTTAAGATTAATCGTTACAGGATTTTTTTCTTACACCGTGCAATGAAGCTTTTTAAACGATGGGTTATTTCGTTAGATTTTGGTGTGACTTTCGTCTTGGGTGTCCCCCCCCCCTTTTCTCTACTTTTCTACCGCTATTCTATACTCTTACCCTCTTATCTCTCTTAGCGTCTTTGTACACAATGGCATATATATATTATACACATGTATTTCATGCGTTTCATTTTTGTTTTCACTTCAAGTGCGAGTGTCACAATTTCCAGCGTTCCAGAAAATTTTGAAAATTGAGCCTCTCAGATCACCGGAAAAGGCCTTTCCCAGCTGGGAAAGGGCATTAGATAATCGTCCTATTCAATATATTCAAAATACTATTATACAATACTATTATTCTATTATTTATATTTTTTTGGAGGGGGGGGGGGTGATCTTATCATTTTTTTTTGGGGGGGGGAGGCAAAGCCCCCACCCCCCACCCCTCGTAGACCCACGCCTGCGCCAGATCCTAATGGAGCCAGATGAAGTAAAAAATGAAAAATTATGTATCCCAGGGCCAGAACCAGGACTAATTCTGATAGAACACACAGCAACTATTATTACGAGTGTTGACCGTTTGCACGATCAAGTGGTTAATTAGGCCCCTATTGTAAACATGATATAAACCGGCCAGTGGAAGACAGCAGTTAGAATGAATGCATGCAGTTGTCTGTCAGGAAATCGTTTTCTATTGATAATAGTTCCTTATAGACATACTTATCGTCGATGCGATAACTAGAATATCAATCTAGTTAAGGCTGATCTAGCTTTTCGGTCTCGATCGGCTTGTCTGCGGTATACGATACGGAAGCTATCTGAACATAGGTGACGGAGAGTGTTCAGAGGCGGATCTAGGAATTTCGGTTAGAGGGGCGCAAAATATGTTGACAAAGGAGAGGCTCAGGATAACTTTTGCACGACCTAAGCGGAGCGCCACCACCGGTTGGCGCGCAGCGTACACATGGGCGCTGATACGGGGGGCCGTTGGGGACATGACCCACCCCCCATATTCGGACTGCTCCCATTGAACTTTGTGTTTTTCGCACATACTATTTTTTTTAAATGCCCTGTCCCCCAAATATTGAAGAGACTACTCGCGACAATTGCGTAACAACGAACATTTGTGGCTTGCAAAACCCCAAATGGCCGGAAACGGCACTTCCTGGGTGTCTAAGTTACATGTACCCAGGATGTTCTGCTGTTCTGCTGTTTTTGCTCTCTGGAGTCTGGACGTGGCGTGAAGCAAGTAAACACTGAAAAATCCACAATTATTCATGTCATGCCTCTATGGATCAGTAGCGTATGATGACAAGTTCTCTACATACCATCCATTCCCATGCATCCAAAAGGTCATGTTGGCACCATCATGTGTTCCTTCTCTCAAATAAAATTGAATTGCGAAAGAGGTGCCTTGGCAGTGGTCTCACCAGACTTTTCATTCTGGGCACAAGGGGGGCACATGCATTTGCTGGGGCGGGCACCATTTAATCATCTACACGGAGCGCCACCACCCCCCCATCGGTTGGCGCGGAGAGTACGAGAAAATTGTGGGTTTACGAACGCCCCAGATGGCCGAAATGACACTTCCTAGGGCGTTTTAAGCTGCTGCGATGTTCCAAGCTTCAAACACGTCTCAAGCCGCTGAAAAAATTTCACAAACGAAATAAAATCTTTTAAAAAAAATCCTCTCTATATTTTTTTAGGTGGGCGCGCGCCGGGGTGCGCCCCCTGGATCCGCGTACCCGCCACTGGTGGTCGCACCCATCAATTGATTGCCGAATACTTTATTTTGAATTTGCAAATAGACAATATTTGCCACAAAAAATAGCCCGGGCCCGCCGGTGGTAAGATGCAATTTTTGGACTCAACTTTTGGACAGCCTTTCTCACTTGAATTTTGAATCCTTTGAGTCTTTGCGTTCCCGGCGCATTCTCGATGCCGCACCGCATGCTCTCATATAGTATGTGGCACCGTGCACTCAATTTTCAACAAGTGGTCGCACATAAAAATTTAAAAAAAAATCACACATCCCGCCAGGTGGTAGGCCTACCCCCGTCTCCTCAACCCTCTTCACCTCAAGATAGCGATTTGTATGTTAGTTTTTTTGTTCATTTTAACTAACGGTCCCCTAGCAGGAAAACGACAACGTCTAATGAGAGAGCAACACACCAAGGTGGTGAAGCCATGTCTTAATGCAACGATAGGGAGTGAAGGAGAACTCTTCTTTCATTGCTAATTAAGAACAACCCAGAGTGATTTCAGCATTTTTGTTAAGGAACATCATATGTCTGCACAAGGCACATCATGCGTCTGAACATATCGATACATGAAATACCCGCGCGCGTAGGGCGCAAAATAGCGCGCGAAAATGGAACAGCAAAAATCACTCAACTTGATCATTTATTCATTCTGCATTTGTTTGAACACGTTGGCTGTCTGATATGTTGGCGACAGATCAGTGAAATTGTAGTCGGGCTAAATTATTGGGGGGGGGGGTTGCATTGTGTCCCCCGAACCAAAATATTAGGGGGACGCCGTCCCCCCCCCGTCCCCCCCCCGTCCCCCCCCCCCCGTCCCCCCCCCCCCTTCATGATCGCCGCCCTATGTGACATGAACCCATCATATTATGACAGAATAGGAGGCGGTGTTGACAAAATGTGATGTGGTGACAAATTGTGATGTGGAGACAGTTGGTAATGCAGAGACAACTGTTGATGATAATAGATGGTGCTTATGAGGCGCAAAATCTCCCGAAGAACTCTAGAAACGGACGAAGACAAAGGACGACTTCGAATCGGGAAAGGCTTCACTGAAGAGAAATTCCTTCAACTCGCTTTCAAGTTGATAATATTACTCACGGGAATTTCACGAATGTCTTTGGGAGCGGATTCCATACGACCGGGGCTGTGAATCTAAAAGAACGCTCTCCGGCAAACTTGAGATGACTTAACCCTGGAATTTCATCAGCAAACTTTTTTCAGATGATGATCGGAGAACGCGTGGTGGTTGGCAGGTGCAAAGAACATACGACATATATGTTGGGAGAATACTCTCAAAATAGCGGAAACACAGAATAGCAAACCTATATCGGATGCGGAATTCAATGGACAGCCAGTGAAGTTTTTCTTCCTAGCAACAAGACGAGCGACACAATTCTGGACCCTTCAAAGGCGACACAGTTGCTCAGCAGTCATACTACTTTAGAGCAGAATTGCAAAAATGAAGGCGGGGTAATAGGAGAGTCAACAAGACAATTTTCCAGATAGGTCACTGCGGTATACTGGGCACTGCGCCTCAAAGATAGAAAGGAAGAACAGCAGACATCATTGATGTGATCAGACATGGAAAGTGTCTGATCCATCAACCTCACGACGCCAAAGAGAATCACATTTCTTGAAAAAAGTGGCATGTGGGATAATAATGTGAGTACCTTCATTGTTTGCACAAACACCCTGGCAGCAGTGCTAACGGTCGAAACCTCTTAAGGTGGCCATCCATACATCCGTTGCGTGTCCGTTGCGCGTGCGTGGAAAAATCGAGTACATAGGATTAACATTAGTTACCATCCATACATCCGTTGCGCGTCCGTTGCCCTTCCGTGGCTATCCGTGTTTTTTGGTAATCGCGCAGAGAGCGATTTTCACGCACGTCAGAAAAATAACGGATGGTGGTACGGAGCGCCATTTAGGTATTTTAGGATGCCGTTTGTTCGGTTTATTAATTTTACGTGTATAAAGGTGCGTTTCCATGCACGGCGGGCGGGAGTGGGAAGGGCGTTTCAAATCGGTTTCGATAAGATAACATAGACCCGTTTCCTTGCACGCGGCGCGAACGGGCGGACGGGCGGTCGTTTTTTATTGAATCGATACATGACCGATTTTTCCGCGTGCCCGCGCTGTATTGCGCAATCGATTTCCGGGGATTTCCCTGGAATTACACTGGCTTTTCGTACTATACTGAAAGACAGAGTCGTTATTATATTTGGGGGAGGGGAGTCTGATGCAGGGAATAGAACCTAATTTGGTGTTTTAATATTCGTAATAATATCCAACACAGTTTTTTTCTCTAATCTCAACAAAGATACAATTATTTGAAGTATTTACATGTCAAGTGTCTGGTAATTAAATCCCCAAACCTGGTAGTTTAGAGTATAGTTATAATGTTTTTAGGCGCTATTGTTTACATTTACCACATTGCTAATGAGAAATTAAACGCCAACGTTAATTTCTAAACTTTAAATGTTTAACAAATAGGGCCGAAGTGCTTTGATTGCGGACAAGCACACTGGCCATCAATAGCCAATGGCTGTATTTAGATAATTGGCGATTTAGTTTCGACCGCGCCATGTTTGTCTCAAACACACGAGAATAATGGGTAAAATAACGCAGGGTCAACGGAAGCGCAACGGACGTATGGATGGCACTCTAAATTAATAACGGACGCGCAACGGACGCGCAACGGACACGCAACGCATGTATGGATGGCTAGCTTTACTGACTGAGCATGAGCTTATTACTATTCATCCAATGCGGAAAATCTTTAACATATTCCTGTATGGTAAATTTTGTACTCTCGAAGTTGCCAGATATGCCACACTGACTCGAGAGAATCATTATCATTAAGGTACCGCCAGAATGCAATACCTTATTCCGTGTATCTGGTGAGGGATCAAGCTGGACAATATGTGCGTATTCAGGGTCTGCCCCTCACGGGCCCCTTGAAAGGTTCGATTTCTCTGTCGGCGAGTATACCACAAAAACTCATAGTATGAACCTGATCGATACAGTGTTTCCCCCGCTAGTAGGATCTGGTCATGGGTGCAATGCTTGGAAGGCATTTGTTGGATTGAATTGGTCATTTCAAATTCATATATAGTATCGAACACCTGGCCTTCGGCGAGACTCTATTTCCTCTCTCAGTAGCCTGATTTTGTCAGAGAAGAACTGACAAAACTGTGTGGCAATTCGGCAAGAGGGATATTGGTCGGTAGTAGTGTCGAAATAGGGTTTTCTAGTCACTCTAAAGAGCTGTTTTGTTGAGAATACAGAGTCAATACTGTCACCGAAATTTAGTATCTTGGTTTCAGTAACGCAACTTTTATGGGGCGACAAATAGTTATGTAGTGACAATGACTATGCGGTAACAAATAGCTATGTCATGAAAAATGGCTGTATAGTGACAAATGGTGATGTGGTGACAAATTGTGATGTGGTGACGATTGGTAGTGTGGTGTGGGATATTTTTTAGTGGCGAAGGTTATTCATGACGACAGGCCATGTGATGACAAATACTGATGAGGAGACATATGTTCATATAGTTACAAAAAGGTTATGTGGTGACAAATGATTTTGTGACGACAATTGACGATGTGGTGACTAAAGGGCCGGTCACACTATAACGATTTTTCTATCGTTCTGCTACACGATCTTTTTAGATTTCAGGCTGAACCAGGAAGGAGAGGGTCTGTGTGGTAACAATTGTCATGAATACTAGTACATTATCACAATACCTTCTCAAGATCGAAAGTGTTCGAAAAAAACTCATTCCTAAATGACGTCATATCGAAAAATGGTAAGAGGCGTACGATAAATCGTGAGCTCAACGATAAATAGGAAAATGTGATTATCAAAACGCCGGGAAGTGGCTTTTCCACACTGGAATGGTTTGGCAAATAGCGAATCAAGTCCTTCATCCATGCGGCGGTGTTCCAGCCGTCATATTAATAGGCTCGGTATTAATCGATCGGGGCCTAACCATAATATCGGATCGTTGCACGACACGATATCGTTATAGTGTGACCGGCCCTTAATACTAATATATCCATAAAATCAGCTGTGCCGACCAGACCTGAGTGAAAGAAGTTCGTATATAGTTGGTTACCAAAGCTTTGTGTTTCTTTCGTCATGGTCAAGGTTACCTAAGGTCGGCAGAGATCGAACGCAAGATATGTTGAGGGTTGCTGCTCGGTGTGCACGTTAGTAATAAAGCGTGAATAGTTCCTTTTGTTTGGGGGTCCTGTTCAAAGTCATGTTAGGTCAGTAGAGGCCGTATTCAAGTCACTGTTCTTGACTGTTCGCGAACGTGCAGCGCGAGGACGAGAATTCTCACGAAGAACACGTTAGGCAGTAGAACGATAAGAACGGAATTAATTATGCTGCGGTTCGATGGGGGCGTAGGCCTTCAGATATATTAGTGAAAATGTGTGTATGCTAGTTTGTGGATATGATAAGATTACGATGCATCAGTGGATTAGAATCATGGCTGGTATGTTATTTTCCCACATTGAAACATGATACGAGAAATGGTATTGTTGCAAGGAAAAAGGTTATGGAGTTTATTCGGCAAATTGCTACGCCTTTTGGCTTTCTGCCTCATGAATCCACTTTTTTGCAGGCCTTCATATGTTCATTTGCGGGACTCAAATTCCTGATAGATTGGGAGAAACCCTAATCGTGCCTCGGCTTGATATGCACGTGCGGTTCGTGAATAATGAATAGTCCCCTGGGTGACGTTGTCTGTTCTTAGATAGTTCAAGGAGGTTACATTACTGCTCCAAGTGCATCTCGCCTTTGTGTCATGAAGCAATCAAACATACCGAGTCCAAATTAGACATTCGGTATGTGGGTTACAGACATGCCAAGGATGAACCCCATTGCTCACTGTGTCGGGTCGAGGTCATTATTGGGCGAACCTCGGAAAACTTTTCATCACGATATCTAACGAACGCATACATATATCAAGTTCACAAATAAGTACATGGGTTGCAGATAGGGAAGTGGGAAGTTGTGAACCATTATTGCCTTCGATACTTAGCATGTAGTTCACACGACCGTCCAAGAAGAAGTAATTAACAATCAAACATTACTCATTTAATCCTGGGGTGAACCAAGGTTTGTAAATGATACATATAGTAGCCTACAATGTATTCATGTATTGTATTTGCCTGTTATCCACGTAAGGGGAAAAAGACCCCTACTATTTTGTAACGACGCGGGTGAACACACGGTGACTAAAGAAGGGAATGATCACTTGGTGCTAACTTGACAGACAACCAGACATCCCCGATGATCCTCAAGTTACGTATTACCTACTTGTCTGCGTAAAATATTTTTAGATGCTAGGTGTACTACCATGAAGCATCATGTGGTAACGGGTATTCACAGCAGAAAAATATGGCATGGAACCATTACGCTGAGTTGCGATCTTGTTAACATGGTCTATTATACTATAAGGCAGGCTATATTACAAGGTACCGGTAATTCCCTCATGTTTTAAATATCAATTTGGCGAGTTCAGAGATAATCTCCACTTCTATGTTTTTATAGAAATTCCGGTGAGACGTAGCTGCAATCATGGCTTGACTATTTTGTTCTTCTAATAATCATGCTATGAACATGAACGGGAAATTCTACGGTCATTTTAACGTTTTCCAGACTCACTGTAAATCGTAGCAGAAATGATGCAATGTTTTCAAATATTTCTCATCAGCTGTTTAAACTTTTTCTTTGACTGTACTAAATAAATATTATTCCCTCCTTTGTATTTGAATGACCGTCACGTAACTTGTTTCAGAAAATTTGCACTAAGTAATTAATAGTGTGACCGATCCCATGCTGCAATCGATCGCGATAAGTACTACCAGGCGTAAAGAAAATGCCCTCTCACAAAATTGAAAGGGTATTCCAATTAGGCTGCACATACCTACATCCTAGTTGAAACACGAGAATCATAATGAAAATTTTTGGGAAACAGGCCGCGTCATAATATTCCGGAACACCATGAACGAATAACACGACTTTTACGGCTGATGGTCCTATTATTTGTTCATGGGAAGCCGCACCCCATTACAACTGGAACTCCGAAATGGTCGATGAAAGTCCATTAAATACTACTTATCCTGGGAGCGGTGAAATGTAAGTACCGCCTCCCTAGTTTACGATGGAACACAAGTACTTGGAGCCTTGCGACCGCGAGAAATTTACAAATGCGTCAAGGGAGAGCCCTCTAGAAAACACCTGTCGTTCTAACTAAAAAGTTTCACTTCATAAAGTGAGAATAATAATGATGAAAAACGATGGTGGGTCAATTTTGTGTTCGAAATTTAGTGCATCTTCCACTACACTTGTCGATTGCATTACAGGAAGAAATAACCAAAAACAAGAGCACTAATTGAACAGTTGCGCACCTAATGGAAATGCTTCACAATTTTGAACACTTGATAGGTTCCATTCTACCTGTTCTGTAGGAGAAACGAATTGACTATTCCAACACAATGACTAGGACTGATGCATAAATGATCTTTCACTTCAAATTCTGGACACCCCATGTCGAATTGGTCATTGATGACACTGATCACATAATCTATATCTATTCTTCTGTAGAATAAGCAGTATGATTTTACTAACAAAATGGCTAAGCGTGATGCATAGGTGACATCTGACCTCAAATTCATGAAAACCTCTGGAATGTACAGTTAGTCAGTGATAATAGTGACCAAATTTTATGATCATCAAAACTATTCCGTAGAGGCTGCTTGACTGTTCGAACGAAATTGGGGAAATTTACCTTTAGATGATTTTTCACCTCAATTTCTTAAACATCATATATGTATCATTCGTCAAATGACAATACTGACCTACTTTCATGATCTTCTGATCTATTCTTCGGGTGACAAAGCTGCTCAACAATTCAAACGAAATGACAGAAACTGACCTGTACACCATCTTTGATGACCGTCCAATCTATTCTATCTGAGACCACAGTGTTTTGAACAAAAATTGTCTGTTTGCATTACTGAACAAATATGTTAGGCTATACCGTATCCTACAAAGTTATTACTTGTCCCTTGAAGTAGAATTTTAATATTCCAAGGATAAAGACATGACATATCAGCTGAGTAGAAGTAACCGCTTGACTGTTCGAACGAAATTGACCCCTAGAAGACCTTAGACCTGAATATTGGTCCCATTGATAACTGATCCACTTCCATTCTATAGGAGCAGCTTAACCGTTTTGAACGAAATGGACCAAATTGACCTCGAGACTTTCCTGAACACCCCATATGTACCAACCTGTGATCAGCTGTGAAGAACTTGGCACTACTCCTGAAGTCCCTGAAGTACATGAGCATCCTCCACCCCACGTCTATGAGTTCATTGTCGATCTCCTTAACAGTAACAAGAACCAGCAATTTCGATGCCGCGATTTCTAGCAAAATCGAGTAACCTAAAGCTGCAATCATCACGGCTGCCAGATCCATGAGCGCCACAAACATGACCCATGGCAATCACTACAGACACCAGTGGATGTATTGAGATGACCCGGAATGACCTCCGAGTCAGAAGTGGGAGCAGCATCACAGCGAGTCATTGCTCATCCCATACATGTAAACCTTACGTGATCTATCCAGATATCTCTGTTGATTTAAGGGCATTCTACCCAGTTCAGCGACGTTATACGCGACTTCTCGGGAGATGCCACAGACATCTGACTCTGAGGATGCGAATCTTCTAATGTCAGTCCAAAGCCCTGCCTGGAAGTATAGGTCTTGCCATATGCGTTTTTCCATTTTGTGTGGAGGTTGCCATGTCAGTGAGCATATGCTTTGTTGGTTGTGATCCGGGAAATCCGAACAACAACAACAATGACAACAAGGCTAGTATTTGAAAACCTTTTGAAATGTGTTAGTCAATAACCCTCCCAACTAAAATTGGAACATCCTCGTTTAAATGAAGACTCAAGTCTGCTTCATTTTCCGGCAAGAACTCTTCCGATTTGCTCTTCAGGCGAAAACGATAGAGTCGACTCTGAACCCTCGAGCCTTATTGCGGAGCGCGCGAGGCTTCTGAGATGAAAGTAACTTGTGAGTACATCTTTGATCGAATGCGAAATGGGTTAAGAAGCAATTCGGAAAGTGACTCTTTGTATCAGAAGGGAAGATGCTTTTTGGAGATAATGGATATTAAAATGGTGTCCTCTGATATAAGTTCCTATGGAATAAGAATACGAAAACATCTGTATTGCTCATTAATGATATGACTCGCTGGTGAGACGACTATGTTTTAATGTACTCTCCATGGGCGTTTGCAGCATATTCGTATTTTCAGAAATAACAGGAACTCATATATATATAATATATATATATATATATATATATATATATATATATATATATATATATTATATATATATATTATATATATATATATCTATATATATATATATCTTATATATAGGTGGGAAACAATTTTCCCATAGAAGTGGATAACCTTTACTGACACATCGGGTATCGACGCACTTGTGAGGGAGTCTTTAGCAATTACTTCTGCCTCACTCGAGTAGGAAACTAGGAAGATTAGATGCTGTAAGTGCGTTCCAATGTTAAGCAACCTTGAACACGCCTATAATGTTCAATAGATTCAGTGATTATTCATGCCTGACTGAAATGTAATGGAGAACAAGAAGGACGAGAATGCGAAAAGTGTGCCTAAACTTCCTCCAGGAAATTTCGTAGAGGCTTTTCAAAGTTTCACTGACACTCTGTTGTTAAGTGGGAAATATCCCACATATAGTTTAGTGATGTCTATGTTTTTTTCGTGTATTCAGCAATTTTTCCTCACGCTTGTGATATAATCTACCGTTTTCCTTCTATTTCGCATGGCGCATCAATCCGCAAAACGCATCAGGCAGAACAAACAACAATGAACGTGCAAGGCAAAAGTCCTTTTAGCTAAACAAAGTCTGGCTACTATTTGCAATGTACTTCATTCTTTCCACGGAATATCTCACGATAGCTTGTTTCCAAGTTGTGGGAAGTGACCATTTTGGAAAGACGTATTTACTATTCTGATCAATACAGGTGAGAAGACATTGACATTGTCTTTCAATAATCGCGCAAGAAAAGGATCAAGGTTGCAATTTGTGGGAAGAGCTCTCATAATAATCAATAATATTCTCAACATTATCTTGAGAGAGTACTTTCAACGTGAACCAAACTCAAACATTCCTTGAAGTGTCGGCGGGATCAGTGGCAGGTAGTGTGTACAACTCTCGTCTGATCATGCTGAAAGAAAACTGTCCAAAACCGGATGCAAGTTCCAACATTTCCATGCTGTGGTAGAGGAATAACCGGTTTGCAATCAGGTAGTGTATCTATCAATTTGAACAACTTCTTTTGATCTCCTTTTGTATCAGATATAACACGTGAGTGAAAGTCTTCTCTGGCTTGGTTCAAGTCTGAGGTGTGAACATCACGCCTGGATTTGTAGGTTTGGAAATCGACGTCCGCCGTCCGATCTTGTGCGTCTCCATCTTATCTCTGTTTTGACGTTTCCTTCGCTTAAGAACATTATGCTGTCATTGTACCATGGTACGACAGTTCTTAGAAAGACTGTTTTGGTACTCTTGGGGGCGTGCTTGTCAATGATCTGAGAAACAATGGGATCTTACGAACATGCCAAGGAAATCCGTTTAATTCATATTTGTCAGTTTGGTAAGCCGCTCGGATAGTCGCGTTATTAGCTAAGAAGCTTCCTAGTCAATTGAGTGAAAATTTTCGTACGCGATGGTTTCGATATAATTTGAGTAACTAAATGAAGAAACGAATAAATCAATAATTTCCTCTACTGAGTGATAATTGTTATAGGATTGGCAGAGTGCTTGAGGACACTATTCTTTATAATTTTGCTCTCCTAATCGGGAGAAAATAACGCCCAATAATTGCCAAAAGCATAGGCATGTGAATAGAGATGACATAAGTATATGGGCCTACTGCTGCCACTTGAATGCAGCTTCCTACTGCATCTTTGTTTAAAGTATGAAAACTACACGAATTAACAGCAAGGATCACTGATGTCAGTTTGCGAATCTATCCCGATAGCAAGCAACAGTTTAAAACTTTTTAGCGGAAGAAGACAACTTCTTTTTGAGAGGATCTTAGTTATGTTTATTGACATCAATAAATTAGATAAATGGGGTATCACAAATTACCCGTTATTTTTTTCGGTATTACTAATACAAAATTTCAACTGTTCGTTAAATAAGATTATAGCGTGACGCCATAGTCACTACCCCAAAGGGCAAGTTTACATCCTCTGAATTAGCGGCGTTATAGTTCATATTCTGATATACCGATCATACATGTCATACAGAGAAAGTGTAAGGCAGACACGGAGAACTGCCTCGGTCCATGCTTTTCACTTTTCATGTTATACGAATTCACCAGATTACTGAAGTAATTATCGCAACAGATCGTCCCTGTGCATGTAAAGATTCACTTTAGGGAGAATTGTTGGGTTAACAACGCAATCGATAAAATCGCGTACAAAAACGACATTGCACAAATTTAATTCCCATGACATAATTGTACTGACAACTGGACAACGTCTTGTCAGCCATTGGGAATTAGCTTCTTTTGATAGAAAAGATGCCAAATGCTGAGAAAATGGTAAGATTCACTATTCACAAACTTTCACAAAAATTCACAAATTTATATAAGTCGTGTTGGAAACCCACAGAAAAGCTTTCATGGTCGCTATTGTTGAAGAGGATAATCGAAATATAAGTAGTGGGATAGGCATCCAGTATGGTCTGTATATAGGCCTATAAGTCAAGGTGTTTGCCAAGTTTGTATGTCACGCCCAATGGTCGGCAATCAACGCCACACAACCAAACCTACAAACAGCTCGTTTAATTCCGGTGATATATCATCTAGAGAACATTTCAGGCTTAATCCACTGCGTACAGAACATTGCAGTATCTAAAAGCGAGTTCACTCTCGGTAAGCGTACCTGACACGGCCACCGGATCAGTTTTGACTATATATATGCGCACCCAAAAACATGCAGTACTTGGCTACTGATACTGGCATATAACTACTGTACATGGGCGTGTAGAACAACCCGGAAACTTTCCACTTACATATTTCGTATCGAAAGAGCGCAGCTAGAATTTTGTCGCTACATGAAAATATTTACAAACCAACTGCAGCTTTGGAAAGGAGCGCAAGCCTTGGGCAAAATATGATTTATTTACTTCCCTGATAGTAGGGTTGGGGGATATAACAAATGATATTCATTCTGAAGGCCGTCGTAACACTTCATGTGAATGAAATTTCAAGGAATCTGCATAGAAGGGTCCTGTCAGGGTCTTTAAACAGGTATTCGGTCTCCAGCTGGGGGACCACTTTGTGAACGGACTAAACTCCGGCTGAATAATATAGGCTAGAAGCCTTCCACGAAAACTTGGCAGGTGAAATTGGTGAAAACCAAACCAGTAGCAAGGTCTCCCATGGTAGTATGCTTTGTGAATTCTAAAAAAAAATATTTTTTAGATTATTGTTTAATTTTGATGCTCGAAGCATTCACTGGCTGCAATTGTCTCAGCCTCCTCGGTGAAGGAAATACTTAATTGCTGATATGCCTCTTGGATCAATTGCCCGGGATAATTAATTGTACGGAAAATAATACTGAATATATGAACTCTCCAAATAAAATTGGGCCACGGCAATCAATACGGCCGAATCAACTGCCGACTCGTAGGAACAGTATAGTACTCGGTCTGCCACGTTTAACAGACTAATTTAGCATCTTTGATGCACTGGGTGATAACGTTCTAGGTGTCTAACAATCAGACATTAGAAGGATAATCCACACATATTGTCACATTTGACGGGGAGGGTCTCAAAATGCAGTGTGTACCGTATATTCCAGTGCTGTCGGAAGTACAGCCCCGGAGTATTATGGACCAATGTGACAAAGACAGTGTATGCGGTACTTGTACAAAAGGTACGATCTTCTGAAAACCCTGTGAATACCCTATTGTTTGTAAAGCTCCAGCTGTCGGAGCAACCAAATACCCATTGATGGATTAACTTCAGGAATGGGACAATTAGCGGAACGAAGGCATACTCCTCTGTTGTTACATTGTATGCTGGTAAATATGCAAATATAGAGCTGAGCTCATACTAGATTAATATAAGGCACCTGTAACGGTGGAATTTGGTCAATGGTTCCGCATATTATAGTGCGGTATTCTGCATTGAAATTGGAGTATTTTGGGTAATTCCACAATGGAAAGGAAGATGGAAAAACAACCGCAGTAGCCACCTATAATATAGGCCAGGTTTTTTGTACCCCAATTTCCAAACCATTGACACACTACATGACCACAACCAATATAACACTGAGAGGTTATCTGAAATGTATACCAGCACGATCATTAATGGGTCGTATAATTATCACATCACCGCTATGCAATCGCCATGCAGCATAGGTGTAAAATTGTAAAGTGACTCTCAATCGGATCAACTGCTACACGCATGCCATATTGTTACGCAAGATGACGTGCTCTTATCTTGCGACAATGCGATTTTGACATTGTGTGAAGGTGTTATTGTCACCTTCACACAATTCCGATGCCTTTAATAGGCAAATACAAATAATGTGGGTAAAGCGTCCACAACTAATAATTGCAATTTGAAATTTGCCTCAACTTAGGAATTAGATCCTAGTCAGTAATTTTGGTTAATTGAATCAGTGAGGCACCGAGGCTATGGCGAACAAGCCTTTTTCTCGATGCTTTTTCAGTCGCAATGCAGGTTACATGATTTAGCAACGGATCGCGGAACGAGTCCACCGCTTGCAGGCATGCAATAACAGATTTTTATTCGTTCAGTCCATAACCTGCAATATTTTGGTTCATTTCACATTCATGAAAACCCCCTTTTCTTTAGTTGATTATCTTGAATTTAATGATATAATTATACGAACTCACTAGGTATGATAACTCGGAAAGGTTATCTGCAATGTGTCACTAGACAAGGAAATCCACAATGTAAAAGGCATAGCAATTGAACACTATGCCTTCGTTGGATTCTCTGGGAGACTAAGTGGGGCAGGCAATAATACTTTTTATATGTGGTAACAGCCAAAGTAGCATAATTCCTTTAGATAACTATGCTGAAAATTAAATGGTTTTCCGCCATCTAGCTTTGTTGCGTAAATATTGCACACTGAGAATGAGCTACAGTGGTCAAATGAACGAAGCATTGGTAAAAGGTGAGCGGATCAGTCACATTGGCCGTTGATCCCAGCACAGTGTACCTCTAATAAAGGTCACCCTGCTTACAAAACACGAGCTTTACAGGCGAACCCAATTAAATAAGGCCGCATAATACGGTACAGTGAACCAGTGCAATAACCGGAGTCACTTAACTTTGTGCCTTACCTTGTTCAAGCTAAGTTTGGATTAGCTGTATGGGCAAACCTCTAATACATTCTGTTCATTATTGATACAGACAAGCCTCTAATACAGGCCGGCAAGTAGTGAAATGGGCCAATGGGGCAGTCAAAAATGTATAATGGATAAAGCCTTTAATACAGGCTGACAAATAATGAAATGGCAAACCTTCAATACAGGCCGTCAAATATTTATAATGGATAAAGCGCCTCTAATACAGGCTGACAAAAATAATGAATGATATGGGCAGGATGGGCAAACCTATAATACAGGTCGCAATACTGTTTACAGTATTCTGTAAGGCCGTAGGAAAATCCTAGACTCTATGCATGGCCTCTTGTAATTTGGGCTGGGTATACTCACGTAGGCTATAATATTTAGTGTAGCTCGACAAAGACGAACACAATTACTCTCGGATTCAACCGGCTGCGCATTAGTGTTGCACGACAATCAAGTTGCAAGTCCCAGGCACACGCGAAAAAGCAACACTGGGAACATGCACTTAGGCGATAGTTCAGGTATGAGGTGAAAACGAGCAGAGCAGAACCGCACTGGCCTGCACTGCTCGACGTCCGAAGGCTCAATGAGGTGGTTCGATTGTTCTTCTCCTGTTAGAGTGAAGTGACGTGTGACGTAACGGTATAATGTTTGTGATTAATGACCAGTTGCTTCTTGAGACCAATTTATTAATATTCGGGGTTCCTACGCGTCTTAACAATGTCATAATGAGAGAGAATTGTTTCACATAAGTTATTCAGCGTATAGAGGCAATATATACAGAGAGTTGTATGCTAAGAGACTACAATAATACTTTAAGATAGGAACCAATTGGAGAAACTTATACTGGTACCCAGTGATTGAAAAGGGTAAGAACTGTGAACGTTTTTTTCTCAATTCAGAGAAAAGGAATTATACTAATAGAATCAACTAGTGAAGCCGGGATTTTTTTTTACGAGATTTTTATTTTTTTATTTTTTATCCACCAGAAGGAATTGGGAATATGGTCCTTCCGTGTTGAGAAATCCATCATTCTGTTCTACGTATCTGACTACGAGGCACCAGGATTGGAGGGTCCTCCTGTTGGTTTTGCTGTAGAATTATTCAGAATTTTTGTTGTGATAAATTAGGTTGGTTCTCAATACTTTGAACTACATCAAATTATGCTTACAAGAATGGTCAATTATCAATTCTTCGGAGGCATGGGGTTATTACATATATTCCAAAGCGACTAAGCTTGAAGATTTATTGACGAACTCGAAACCTATTTCACTACTGAATACCAGTTATAAATTTGTATCATTGTGTATTTCAAACAGACCTAAGTTGTTTTAGATAGCCTCGTTCCGTGTAACCATTACGGATGTTTTTTTTTAAAAGGTCAGTATATAGCTGACTGTTTATTTGTGTCTCTTATAATATACTGTACTTCCTACAGGAGAAACAGAAAACCGGGTAAATGTTTGCAATTTGTTTCGAAAAATATTTCGTTTTCAGTTTCTTTTAATTTTATCAGACAGGTGCTGAGTTTTGTTTTTCTTCAATTTTGGCCCTTCCATTCGCTGGTTTGCTTGCTTCTATAGTATCGCCACTTCTTCAGTTATTTCCCCGATGTTAAAACAGTCGTTTTTGGTGGTGATTTTCTCGTGTGCTCAATTTTATCATTATCTTAGTAAGACATATTTCCCGATCGGAAGTACGAAAAGGGCACTCAACAATAATATCTCTATTGCATTATATTAGAGAGTATTTTTATTCAAACTGTTAAATACTTATTAGTATTATGAAGAAAATAACAAATGGGAAAGGTATTGGCGACCCTTGGTTGATATTCTCGGATGCTACTAATTTCATTAATTCTGTATATATATACACATAAAGATATTTCTCTGGTTCGCATAATGTTATTTATGTTTCGTAATATTCATGAAAAATAAATAAAGACCTAGAAAGTGCAGAAACGAAGACTTAAGTCCGTTCATTCTCCGGATCTCTTCGTTGCAAGACTGCTCTGACACGGCGCGCGATAGGAGTGTATATCCCCACCTTGCGATCAGTTGTGAAGATGGTTATATAGTTTGCCATATGTGGATGGCAATATTGAATAATGACTAGCTTTCATATATTGCAATTTTCACCGCGAATGTAGTTTCAAAGCGCTTTACATGTCATTTCCAAATGCGCCAATTGGGCAAATTATAGCTGATGACCCCGAAATTCAAGATGGCCGCAAGATGGCCGCCATTGGTGTGGTGTGGCCACGCCCACTTCCCGACTGGTCCGAGGTTTCTTCGTGGCGAACATGTACACCAAGTTTCAAGTCAATCGGATACTTCGTTATTTTTGCGAAAAGATTCAAAATGGCCGCCATGTGGGGTCTAATGGGGCGAAAATTAAAGTTGGTCCCAAAACAATCGCCATGTTCTGAAACACGCATATCTGCGAAAAAGTAAGTTCGTCCAAAAATTCAAGATGGCCGCCGTTGGAGCGGTGTGGACGCGCCCACCTTCGAACTGGTCCGAGATTTCTCCATGGCGGACATGTACACCAAGTTTCAAGTCAATCGGATAAAGTTCTATTTTTGCGAAAAGATTCAAAATGGCCGCCATGTGGGGTCTAATGGGGCGAAAATTAAAGTTGGTCCCAAAACGATCGCCATGTTCCGAAACGCGCAAATCTGCGAAAAAGTCAGTTCGTCGAAAAATCCAAGATGGCCGCCGTTGGAGGGGTGTGGCCACGCCCACTTTCGAAATCGTCCAAGATTTCTTCATGGCGGCCCTGTACACCAAGTTTCAAGTCAATCGGATACTTCGTTATTTTTGCGAAAAGATTCAAAATGGCCGCCATGTGGGGTCTAATGGGGCGAAAATTAAAGTTGGTCCCAAAACAATCGCCATGTTCTGAAACACGCATATCTGCGAAAAAGTAAGTTCGTCCAAAAATTCAAGATGGCCGCAAGATGGCCGCCATTGGAGGGGTGTGGTCACGCCCACTTCCAAATTGTTCAAGATTTTTACATGACAAACATGGGTGCTAAATTTCAAGTAAATCGGACAATGCGTTGGAGAGCTAGAGCGTTAACGAGAATAAAATGCGTTTAGTCGAAAATCCAAGATGGCCGCCGCTAGAGCAGTGTGGCGATGCCCACTTTCGAACTTGTCCGAGATTTATTCATGACAAACATGGGTGCTAAATTTCAAGTAAATCGGACAATGCGTTGAAGAGCTAGAGCGCTAAGAGAAACGCGCGGCGGCGGCGGCGGAGACGGAGACGAAGACGGGGACAGAGACGGAGACGGAGACGACGGGCAGCCAAAACCATGATACCCCCTGGACACTACAGTGTCCTAGGGATATAATTAGCACCCTCGCGCCTGTTTACGTAAGTCGGAAGGCTTCTGCAATGAAAGGTATTACTGAGATCAGTTTCCATCAAACGCAGGATAGGCTGCGAATCAATCCGGAGAGTGATTGCTTGTATAAATGGAAGAGATGCTTCCTAATGACAATGGGAATTTAAACGGCGACGGAATAGGAGAACGAAGAATATCCGTATTGCCCGATATTGATATCATCCTTTGTGAAATAAATGTATGTCTTCTATTACTCTTCTCGTGCATTTGCTGACAACAGCTTCGTATTGCAAAGAATGGAATACTAATTCATCATGTTAAAAAAAAAATTAGGGTAGTAAGGAGAAGAAAATCGTTCTTGACGCCGCTGCTTCTTAATATTTCGAATTCCGAATTAGTAGTCGAATATTATATTTTGAAAAAGAGTGGCCATGCCGACCGCCTCAGAAAATATTAATGAAATATTTCGTTTAAATTTTTTTACTGTAGTATTTCATAAAAGCCTATATCGTACAAATAAAAATTATGTAACATTGCATTGTTTTGAGAAAAAAGGTGTCAATAAAGTTGTACAACATGAAAGAAAAAATCTCAATATCTAACCTATATTTGTATAAAGGTGAGAGACAGTCTACCCATAGAGATCAATACACAACCCCTACCCATCGAGGCATCAACGCATTGTGATATACGGTGCCTTTAGTAACTAACCCTGCCTCACTCCGTGAAAGATAAGAAGATGAGAAAGTAGGAGGAGTGTGTTTCAATGTTCAATTTTTCGCTGTAGTTCCCCGAAGGCTTTTCAAATCCTTTGTCAATTTAGTTGGCTCCGACTAACGCAGCATTACATGCCTGTAATGTAGAACGCTTCAGTAAGTATCCCCGCCTCACTCAACAAGAAAAGGATGGAAATGCTGTTGAGTGGGCTCCACTTCTTTTCCATCTATCTCCACGAAGGCTTCTACAGATCTAAGTCTTCATTCATTTTTTTAAGGAGTGAAATGCTAATCGTCTCCTCTCCAATGACGTGCATATACGTGAAGTATCAATGGTTAACATTCCCATATTTGAAAATGTCAAAAACCGCCCACCACGCTGAGCTTTCAATTTGTTTCTTGTTCTTCATTGTTTTGTTTGTCAGATTGGGTTTAATATTTGCACTTTGAATGTCGCATTGTATTTTTGTTCTCACTGGGTATGTATTTTAGAAGCTTCGCTTCAGCGTCACCGCTGTATTCAGGGAGATTAAAACGAGGGTGTATGGAATATGTTAGCGGAATGAATTAATGATAATGTACTCACCTTTGAGTCAATGTTTTCTGCTATTATAACCTCTCTTTGATTGTATGATCGTATAAGAACCTAGATTCCATACCTCCACTTATCATAATTGCAAGCTGCTCTCTTCTTATTAGTCGACTGTCTACTCCTCAAGTAGTTACATGTTTTGTTACGGAATATGATGGAACCAATGTCAAAGTTGCCTTACATTTGGGTGTTTTCAGAGTTCATTCAGAGATATGATTTGTTTCCTGGAGAGATTCCCTGTTTTTTCTTCCTCTCATTTTGGGGTTGTAGAATATGGATGACACCGCAGGCTTGGACTAACGACTAACGACTTGGCTTACCCAGTCCGTTGTTAAACTGATTTTTTGGTCTCGAATGATCAATTCCCGTTAGAAGTCACAATAGGGTCTTATGCCTTCATGACTAGCCCATTCAGGAATCTACCCCAACACGGGGGTCGAGGAGTTGCGGCGAATGAATCACATGAGACGCCTTTAAAATTATTGGCATGTGTTTTCTTAAAAATTACAATTACTGAGACTCAGTAATTACCTTTTTTTTTGGGGGGGGGGGGGAGGGGTTCCACAATTGCTATGAACACTATTGAAATATTGCTACTGCAACCTCCCATCCACGTTTAGGTGTCTACATCATCCATATTCATTGTGCCTTCACACTATGTTGTCAAATCCTGATTATAGATCATTTTTCTCAGGTCTCCCGATACGCTCATAAAACATTCAACATAAATCATACGCACGAGAATTCGTTACGAGAACACCTTCGCAAACAATTGGTTTAGTTGTTATGGGGAAACACTTGTTCTTCCACCCTTTCGGAGAGGTGTTTCACGTCAAGCTCTTTTGGCAAACAAAAACTGTAGCTAACTTAGCTTAGGCATATATTGTTCAAGTAAACAACGCTTTAATCAATCTCCACACAAGCAATGGCATTAAATGAGAAGAAACAGTGAAATCAGAATATATGAGCCGAATCTGGCATTGCGTAGTTGCTACGCTAAGCGAGAAGAAGGACGGGGGTATATGCCTATAGGGTATGGAGCTGAATAAAGGCAAGCGTTAGGCGCTATTAAGCTGCATCGTTACAATAAGGATTCATCACCTGGAGCTTCTTGTGGAACATAAATAATAGTTGTAAATAATGGCAATAACGTCCATTGGGGTTTAATCCAGTATCAGTATCAGATGATTAAAGGTTTTTTTTTCTTTTGAAAAATATGTAAGTAGTGATCAGTATATTTCTGGGGTAGATTTCCGATCAAAGTTTGTAATTTTGTCTGAACCGAGCAGAATTTCACCAAATGTCATATCTAGGGTGAGTTGAAGTAGGCGTTCACAGGATGCCTCCTGAATATCTCTTAGAGCATCGCTCTCAGTGTTTAATCAACCTACCAACGTATATTCATAATGCACCGCCCTTCCCGGTCTGAGAGTAAATTACATACTCGACGATTGGTCTCGTGGCTCTTTCTCTTTGGTACGATGAAAAAAAATCTGAACCTCACATCGAATTTTGGTCGGGTCTGAAAGTAAGATAAAATAGGAACTCTGTGAATAACGACAGAAGCCGATAACTGAATTGGAAAACAGATTGAAAACAACACGAGATATGAAAGTCCATGAGCGGGCGTCGTGTTGTTACCCTCTCACCTCTGTAACCTAATATTCCTGGTTAGATATCCAGGTAAAATGGAACAATTCAATATGACAGTATGCTCACAGCTCCAACTATTTATCTGTGCCATTTAAAAATTTACCGTAAGAATAACAAATACGATAAACAGAAGACGGTGAACGGTGAACAGAGAGAATGGTTAACAGAGAGGAAAAGGAAAATCGTAGGTGAAAATTGACTTCTTATGGCTGGTTAATGACTGTCTTGTCCTCATGTTAACCCTAGTTATTTCACTAGCTGCTTTTATGACCTGCTAACACCTGAACACACAAGATCGGGAATTGCATGACCAGATGGCTGGTGAACCTAGATATACGCCACCGCTCTTATGACCTGAAATTGACAGATATGGCTGCCTTTTACATTTTCATCATGAAATCAATTGCGACAAGTACTACTTGGCGTAATGAAAATGCCCTTCCACAAAATTGAGGAGTCTCTGAAATACACATACACCTTACTTGAAGCACCGGTATCATAATAAGAAGTCTGGGAAACACTCATAAACACTCATATATACTGATGTGCGGTTGCGTCATTGCTATCTCGTACACAACCAAACTTTAGCAACAACACCAGTTTCACAGCTGATGGTCAGATTATTCGTTCACGAAAGCCATGTCATACTAATCCCCGTGGATGCGGTGGTACAGAAAGAAAGTTCCCCAGTTACGAAAAGAAACACAAAAAACCTGAAGCCTTACCGCCTAGTGGAAGTTGAAATTACGCCATCTAGAAAACACTTGACGTTCCAACTAAAAGTTGACCTTCATAAAAATGAGAATAATATAGAAAAAAAATACTGTACGGGGTCAATATAATAGTTGTGTCAAAAACGTGTCGATTGCGCAACAGGATCTGTTATTCAGTGTGTACTTTTTGCAACATGTGAGAGGATTCACTCAAGCCAGTGGACATACGTCTGACTGTCAACTTGAACAATTGCTAACATCACTATAGACCATAGCCGGCTCTCAGTCAGAGAGGTGCGACCCCGACACAGTTAATTGATACCCCAATCGGAAAAAAGCCACTCCTTTGGTTACTGTCCTCTTTCTACGTCGAAATTTACTTCTCGAATCACGCCACGATTTTTCCTCACGTTCTCAAAATTGTTAAATCTCAAGAGATCAGTTGGTTGAGACACTGGAGAAGTATGACGCAGTACTCGCGGTAATGGTGCGTTTGTTGTCTTAGTTGACAGGTTGCCAGATATTTTCGGGAAGAAACCGAGTTCTTTTGTAATAGACACACTAACTCCAGAGAAAAAGAAAGTAACCACGGCCTGAAATTCCAGCCCTGAAGACTGATGTACGCCGGTTAGAACGAGCTTGGCTTCGCTCACCCTTGGAAATCAGCAAACAATTTTTCATGAAGCTCGAACCCCCTACCATGATGAGTGTGAGAGAGCCAAAAACAAGCGAACGAGGAGGCCGTTGATTCCACCCTACCGACCCACGACGATGACCAACAACTGGCTCTTCTTTCGGAATTTGAGCCAATTAATCGAGATGAAGCCACAAAACGCATCCTTGATATGAACTCCGATGCTAATTGAACTGTGCTTGCCAGATGCAGTTGATTGTGTACAACGCTCTTTCGGAACAAAGTTTATTATTAATTATTATTATTATTATTATTATTATTATTATTATTATTATTATTATTATTATTATTTTATTATTATTATTATTATTATTAATAATGATAATAATAATATTATATATTATATATATTCTGTTCATTGATTTCGAGAAGGCCTTTGATAGTGTGAACTGAGACTCCTTACATCATGTATTGTATTCTTTTAATTTGGTGATGAGGTCATTCGCTGGGTTAAGGCGTTCTATACTAATAGCTCCGCCTGTGTTTTGAACAACGGAGTGTCTTCTGGTTTTTCCGATTGAAAAGGAGATGCGGCAAGGCTGCCCACTGAGCCCATATTTATTTTTATTGTGTGCAGAAATTTTAGCCAATAAACTCGCGTAACTATCGTATTTTAAAGGGGTTACCTGTTGAAGATATTACCATAAACTATCAATGTATGCAGATGACACGACATTTTTCTTGGATAATGATGACCAATCGTTTTAAAAAGGGTTTATTCGAATTTTGGAGGATTTTAGGTGTTATGCCGGCTTGAAGGTCAATTTTAATAAATCAAGTCTATTTCCATTGGGTGTCACTCTCCTGCATTTCCAACTACGTTCTCGGTATAACATATCTATTTCGCGTGGCCTATCAGGGCCCTCGGTGTACATTTACAAATGATAGGGGGATCTTTTTTCCTTTAAATTATCTTCCAAAGTTATCTCGACTTAAAAGGCCCTTGGAATATGTGGTCTGCACGAGACCTTACTCCTTCGGTAAAATTACTATAGTGAAAAGTTTTGCTTTGTCACAACTAGTGTTCCTATTTTCAGTATTACCCAATCCCCCAGAATCCTTTTAAGGGAACTAAATAGCTTGCTGTTTAAATTTATTTGGAATGGGGAAAGGGATAAGATTAAAAGATGTATTTTAACACAGTCACCAATCGAGGGTGGCCTTAATATGGTTGATGTGTGATTTTATAAAGAGTAACAAAATTGCCTGGGTTAAGAGGTACACTGATCATACTGAAGGGAATTGGAAGATTACTTTTGACTACTTTTGAAAAGTTGTAGGCAAACAATTATATTCAGCTGTAATTTCAAGGGGGAAGATCTACTGACGAAAATTAAAATGAATTTATTTTAAATTGCCGTTATGCATGGAGTGATCTTACTTTTGAAGAGCCAACTGCAAATTACTGCGATCAGATTATCTGGAACAATAGTCGTATCAAATCATGGACACGGTAATCTGGTATAGAAGGTGCTGCAATTCAAATATCCTTTATGTTAGGGATTTGTTTAACGAGGGCTGGCAGGCCACTCCAGTATAAAGAGCTTATTGCTAAATTCCACTGTCCAAATTTCCCATTCATCAGTTAAACGCTTCTACAACACACCGCGATTCCAGTTGCCTGGCGACCGTCCATGCCCTTAGGAGTACCCACTCATCCGTCTAGCCAAGACATAATGCTTTCTCGGTTGTAATAAAAGTAAAATCTTTCGTTACACTTATAAAAGATTCATTAACCGTGCTATCACAAAGCCGCGCTGCTGTGAAAAATGGGAAAATATTTTTACAAGCGGAAGTCTCGATTGGTCCAAGATTTTTGGGGGCTCCTGTCATATATAAGAGACGCTAAAGTTCGTTTCTTCCAATACAAGTTTATCCATAGGATTATTCCTACGAACCATTTTCTCAGTGAAATAAACTTGATAAACAACCCCGTTTGCACTTTCTGCTTTGAATCAGAAGAAACTTAGACCACTTATTTTGGCATTGTCGGGAAGTAGGGATTATCTGGGAAAGACCTTTTTCTGACTCTTTAGGGCGAAAGTTAATGTTAATTGTTGAAAATGTTTTGTTTCGGATACTACGAGAACGAGATGCATTGGTATAGCATTGTAGTATTCTTTGTGAAGTTTTATATTTTTACTTGTAGAATTAACAAAGCAATTCCAACTTACGAAACGCTTAAATATGAACTTAAGTTCTTCCTAGATGTGGAAGTGCATATTTTAAAGAAGAACAAAAAGTGCATGACCTCCAGAGATTGAGAACTCTCTTTCCTCCATACTATATTATCGTTCATTTACACTCCATTTACCAGTTTACGTACAACTGTTGATGATATTACTGTTATATGATAGTAATGTTTGTATGTATGCCCCATATTCGAAATCGAGAGAAAGGCAATAAAAAGGCGAAAAAAAAATAATATTATTATAATTATTATTATTATTATTATTATATTATTATTATTATTATTATTATTATTATTATTATTATTATTATATTATTATTATCATAGCAACACCAAGCACCTCTCAATTTACATTTAACATTACACAAAACTGAAATTTCATAATTTTGATCCAAGAATTTGAATCAATCTAGATTTACAATATATACGGCTGTTCTCAAATCCTTACAATAAAGATTAACTCACGCGGCGCGTGCTGGCTTCCGATGTCCTTCTTGACTGTGCTGACCTCCCGGTATCGCAAACAGCTCCTGATGGCTGAGTGATATCCCGTGTCCATACAGTGCTCTCGATTATCTCCGCACTGGAGTTTGGTTACCCAGATCACCGGCTGCCGCTGTTGAATCCGAACTTGTCGAAATTCCACCCGACACAAATCTATTGATACCCAATCGGAAAATCAGCCATGCTTTGGTTACTGTCCTCTCTCTACGTCGAAATTTACTTCTCGAATCACGCCACGATTTTCCTCACATTTCTCAAAATTGTTAAGAAAATATTTAAGTTACGACCCAGTAGGATCACAATATGGCGGGCGTTCGGGGAATCAAGTCTCTCGATTGCTTCATCAGTCCGGGATGGACTCCATTTTATATCGAGCGCTATTAATCCTCCAGAAAATTCTTTGCCAGGAATAATGATTCAGCACTGTCTAGAAACTTCTAAAATACCGCAATTCAAAACAGTTCTGACGAAATCATTCCAGAACAGGCCACCTCGATCGATTAGAATCCAAACGAATCCTCTCGTACGACGGCAGTTCACAAGCCAACTATACTGGCTGATGATTACCAACAACCGAGGTTTAAAAAAACGCCCCCTTCTCGAACATTCGAGCAGCAACTCGTATGCGAGACTTCCGGGTTCATCGAAAGGTCGGCTTATCCATTGAGCTGTACACGTCATCGCAATCAACGAACTTCGCCCGTTGCCTAGACGACCTGACAATGCATATACCGATAATAGTTAACGAGGTTCGGCCACACGTTAATTCGGACAGAACGACGTCATATAAGAGTGTTTAAAAATGGTACTACCGAAAGTAATTATAACTGATCACGGAATTACTTGCAATCTTGGGAGCGGTAATTTATAATATCTCGTTTGTTGGAGCAAACAAGCACAAAAAGCTATACAGGTTAACTACTCTAGAATAATAACAATTACTCATGATATTTTTGGAGCTGTTTTCTTTTTTACAGTAAGTATGCATTTCCTCGTACGCCTGACGAGCATTTAGATGAAAATCAAAATTGATCATCCCAAATCGCCAAAACTATCCACGCACGGTTATTCCCGTTATCTGTAATCCCAGGAACTCACTGCTTCATGACAGTTATATATATTTTCTTATGACGACCGCAAAGAAAAAAACAGATGTGCCATCCTAATATTCGTGTATCAAGTTTCCGTTGCTTGTCTTATCACGACGAGTAGAGACGTAACATGAGAGCCTCGGGGAGACTAACGTTCTTCGCTAACCGTTACCCTCCATTCGAATGTTCAATAATAATAATAATAATAATAAATAATAATAATAATAATAATAAATAATAATATAATAACAGGCGGTTCACGTTATCACTGAACAAAATGAACGCTCTGCCGGAGCATATCTATTTCGGGTATTGTCGATTCAAACTGCCCAATAACAGTATTACAATTTCCATGAGGCTGTAGGGGGTGAATTCATTACCAGGAGCAACGTATATAACAGTATAATCAAAGTAGAGCGCGAGACTTTCGCGGTGATCACTTTCGACCAGATGGGAAATGGTCTTAGCGGCGATCAGGATTTTTTTTTTTTTCGTAATAATAGAGGAAATGCGCCTTGAGGAAAATGGAACTTTAAACGACGTACAATATCCCCTATGGAATAGGAATACAAAAAACACCCGTATTGCTCGATGATAATAGGAACTCTGTGAATAAATATATATTTTATTATACTCTCCTCGGGCGCTTGCAGACAGCAGGCTTTTATTGCCCGAATTAACATAATCACAATATGTTACCTTATGTGTATATAGTGAGTCACAAAATCACCCGACAGGTGGATACACTTTGCTAAATCCCTCAGCATTGACGTAATTATGATATTCGGTGTTTCCAGTGGATATTCCTGCCTGAGAACGCCGAAAGTGTGATTCGACTTTTTCCCTCTATATTTGCAAGATGCTGTTTTTTGTTATTGGTGAATCAAGCACATCTAATGATCAGAATGGCTGTGGGCCGAGGCCTGGGGATTCGCCGGTAAAGTATCAGTTCAGAGGTAGCAGGGGTTCTCATCTCCTTCCGAAACCGTAGCCGAGGGGGTGGAGTTGGAACTTCCTCATCTTTTCCCTTTCATCGTCAGAGTTCATAGTCGGGATCTGCATACGTGTTTGTGTGGGATTCAAACTGACGACTGCTCCCAAAGCAAAAGGGTTTGGGGCAAAGTCCGGGAAGGGAAGACCCTGACAGTTGTGGTCTCGTGGTGGTCACTATGCTGGTGGGTCGAGTGTCGGCCACCTCTTCGCCACTAGTCGCTTCCTTAGCGGGCGAGTCCGCTTCGGCTCCTGGAACATCCTCTCACTTCATGAGGATTCTCTATTCCTGTATTGTTAAGGCAACTTGGATGATTGGGCATTGGTATTGCAGCTCTCTTCGAAGTGTGCTGGCCGAGATCAGGATTATGGATGATTTCAATGCCACAACTGGTGTCAGTAGGGAATGCAATGAGTCTTGTGTGGCCCACATGGATCTAATAACATCCTTGAAAATAGCAGTCTCAACTCACTTGACGTTATTAGAAATCGTGGCCTCAGAATTCAATCCAATGCGAGACGCTGGACTTGTATTCCAATGTACTCGACGGAGGATGCCTTAAGAATCGCATCCCCGAAACATGCATTCTCAAGCGAGATGCATTCTGCAGTGTCCTAGGAGGACTACAACTATATCGCTAGGCGGGCTCAATGGTAAGACTCTGCTTTCTAGGGAGCTTTGGCGCGTGACACTGGACATGCTGGTCGCACTGCGACGCGACCGTGAGGCGGAGGTCCAGCGTGTCTGTGGGTTCGCGGAGGGGCACCTAGCAACGGGTGCTCGTAGCAGGCCTGCATGCAGAGCGATCCAGATACTCTGCAACTCGGCCTCTGTGGCACGATGCCCGGCTGTCAAGGCCGATGACGGCAGGATCTGACCGAGAAACCGAATGCTGGTTATTCTGAGATTGTGGACGGGAATGAGCCTCCAGGAGATTTGGTGCAGATGGTTGCCACCCTAGTAGCTGAGCCGACTGTGGCGTGACGATTTTCGCAAAGCCTTTGACTGTGTGCAGAGAGGCTCTCTGGAGAATTCTCGAGCAGCGTAGTTTGCCAACCCGTCTCGTAAAACGGCTATCGTCTTAGTATTCTGGAAGCCAGATTGCTGGGAAGTATGCTGACGGAGTCTCTGACTTTTTTCCCGTTTATCACGGTTATGGAACAGGGGTGTACACTGGCTCCAACATTTTTCAACACGTATATGGACTGGATATTTGAGAGGGTTGCGGATACCACCAATTGCGGGGTCGCATCCGATGGAGTCAGGTCTGACCTGAATGCTGCATTACTGGCCAAATTTTTTATTCTTCTCGTTGATGCCATCGGAACACAAGAGACAAATACGTTGGGTCTCTGGATGTCAAGGACCAATACTAAAATCTTGGAATCTTGAACTGGATAGCGATGTGGGGCGGTCGCGGTATCTGAGCAAAAGAAAGATTTTTTTGGCATCGCTGGGCTTCTCGTGTTTCTTTATTCTAGTGAAGCCTTGGGCGCTCACTGCCACACAGGCGATTTGATTTCTTTCTGACTACTTCACTTCACTGCATCCTTGGTTTGCGCTGACAGGAATGTGTATCCATTACCAGGGTTCTCGGGGAGGCGGGAAGGTAAGTTGCGTGATTTGCGATGGTCAACAGTATCCGAGTATTACTCATAGTTGGCGAGCTTCGAGGGTACCTCGGGTACCCCAAACGGGGCCAGGCGGAAGCGCGACTGGTGGATGCGGCTAGGTGCCTTCTAGGCATGTGCTCCCATGGGTGAGAGTGATTATCAAGAGGCAACTCTTGCACGTGTATTGGAAAAGAAGTGCATCTTTGCAGTATTGACCTGTGAGATTGATGTATTATCCTGTGAGATTTGTGTTTTTTACCTGCATATGCCACATTTTCGCGGGATTAGGGCGAAGGGTGGAGGTGGTTGACCCTCTACGATTTACGCCCCTGCTTAGAAGTGAAATGCGTTATCCTGTAAAAAAAAAAAAAAAGAAATCTGGTGGATGGGCGCCTAAGCAGGGGGTGAATGAAGAGGGGGAGGTCTTCCCATTCGCGCTTGGTCCCAAATAGCGCCGCGGTTTGAAAATTGATCAGGTCCAATCAAAAACAGGATAAAAGGGATGTAAGTCGGTAACTGAATACCACGGCAATTCTTGTGAACGAAATTGCTTTCGGAGATGTCAACATTTCGCCGTGTACTTAGCATTCGGTCATCTGCCTGTTCTTTTCTCTGTGACTTAATCTGGATCTCAGTATTAGTCACGAGGATAGCCATTGATACCATGCAACAGCTGAAGAACATTTTCAATTAACACGTATGCCTGAAGCCACAATTTAATATTATGCTATTTTTATGTTTCCTTTCATTTCCTTTTCTTCCGTACCCGGATATCTCCATCATCTATATTCATTGAAACTTAACACCATGTTGTGAGATCTCTATAATGGATGTGAATTTCCCTTCTCCTGGTTGTATACCCCGCTATCCTCTCCCGGAAACGTGAATAAAACATTCAATATGAAACATTTACGTGAGAATTCGTCACCATTTTATATGTGTTACTCGTCTACAAAACAAAAACACCTCGAAAGCAATGGGTTGCGATGAAGATCTATTTCTTCACCCTCACTTGACAATTGTTTCACGTCACGATAGTCTCTCTATGCCGTCCACACCAAGGCAATTGCCAGTCCGTCAAATTACATACCCCGTCAGAGGAACAGGGTTTACTTAGAATACCGTCTATATGAGCAATTACAACATCTATCAATACCATTGAGAGAAAACATTCGAGCTTGGACTGCATTGCGTAACTGGTGCAGTAAGCGAGCATTGGCCTTTATTGACCATTCCAGTGTCATAACGTGTGTGGACCTCCAACTATGCAAACTGCTAGTGATAATATGTATTGTTTTGTTTCGTTTTTTCACCAGAAGCAGTTAACATGAATATTTCATCTGAGAATGTGTTACAATTCAGGTTTCTATTTTTACGGCCTTTCAATTGTCCACGTAAAGCCGAATGATACCGACCATGCAGCCATGCCAACTGACATATCGAGGGCGAGATGAAGGGCATTTTCGGAGGACGTTGAAGGCAGCTCTATCATATCATATCTTACATAACTGCTCCTAGTATCTATTCGACATACCAGCGTCTATTCATTGTGCATTTTTTTTTTCTCAATGATTCACTTGTTTACATCGGCTGATATATGACGTGTCAGCCATACAACTCACGTTGTTCACTCTCATCAGCAGCTTGCGTTTAGAAGAGATATCAGTGCTTCAATCCTGAAGACAAAATAACTTGACGATTTCAATTAAAAATTCCGTCAGCAAATATTTGACGGCAGAGTACGTAAAGTACAATGAAATGTAAGTATATATGACGATTTATATGTCCGTACCTAGCCCTCTTTAGTAGCATTAAAAACTTTTGTACTATGAAGAAAAAAAACCTCAGACGAAATTTCGGTCGGGTGTATACCTGTTCTAATAATATGAAAGAGGAACCACTGCATCCATATTGGATTTCTCCGAGTTGAAGTTCTTCGTGTGGTGTAGAGATACACGTTCAGGATCAATAAATGCTGTAATCGCCTCTGAATATCAAATATTGTCGTCACCCAATGAACTCTCCGATAATCCTATCCTGTCACCCAATATGTTGGTGCTCGATATTCGGTATTCTGAGTTATCCCTATCTGACAAGTGATCGTGATAATTTTCGCTCGACGCCGTGATCAGATGAATATGTTATATCGGAGACCTGCCTAAGGCCGATGGTTTATGTGGGATTGATAACACGAAACTCCCTAGAGAGACAGTTACATAACGACTAGTGGAGTCCCCTTACATTCTAATTATTATGAGTCTATGTGACACGAGTTTACAATATTCGACTAGCATTTTTGTATCATGGGCGTATCTATATTTTACTGATCAGGCGCAAAGAAGTAAACGGAGTTAGATCGTTACCCCCGTATCAATGTGTTAACGTGGTTTCAAACTTTATCCTCACACACACCAGCGAAGAGAAATTTGGTCTTCTATAATCAGAGATATCGATTACGATGAATGAAATGCCATGTGAAATTGGGACATTGTGCGTAATATCAATAACGGTCACATTGACCGAGGTCGAATCGGATGGGAGCCCCTAACAGAGAAAGGATAAGAATTGTGACTAGAGCTGCTATTATATCCCCGCAACACTGTAAGTGTTAGGGGTATTATGGTTTTGCGTGTGCCGCCGTGCTCCGCCGCCGCCGCGCTCCGCCGCCGCCGCCGGAAACTTTTGGCGTAGCTCTATTCTTTAAACTTTTCGATTGACCCAAATTGGAGTACCATGTCCGTATGAGTCAAATCTGGATGATAAGTTAGCGAAAAATGAGGCTATTTCGGTATTTGGCCCTCTATTTCAGCGTTTTCGCAAAATTTTCACGTTTGTGCGATTTACATGAAATGTTGGTAGTTGAGGGTAGTTGTTGGAGCCGGGAAACATGGCGACAATTTGAAGATCATCCGAGGTCAAGTTGGCATTTCTTTGGCCAGTGCCTAATTATAGCTAATGTATTGATATTTCAAACTCATTGGATTTTCATGAAACTTGTGAATGGGCCAAACTATCAGTGCCGATGAATGTTTCCTAAATGGGCCGGGATCACGGGAGGGTCATCTGGCATGACTAATTGCATATAGTTGGCACAATTAGCAATTATGCAATTTATAAACTTTGTTGGATTCTCACGAACTTGTGAGTAGAACCTTCTACCAGTCCCGATAAATTCATTCAATTGCTGAATCACTGAAGGGCATTATGTGTGTTTAATTTACATATTCGTTAGCATAATTACAATAATTAATGCAATTATTTTCTCAACTTCTAGGGATTTTGACGAAAACTTGTGAATAGGACCTACTACCGTCCTGATAAATTTATTCATAGCATCAGATCACTGAGGGTAAATTTGTGGACTAATTTGCATATTAGTTGTCCTGATCAGTGACAATGATGAGTTTTAATAAAAAATCCTTTTTTTCGCAATAACATTGAACATATTCATTGGAAGTCAATTTGCTTCTAGGAGTAGATGCATCACATGGAGTGTAACAATTTCCATAAAAACCGCCATGTCATTGAAGGTCATCAAAGGTCACTTAGGGGTCAAAAACTGATTTTAGTACTTTTTTTCGGCAATAGCACTGGGTGTGTTCATCAGAATGCAAAATGCTCCTAGGAGTGGATGTATCACATGGAGAGTAACAATTCTCATCAAATCTGTCATATCATTAAAGGTCATTCGGGGTCACTTAGGGGTCGAAAACTGTTTTTTGGCTATAATCGGAGAATTGAATATCTGCGAAGGCTGGATGGTTCACCATTGTGATATAATTGTTGACCTGCATGTGTGTGACCTCTGACCTGAATTGACCTCTGTCGGGTGGTCATGTGGTTAAAGGTCGAATTCTTGTTTTGAAATAAATGTTGCTTATTTAGTGAGTTACTGGCAAAAAAAAATAGAAACTGGTTATTTTTGGATATGTGATAGAGCTTTGTGTGCTTTATGGAGGAAACACTCCCGCTTCGATCGGTTACTTTGGTAGTTACAAGGGGTCAAAGTTCAATTTATACCTTTTTCGCAATCACATTGGACATGTTCATTGGAATGCAATATGCTTCATGAGTAGATGCATCACATGGAGTGTAACAATTTCCATAAAAACCGCCATGTCATTGAAGGTCATCAAAGGTCACTTAGGGGTCAAAAACTGATTTTAGTACTTTTTCGGCAATAGCACTGGGTGTGTTCATCAGAATGCAAAATGCTCCTAGGAGTGGATGTATCACATGGAGAGTAACAATTCTCATCAAATCTGTCATATCATTAAAGGTCATTCGGGGTCACTTAGGGGTCAAAAACTGTTTTTTTTGGCTATAATCGGAGAATTGAATATCTGCGAAGGCTGGATGGTTCACCATTGTGATATAATTGTTGACCTGCATGTGTGTGACCTATGACCTTGAATTTGACCTTGTCGGTGGGCGTCAGTGGTACAAGTCGAATCTTGAATAAATGTGATTATTCGTGAGTTACGGGAAAAAAAAATAGAAACTGGTTATTTTTGGATATGTGATAGAGCTTTGTGTGCTTTATGGAGGGAAACAACTCCGCTTCGATGGGACAGTTACTTTGGTAGGTACAAGGGGGTCAAAGTTCAATTTATACCTTTTTCGCAATCACATTGGACATGTTCATTGGAATGCAATATGCTTCTAGGAGTGGATGCATCACATGGAGTGTAACAATTTCCATAAAAACCGCCATGTCATTGTAAAGTCCATTGAAGGTCACTTAGGGGTCAAAAACTGATTTTAGTACTTTTTCGGCAATAGCACTGGGTGTGTTCATCAGAATGCAAAATGCTCCTAGGAGTGGATGTATCACATGGAGAGTAACAATTCTCATCAAATCTGTCATATCATTAAAGGTCATTCGGGGTCACTTAGGGGTCGAAAACTGTTTTTTGGCTATAATCGGAGAATTGAATATCTGCGAAGGCTGGATGGTTCACCATTGTGATATAATTGTTGACCTGCATGTGTGTGACCTCTGACCTGAATTGACCTCTGTCGGGTGTCATTTGGTTGAAGGTCAAATCTTGAATAAATTGTGCTATTTAAGGAGTTACTGGCAAGAAAAATAGAACTGGTTATTTTTGGATATGTGATAGAGCTTTGTGTGCTTTATGGAGGGAAACAACTCCCCTTCGATCAGACACTTTACTTTGGTAGTTAAAAGGGTCAAATTTCATTTTATACCTTTTTCGCAATCACCTTGGACATGTTTCATTGGAATGGCATATGCTTCTAGGAGTTGGATGCATCACATGGAGTGCAACAATTTTCAGAAAAACCGCCATGTTTCTGAAGGTCATTAAAGGTCACTTAGGGGTCAAAAACCTGATTTAGTACTTTTCGGCATTAGCACTGGGTGTGTTTTTCATCAGAATGCAAAATGCCCTAGTGAGTGGATGTATCACATGGAGAGTACCAATTTTGTCCTAAAAACTTCATATCATTAACGGCATTAAATCGAGATTGAATATCTGCGAACTGTGGATTTTTTCACCATTGGTGATCTAATTGTTGACCTGCATGTGTGTGACCTCTGCCTGAAATTTGACCTCTGTCGGGTGGCCAGGTTGTTAAAGTTCGCATCTTGAATAAATTTGCTTATTTAAGGACGCACCTTGTCCGGGGCTGTAGGGGTGCCCATACATTAACAAGTGCATTATGGAATTATCCATTTACCTGTACACGTTTGTCGCTTCACAAGTCTATAATGTCTTTCTTTCCACAATATTGTCCGGTTTATTTTACCAAATTTCTTGAATAAGATTGGCGGTGATATATACGTCTGGCGGTTTTACCCGCCCGACATTTTTTCTGTTTTGAACGAAAATGAGTAGTAGTTCGCGAATCGCCGATGTGTTCGTGTGCCCGTGTGTTAGGACGCCGATGCCACTGTCATGGTTGCATGGAAATGTCTATGTGTCCGAATATGGCTCTCTGGACGCACAGACTTTCCCATCCGGTAGGAAACATCTAGTTCAAATGAAATGTTTTAAGCTTCCCGACACCAGAATGAAAACGCATGAAACCATATATTTGCGCATGTGAGAATATTATCCAATGTTCAGGTTCCAGTGTTGTGAATGCTTTTGATTTTGGGTGTGTTTATAGAGTACTAAAAATATCTCGAAAATCCGCGATCGCGCAAAATGACCATGTGTCTCGCCTTCTTGAGAACACGAATACTATGTGAAAATTAGAAGCCTTAATATTTTTATACTCCGAGACCACAAGGAAGGAATGTTTTTATGTCAAAGATGTTGTAGTTTGTTATTATTGTAATTGTTTGGACATAAACCTAGTCTGTAGTACTCAACACAGCGAACGCGACTTGAGCTACCGAATGTCACGAGAATTATATATATATCAAATATATTGAACAAAAGAGTTCTGGGCAAAATTATTCGTTCCACAGAAAGGTTTTGGTCATTTGAGTTTCATTTCGGTGACCAAGCGTACTGTGCGATAATTCTCCTCCTGAAGCGTAGCACTCATATCCGCCATATTGAATCTGAATTGGTTCGGAAGTGGCATTGCGTACTACTGACGGCGGCCATCTTGGTGTTTTGGAGAATTGACTCTATCACGGATTCGCCGCTTCGCGTTTTCGGAACAAGCGATCGTTTTGAACGAACTTTTCTCTACGAACCATGGAACCACACCTGGCAGCCTTCTTCTTATTTTTCGGTGGGGGTGGGGCAATCTATTCCGTTTTCTTTTAACTTTGCATGTTTCAGAAAATTGCCGATCGTTTGTAAACCAATTTTTTGTTTTCGGCACATGTTGACCCCATTGGACAGCCTTTTAATTTTCACAAACTGATTTTTCATCACAAATTTAGTCGTGCCAAGAGGCCACATCAGCTTCTAATTGCTCGAATTGATATACAACATTGGCGGTTCACCCGTCAGCCGAAGTCGACTAGTTTATCCTTAGCGGGTAAATTTCAGTGAGAAAAATTAGGCGAAGATTAGTGATCAGCCTCGCTTCATTTCATAATGCTAATATAATCAGTTTGGTTTTACTTTGAGCTATTTCTATCTTATCGGTTTCGAAGGGCCAGAATATATAGTGTGGTCGGTTTGCCATTTCGCTTAATGTACTGTTGCTGCCTGGTTGCCATACACAGTTTGCTGATACAGGGTATTTTGAAGCAGAGCTCTGGCGTTCCATCGTTCCGCCTTCCTCCGTGGATCTCGAAATGTCATCAGTCCCCCCTCGAAGCCATCGTGTCCTATCAGTAAATATTTGAAGAAGTGTCTCTAATTATTAAAAGATATCTTCATTGATTTTCTGAATATCTGCAATTATTTGGGGATATCTTTCATTGATTTGAAGATATCTTCAAATACTTGTAATATCTCTAAATGCCGATAAAAAGTAAAACGGCTTGCCATACGTAACGGACGGATCTTGCTATAGATCAGGATATCACACTCGCCCGCAGCTGATATTTTCCTGGACTCCACGCGTGAACTATTATATTCACTGGCAAGGCTGGACCACCTGGCGTAAAGCTTCCTCTCACTACTCTCTCATAGCTCTTTCAATCCTCTCTCGACGGTTTGGGCCCGTCATAGGTTTACGCCTTGCCAGTCTTGCGCCCATGAAAAAAAATGTGTGTCGTGGTTGAAAATGTCGTTAGAAAATACACAAACTGTGCAGGGGTGCACTATTGTGTGCAACATCGTGGAACACATTCCGTTCTTCACGTCTTAATCTGTGAAATTTGTCATAGACAGATAGATATTCCCCTCATTTGGCTTCATAGTTTCATAGGATGTCCTGTGCTATGTAAGCTGGCTGATCGGATGTGTGTGTCCAACTGTCCCTATCTATGTCGAAGTCTGACTGACTCGGGATTGTGTGTGTCCATGCTATGTAAGCTGACTGAATCGTAATGTGGTTTTCCATGCTATGTAAGCTGACTGAATCGGAATGTGTGTTCCATGCTATGTAACTGGCTGAATCGTAATGTGGTGTGTCCATGCTATGTGAGCAGCTGAATCGGAATGTGTTTCCATGCTATGTAAGCTGACTGAATCGGAATGTGTTGTCCGTGCTAATGTAAATTGAGCAGTGGAAAAATTAATTGTTATTTCACACACGGATTCCAAAAACCAAAATGTTGTTGTGTTACTGTGTCGGAGCCACTCTGAGTGCTATGACGGGGGGGGGGGGTGGTAAAATGGCGGAATGGGGAAACATCGCAGACCGATGGAATTTTGGGGTTTGGGGCTTGGGGATTTTAGTCGCTTAAGGAGCAAGATGGTTACTTTTCTTCCTTTTCTTGTGGTTTCGAGCCTGACCACAATCCCCGCTTTGTGGTGACTTTGGATTGATTTCTGCTCTCTCTCTCTCCTCTTAACTTTCTGCTCCGTTTCTCCCTCTTTTCAACAGTTGTTCTGTTTTAAAAGCTCTGAAAGCACTATCTACGTTGCAGAGCATCCAAAATCTGTGAACAAGCTGAAAGCATCATCATCAGTTTGAATTTTCATGTCCTCCGTAAGCTTAAGGAGAGAGCAACAGTATACCATTTTTCTTCTAAAGCATTTTTGGTTATTATTAACAAGTGAATCAGTCTTGAGGTGAGCCTGGTTTTAATCGCGCACAATACGTTTGGATTATTTGTCGACATAAAGAGAAGCTAAATAGCTGACAAATGTTAGGGTCCGAAGCACTCTCCCACAGTAGTGAGGGAAAATGGACTTGACCAACTTCCAAGGAAAGGGAAGTGCCCAATTGCAAAGAAAAAAGCAGATTCTACATTTGAAATCCTTCTTAGCAGTTGATAAGTGACCTAAATGAGACCATATGATACTGCATCTAAACCCGGAGAGGAGCATGACTGAGATATAAATCAAAATCCAAGGCGCAACTTCATTTATCCGATGGAAATTATCGTTTGCGTTTGTGAACGTCTCGTCGAAAGTGTCAGGCCATAATTTAACTTTGTCAACAGGATTAGAGCCAAGTTCTACCCATCCTCATCTTTGAGTTGGTTTTTGGTTACATTTTTGAATTTAGTATTATTGAAATTAAATAATTTTACACCTTTCTCCACAAAACTTGGTTTTTTTCATATCATTTCCTCTTTAAAAAAATATTATTCCAATTCATTTCCAATAATATAATTACTTTAATACAGAGCCTGTTGTCTATCAGGGGACACCTAACTTAAGACCTAAGTTCATCAATTGGCTTCAATAAGAATCATGGGATGTGCAGTTATTCTCAAGAGGCCCTCCCGAGCGTTAAGTGTGCAAGAGGCTTGAACTTATTTCAAAAAATTACCTCAGAACATCTCATCTACATTTCCATAAGGAGTCGGGGAAGGAGCTAAGCTGCGAGGAGGTAATATAAACTTTTATTCTAATTTTGTTTAATTGAAAGGAGAATTATATATGAGGTTTTATATGTTCTGAGTTTCATCCAAGTTTATTCTTGACGGTATTATGTTTGAATGTAGTAGAGTAAATAAACACCCCAAAAAACAACCCACTATCATTTGGGCTCACCTGGTGTGGGGAACCCGCTACTTTGCACCTACACCATCTATAGACTGAATCTGTGAACGTCCTTCTCATGGATTGTAATTTGAAACATGTAACAACGCATTAAGACAAGAAGCATTGTTCAAAACGATGTTGCTAGAGTTGACTTCGGGTAATTGAGTTGCAATAATCAATGTCGCAATTTGGTCGTGGAAAGGCATTTTGTTAGACTTGTCTTTTTCGTCCAATTTTTGTTTGTTTTTCCGTGACCCGTCATATGAGCAACTGTCCGGCATAGTTTTTCCCAGTTGTGTTTGCTTTGGTTATCTTAATTTAATCATGGGTACTGCGACAGGGATCGCACCTATTGCATGGTGCAGACCTGAACCGGCACTTATTGTCAGCTGACGAATCTTTCACCAGGTACAACGAATGAGGCATCCTCGTAGCAGTACCTCAATGTGGATGTCTGTCCAACATCTCAACTGGAAATGGACATATCCGGTATCCGGTCGGTTTATTCCTACACGTACTGCATCCCAGCAAGCCCATTGAAAATATTCACTAGAATGGAGTACCTGGGAATATTCTTTTCTATCGATCTTGTATCGTCTAATAAATACTTAATGACCATCCGCAGTGATTACTTTCGAACTTTCGCAGAACTAGTCCTACACAATAGCCAAGCGAACTCAGATTTTGACGAGAGGTATCGTCCAATCTCACTGCAATCAATTGTCCCCCTAATACGTCATACACCAATGCTGAACAAGATTCTTTCAAACAATATTTAGAGATCATCTCGTAGTTATCTACATTTGACACAGTATTCTCGGACCACTTTGTACAATAGACAAGTGACCCAATTTGTATACATCTCTAAGTTTGTTTTTAAAGTTGATCTTCCCCTGATAAGTGTGTGTGTTTTCACGTTGACGTTGATTCTCCTCCGAAATACTGTGATATAAAAATCATACTAGTGGGGTTCGACTGTGAAAACATACCAGAATCCAGACCTCCAGGTTAGAGATTAACAGTGCGCTCATTGGAAATGAGCAGAAGGGGACATCAATGGTAGGAGGCTACCTTCCGTCTGTTCGTTATAATCCTCAGTCTTACCGACAGAAATTTCAGGTTATAATTCTAATTACAGTTTAGTTCACAGAAGAGTCCGCAAGTAATTTTGTTGGATTATGTCATTAAACCAAGCTACTGAGACAGTTTGTCAGTTTGTTCGGTCCGACAGACAAGGAGGTCGCTCTTTCGGATTCCCACAGTAGGGCTGTCGCATTGATGTACGGAGCTCCCAGCAAGCCGTCGTTACGATGCATTAATGACTTCCAAGTGGTCATTGACGACACTATATTGGCAGTTTCTTAAAATGGACTATATGAAAGGTGGTAGTTTAGAGGATCGGGCGGGTTGCGAGGTTCCTTTCACATACAGGATAACCCCACACACAACAACAGGAGTCTCCCCTTCTGAATTGCCTAATGGGTAGGAATTGCTTTCACGTTTCGATCTGGTCCAAGCCGGACATCCAAGCCGAGTTCTTGCAAACAGCAGGCTCAAAAACAACAGAATGATCGTTCATCCAAGTCCCCGGCCTTCGTCAGGGAGATAGAGTGTACGTTCGTCAATTTTGCGTCTAGTGGACCCAAATGTTAGCTGGTACCATAACCCGAGGTTTACTGGACCGGTCTCATTCAAGGTGAAACTTGACAATGGCATAGTTGTTGGGACACCCAAATCAGGTTGGAAGACCACGCCGAACTTCATGACACGCCAAACGAAGCAGATGGGAAAGTACCACCCCCGATTCCGAGTCGGATGTGGACGATTTTGTGGTTGAGAGGGAAGATGACACTCCCATCGTCCATCCGGAGGATATCCTGCTCAGTGGACTCCTCCCACACGAAAAGCGTATCCATCACGCATCGAAAACACCCGAGTTTATCGATCTTTGAATATGCTATGTATTGTACCGTAATGTCATTCTGCTTTATGTTTAAAACTAAGGGGGGAGGAAATGTAGTAAAGTATGACTGTGAAGGATCCGTAATACAACCGGCTGTCCCGCAGCCTACGCCGTGATATTCTAAAAACCCAACTTCTTCCTGTATCTACACTATCTCCCTTGCCATATATCCCTCACCATTAATAGACCGTTGCTGACATACTGGCTACCATTGTCCAGTGTTCTTTGTGGCTTCTGTATTGTTATATTGTTACATTCAGGAGTCACCACATATTTTCTTCATCCCCCTCTTTGAAGAGCTTGACCGCACGTTCCGCCACGCCATTTGACGAAGGGTGGTAAGGGTCGGACGTCACGTGCTTGATTCCATTTTGCTTGCAATATTGTGGAAACAAATCGCTTATGAAACACGGTCCTTAATCGCTTACCAGTACGTCGGGAATTCCAAACTGAAGCGAAGGTCTCCTTAGGTTTGTTGCAATGCTTGTCTTGTTCTCGAATTCATAACGTGTACTCGAGCCACTTGGAATGCGCGTCTATTATTATATAGGAACATGTGACCCATGCATGGACCGCGAAGTCACATGGATTCGTGACCACGGACGGCTAGGCCACTCCAATGGCTGCAGCGCGCGCTTTGGGTGGATTTGGTTTGGTTTTTCTTCTTGCAGGGTAACATTCCTTAAACCAAGTTGTCAATGTTCCTAATCCATGTTTTGGCCACGCAAAATGAACATCCGCGCGAGACTCTTCATGCGCGCTGGCACTAAGTGGGTCCCATGCAAGGCTTGCAAACAATTTCTCGGCGCCCCTTGGGTGGAATGACCACCCTATTTCCCAGAGGCAAGCACCGCTTGTACCGTCAGCTCAGTGGTTCGTTGCATATTGTTTCATTGACTCGTCAGTTTGCTCCAGCCAGCCGTCCATGACATATTTCAATACCCTGGGAGTACTGATCTCTCTCCGGTCCAGGTCTTACACCTGCTTGCTGTGACCTCTCTCGTCCAATTTCTCTATAAAGCCAGAGCCACACTGTTCTGGCTGGACCGGCTGTTCGCTTCGGGGGAAATCGTAGTGGCAACGGCTCATTGCGTCTGCTTTCCCATGCGCGCCGTCGGCTTAAAGTGTGAGTGTACTGGTAATGACAGTGTGATAGCCCAACGTTGGTGCGCGCAGACGACTTGTTGCTGGAATGCGCGAAAACCCTCACTGAACAATCCTAGGAGAGGTTTTATGGTCTGTCCTCCTAGGGTAAAGTGGCGACCATACAGATAGGAGTGTGAAACTTTTACTCCGTAGACGCACGCAAGCCCTTCTTTTTCATTTTGGCGCGTAGTTTTCTTGCGTCTGAAAGTGTGCGTGACGCGAACCCAATATGCCTTCGTCCATTACGTGAGCTGCACTACCCCAATAACCGTAAGGGATGCATCACATGACAAGACCAGAGGTTTCATGGGCTCATAGTGGGCAGTAACCTTTGGATTTCAACAACTTCTTTACTTTTCAAAACGACTGCCATTTTCGCTTTTTTTCCATAAATATACCCTGTTTACCTTTTTTGCAGTAGCTCATCCAGGGTGCCAGCGGTTTGTTACAGGGAAGCATAAATTGACCATAGTACGTCAATAGTCACTAAGTACGACTTTTAGTTCAGTTACACATTTAGATGTGGGTGCACGGTGAATCGCTCGACCTTGTCGGCCAGGGATAGTCCTTCAGCATCATTCCTTAGGGCCCAGGTACTCCCCCCCCACCGTACTTGGCGATGAAGGAGCATGTGTCCCTCCTGAGGCTCAGGCCTCTTCCTTTAGAACCCCGGACTTCTCGTAGGGCTGCCAGATGCTCCGCTTCAGTCGGTGCGTTATCAGATGTCGTCGAGGTACACTGATACCAGCCCGAATACCCCTGAGTACGCCCTCCTTACTCGTTGGAAGATTCCCCGGGGGCCGCGCGACCCCCGACAGGAGACGTTTGTAGCTAACAGCCGCCATGGCGTGTTAATCACACGTATTCGGGTTTCCTCCCTCCTCGTCTAGCAGCAGCTGTTGATAGGCTTGGCTCATGTCCACTTTGAGAATGAGTGCCCCCAGCTAGGGCCGCAAACAATCTTCTATCCTTGGAAATCGGATACTGTCAACACGCGCGAATGCTTGTTACTCCTTCCACTTGTAGTCCGCCGCCAATCCTGAAGTAGACGTGTTGTCGCCTGTTAAGTAGCCGGGACAATTGGTGCTGCCCACTCTGCGTAATCCACTGGCTCTATTATCCTTCGTGTTGTAGCCTCTCTATTCGCGCTGTACCCTTCTTCCTCTCATTGCGTACTATGGCGAGCCGTTTGACTTTTTATTCGGTATTTGGAGTTATCCACAATTATTTGCAGATAGCTTCAAATATTGAAGAATCTTCAAATCATTTGAAGATCTCCCCCAATTATATTCGGAGATATCTCAAAGTAATTTGAAGATAGCCTTAATTTAGTTGTTTGATATCTTTCGTATCGTTGAAGATATCAGTAATTATTTGGAAGATATCTACAATTATTGAATTTGAAGATATCTGTAAATCATTCTTGATATCTTCAAATATTTGGAGATAGCCACATAGGAATTGAGGATATCCGCAATCCATTTGCTGATATCTACATTCGAATTGTAGATATCAATAAGTGCTTTACTTTGTTGATATCTACAATTTAATCGTGGATATCTACAAATCTAGTACGGATATCTACAATTCATTTGTTGATATCAGCACTTCGACCATAGATATCTACAATGAACCGTGATATGTTTGAATTTTATATCAATTTACATTTTTGATATCTACTATTTAATTGAAGATATCTTCAAATCATTTATTTGAAGATATCTTCAAATCATTTATTTGAAGATATCTTCAAATCATTTATTTGAAGATATCTTCAAATCATTTATTTGAAGATATCTCCAATTCATTTGATGATATCTTCAAATCATTTATTTGAAGATATCTTCAAATCATTTATTTGAAGATATCTTCAAATATTTGAAGATTTCAGCCAATCAATTGAGGATATCTTCAAATAATTGGAGATATTAGCAAATCAATTGAAGAGATCTGCCAATAATTTGTGGATATCTCCAATATCTGGTCACGCCGTTTTCACGTTTTATATAGCATTTGGAGATATCTACAATTATTTGAAGATATCTTCAAATAATGGCTTGCGACCACGCATGCCTGGGTATTGTGGGGAAACCTTCATGGTTAGGGACTTCCGTTTAATAAGAATGTGTTAAATTTCTGGGAAGAAATTATCTTCCATTGTTATCTACCAGAAGTTATGTACTGTTATTATCCTGGCTGCAATTAAAGCGTAAATTGGTCTAAAAAAAGTATGTCAGTGATTATGCATGAAATAGGATATCACACTTGGATTCGTTCAGGCCGCACAACCTCATGGAGAAAAATAATTACAATACGGTACGCCTGGCCCGCGCTAATATAATAAACCATGGCCCGGGCTCATGACCATGGAGCTATCATGTTAACACACATACGTACGTACGTGCGCGCGCTACTGTACCGTACTGCCGTACTGTACCGTACCCGGACCCGGGCGGGCCCATATGTTGTTTTCCTAGTGGCACGCTGGCCGGTCTAGGCTTGTAGAGTACTAGAAGCTCTAATCGCCATCGGAAAATGTAAACAACAGTGGATAAGGAATTCAAAAATATCGGAAATCCTGTTATCTTATCCTGAAAAACTTCGCGTGGCATTACAAAGCAGCATGTACATAGAAACGTGTACGTACAGCACAAGGCGCCGTTTTAGTTTTAATTCAGCATTGGAGATATCTACAATTATTTGAAGATATCTCCAATTCATTTGATGATATCTTCAATGTATTGAAGATATCTACAACTAGACCAGGTTGTTAGAGGCATTTCCAGGAACGCGCCGTTTTTGGCTTTTATTCCGTATTTGAAGATATCATCAAATCATTCAAGTGGAGATATCTGCAAATGAATTGTAGATATCTGCAAATGAATTGTAGATATCTGCAATGAATTGAAGATATCTTCAAATCATTTATTTGAAGATATTTAAACTATTCAATAGTTGCTATCTATATTGATTATGAAGCTATCTACCAATGAATTGTAGATATCTATAGTAGAATTGTAGATATCAATAATCAAGTTTCAGATATCAATTAAATGAGCATATCCACAATTCAATAATGTAGATATAAACAACCGATTGTGGATTCTTCAACTGATTTAGTGAATCCTAAACATTTGCTGAGACAACTTTTATTTGCTGATATCGGCAAAGAAAACCATTTTCAATATCATCAATAATTGTGGATATCTTACATCATTTGAAGTAATCTGTCAATCTATTATTGATATCTCCAAATATTGGAGATATCTCAAACTGTTTATTTGTTTTTATATCTTCAATTAATTGGGGATATCAGTAAATATGTGGAGATGTCTCTAATTAATTAAAGATATCTTAATTGATTTGCTGATATCTTCCATTATTTGGGGATATTTCATTTTATTTGAAGATATTCATAATTATAGATTATCTCTAAATGCCAATAAAAGTAAAACTGCTTGCATACGTACGAACAGATCTGGCTATAGAGCAGGGATATCACACTCGCCCCGCAGCTGATATTATTCCTGGACCACGCGTGGAGGTATTATATTGACTGTCAGGTATGGAACCGCGTAAAGCTGTCTCTCTTCACTACTCTTTCATAGCTCTTTCAGTCCTTTCTCAAGCGTGCCTCGTCAAGGTTTTAAGCCTTTGCCAGTCTTGCGCCCATGAAAAAATGTTGTGTCGTGTTGAAAATTCGTTATATACGCACCACTGTGTCAGGGTGCACTTTGTGTGTAACATCGTGGACCACATTCAAGTGTTTACTCTCGATCTGTGAATTTGTCATAGACAGTAATATGGCCTCGCTCATGCTGCTTCATAGTTATTCAAAGGATGTCATAGTGCAAAATTCCGGAACCATCTTCAGTGAGAGTTACCTTGTTTCAGAATACAAGATAATATACTCGGAGGTCAGCTGATTCATTACGGAGCACATAGACTCCATAATTAGTTCGGAAAATACAAATCGCTTGCATCTGCAAAAGTACAATCTAGGCGTGAAGTAAAGTATAACAAGAGCAACTAAGCCAATTGATGCTCATGACTCATGTTCGCCCAATTACATGTCACTATAACACCCTCTGTTAGTGAGGGCGGCTGCTTGGGGCTGCAAACGCTCCCACCTGACTTTTCTCCTCTCTGTCATTGAGCGCTTTGGCGCTTCATAGCAGAATGTCCAGGCGCCGGGAGGTAGTGGCTTGTCCGTGTGCTTGTGTCCATGTTGTGTAGCTGCTCGATCGGAATACGTGTGTCCATGGCTTATGTAAGCTGAATGAATCGGAATGTTGTGTGTGTCCATGCTATCTAAGTTGACTGAATCGGAATGTGTGTGTCCAGTGCTATGTTGCTGGCTGAATCGGAATGTGTGTGTGTCCAGGTTATGTAAGCTGACCTGACCGGGAAGGTGTGGTCCAGTTAATGAAGCTGACTGAATCGTAATGTGTGTGTCATGCTATATGAGCTGCTGAATCGAATGTCGTGGTGTCCCTCCGCATGTTATGTTAGCTGACTGACGGATGTGTGTGTCCATGTTATGTACGCTGACTGTAAATCGGAATTGTGTGTCATGTTATGTAAGCTGACTGAATCTGGAATTTTTGTGCCATGCTATGTAGCAGGCTGAATCGGAGTGTGTGTGTGTCCATGCTATGTAAGCTGGCTGAATCGGAATGTGTGTGTCCATGCATAACATATGAGCTTGGCTGAATCGTGAATGTGTGTGTCCATTGCTAATGTAAGCTGACTGAATCGGAATGTGTGTTTCTCATGCTATGTAAGCTGACGATCGGAATGTGTGTGTTCCGTGCTATTGTAAATTTAGAGGCTAGTGGAAAATTAATTTTATTCCACACCGGAATCCAGAACCAAAATGGTTGTTGTGTGAATGTGTAAGGAGCCACTCTGAGTGATATTGACGGGGGGGGGGGGGTAAAATCAGAGGGAACCATCGCAGACCGATGGAAAGTTTGGGCTTTTGGGGGCTTGGGATTTTAGTCGCTTCTGGTAGCAAGAATTGAATTTTCTGTTTCCTTCCTTTCTTGTGGGTTCGATCCTGACCAACAACACATCCGCCTGCGTTTTGGTGACTTTAGATTTACGATTTCTCTCTCTCTCCTCTCGTAACTTTTTGCTCCGTTTCTCCCTCTTTTCAACAGTTGTTCGGTTTTAGCTCTGAAAGCACTATCTGACGTTGCATCCAAAATCTTGTGAACAAGCTGACCAGCATCAATCATTGAATTTCATGTCCTCCCGTGAGCTTGAAGGAGAGCAACAGTAGTACATTTTTTCTTATTAAGCATTTTGGTTATTCTTAAAAATTGAATCTGTATTAAGGTGAAGCCTGGTAATTAAGTAATCGCGCACAATACGTTTGGATGATTTGGTTCGACATAAAAGAGAAGGCTAATAGCTGACAAATTTAGGGTCCGAAGCCTCTACCACCCCGGTTTTAGGGATTTAATGGACTTGACCCACTTCCAAGGGTAAGGGAATGCCCAATTCCTAGAGCAGATTAGAACATGAAATATTCTTAGCATTGCTAGAGTGACCTAAATGACCATATGATACTGCATCTAAACCCGGAGAGGAGCATGACTGAGAGATAATCCAGGCTCAATTTCATTTAAATAGTCCGATGAATTATCGTTTGAGTTTGGGAACTCTCGTCGAAAGTGGTCAGCAATAATTTAAAACTTCGTCAATAGGATTAGAACGAGTTAATACCATTCCCTCCGCATCTTTGAGTATGGGTTTTGGTAACAATTCCTGATTTATTATTATTGAAAATTACATCTTCTTCACCTTTCTCCAAACACTTGGGTTTTATCATATCAACAATTTCCTCTTTATAGTATTCCAATTCTTTCCACTTAATATATTTATTTAATCCCGGAGCCTGTTGTCTATTCATGGAGACACCTAGACTTGATACGTTCACATGGCTTCAATAAGATCATGGATTGTTGCCTTTAATTTCCAAGAGACCTCACGAGCGTTTTAAATGGGCAAGCCACAGCTTGCAAATATTCAAAATACCTCAGAACTCTCATCTACAGTTGCCCTAAGAGTCCTGGGGAAGGAGCTAAGCTGGGACGAGAGTAATTATAAAATTTTATGTCAATTTTGTTTTTCATTACTGAGAATTATATGAGGTTTATCTAATATGTTGTCTGGTTTCATCCAAGTTTATGTCTTGACGGTAATTAATGTTTTTAGATGGAGTAGAGTAAATAAATCACCCCACTATCATTTTGGCTCACCTGTGTGGGGAACCCGAGACATTATCACCTACACCATCTATATGAATGAATCCGTGAAAGTCTTCTCATGGGATTGTAATTTTAAAAACATTACAGCACTTAGACAAAGAGCAGTTCACGATGTTGCTGAGTTGGACTTTCGTGTAATTTGAGTTGCAATAATCAATTCGCAATTTGGTCGTGAAGGCATTTTGTTAGACTTGTCTTTTCGTCCAATTGTGTTTTTTTCCGTGACCTCACTCAACATGAGCAAACTGTTCCGGCTAAGTTTTTCCAGTTGTTTTTGCTTTGGTTATCTTAATGTATTCATGGGTAGCAGAGGCATCCCACTATTGCATGGTGGCAGACCTGGACACTGCAACTTATTGTCAACTGCGCATCCTTCAACCCGGTACCGAAATGAGGCAATGCCTCTTGACCGTACCTCAATGTGGACGTCTGTCAACATCGCCAAACTGGAGAATGGACAATACGTTAGAACGTCGGTTTATTCCTACACACGTACTGCATCCCACAGCCCCTTGACAATTATTCACTATAATGGAGATATATGGGAATATCTTTTTTCTATCCCTCTGTATCGTCGTAATACATCACGTATGACCATCGCAGTGATTACTTTCGAACTTTCGCAGAAATCTTCCTACACAATAGCCAAGCTACTCAGATTTTGAGAAGAGGTATCGTCAAATCTCACTGCCGCAATTGTCCCCCTATACGTCATACACCATGCTGAACAGAGGCTTTCAAACAATGTTAGAGATCAGCTCGGGAGTATCTACATTTGACCAGTAATTATCGGATGGAACCACTTTGTAAATAGACAAGTGACCAGCAATTGTATACATCTCGAAGTTATTTCAAGTTTGTATTACCCTGATAATGTGTGTGTTCACAAATTTGACGTTAATTCTCTTCGACACATAACTAACAAAAAGTATAACAAAAACCTAAAATAATACCAATTGGGGTTGGACTGTGAAACATACCAGACGGCCAGGTTATGGAGAGTACATCGCGCTCATTGGAAATGAGCAAAGGGGACATCATATTGTATGCCTAACTCGTCTGTCCGTTAGAAACCTGTCTTACCGACAGAAATTTCAGGTTATGATTCTAATTACAGTTTAGTTCACAGAAGAGTACGCGTAATTTTTGTTTGGATTATTTCATTACACAACACCTCTGCGCAGTGTGTCATTTGTCGTCCGACGAAAAGAGGTCGCTCTTTCGAATTCCCACCGTAGGCTGTCGCAGTGATGTAAGGATCTCCCAGCAGAGCATCGTTACGATGCTGAATGACTTCCAAATGGTCATTGACGCACCTATAGTGGACATTCTTAAAGGGCTGTGAAAGGTGGCGTTTAGAGGATCGGGTTGCGGAGGTTCCTTTGACTACTGAATAACCCCCACCCACAACAACCGGAGTCCTCCCCTTCCTTATTGCTCATGGAATCGGAAATTGCGTTCACGTTTCGATCTGGTCCATCCGGACTCCAATCACGAGTTCTTCAAAACGTGCAGGCTCAAAAACACAGATTGATCGTTCAGCCAAGCCACGTGCATTCGATCATGGAGAGAGAGTGTACGTTCGCAATTTTGCGGTCTATGGGCCCCAAATGGGTAGCTGGTACCATTAACCGATGTTAACTGGACCGGTCTCATTCAGGTAAAACTTGACGATGCATGTTTGTTTCGGCGACACACCAAAATCAGTTCGAAGAGACACGGCGAACTTCATGACACCTCAAACGAGCAGATGGGAAAGTAACCCGATGCCGAGTCGGATTGTGAACGATTTGTGATTGAATTGAAGATGACACTCCCATCGCTCTAACTCTCAGGAGGATAATCCTGCTCAGGGCACTCCTCCCACACGAAAAAGCGTATCCATCAACGCAATCGAAAACAGCCCGAGTTTATCGGTCGTTGAATATGCTATTGTATGTACCGTAATGTAATTCTGCTTTTATGTTTTAAACCAAGGGGGGAGGATGTATAAATTATGACCTGTGAAGCAAGCGCTAATACACACGGTGTCCGAGCCTACTACCTTGGATTGCTAAACCCCACTTCTTATATATATCTCACCTTGCGATAAGTCTCACCAGTAATAGACGTGCTACTATACTGGGCTACCAATGTTCATGTTCCTTGTTGGATTCTGTATTGTTTATATTGTTACATGCATGAGCCACCACATATTTCTTTCTCCCCTCTTTGAAGTCTGGACCGCACGTTTCCGCCAAACCCATTGACGAAGGGTGTAAGGCGACGTCAGTGCTTGATTCCATTTGTTTGCACAAATTGTGGAAATCGTCGCTTATGAAACACGGTCCGTTAATCGCTTACCAGTACGTCGGGAATTCCGAATTGATCGAAGGTCCTTCCTTAGGTTTGTTGCGTCGCTTGGCTTGTGCTCGAATCATAACGTTGCTTCGAGCCACTTGAATGCGCGTCTCCTATTATTATAAGGAACATGTGACCCATGAATGGACCTGCGAAGTCCACATGGATTCGTGACCCGACGGCTATGCCCGTCATGGCGCAGCGCGCTTTGGTGGATTGGTTTTTTCTTGGCAGGGGGAACATTGCTTAACCAGTTTCCAATTTCACAATCTTGTTTGGCCACCAACATGAACATCCGCGCGAGACTCTTCATGCGCGCTAACCCTAATGTGTCTCATGCGCATTTGCAACACTTGCTCGCGCCCCTTGGGTGGTATGACCACCCTATTTCCCCAGAGCAAGCACCGCTTTGTACCGTCAGCATCATTGCGTGTCGTTTGTATATTGTTTTTCATTGACTCGTCAGTTTGCTCCGGCCAGCCGTCCATGACATATTGCAATACCCTGATAGTACTGGATCTCTCCGGGTCCAGGTCTCCACCTGTATGGGGTCCGTGCTCCTCGCCAACTTGCTTATAGCCAGCACTGTTTTCTGGCGGGACCGCGGCGTTTCGCCCTCGGGGGAAAATGGTATTGGCAAACGGGCATTTGCTCTGGTTCCATGCGCGGCCCGGTTGGCTTAAAAGTTTAAGTGTAACTGGTACATTGAAAGTGTTAGAGCCCAAGTTGTATTCGCGCAGACGACTGAGCTGTCAATTGCGCGACCCCTACTGAACAATCCTAGGGAGCGGTTTATTGGTCTGTCCATCAACTAGGGTAAAGTGGCGACCATACAGATGGATTTAAACTTAGGATAGATGAAGAACGCACGCAAGCCCTCTCTTTTTCAGTTTGCGCGTAGTTTTTCTCTGCGTCTGAAAGCGTGCGTGACGCGAAACCATTTGGCCTTTCTGAGCCGTCGGCCACTACGTGAGTTAGCACTACCCCAATACCGTAAGGGATGCATCACATGACAAGACTACAGGTTTTCTGGATCTAGTGGGCTAGTACCTCTTTTTCAACACTTCTTTGACTTTTCAAACGCTGCCATGGTCGCTGTTTCCCATACCCATTTTTTACCTTTCGCAGTAGCTCATACATCGTACATGCAAGCGTTGTGGACAGGGAATACATAAATTGACCATAGTAGTCACTAAGCCATAATTACGACTTAGTTCAGTTACACAGTTAGGTGTGGGTGCACGGTGAATCGCTAGACCTGTCGGGCCCAAGGGGGTGAAGTCCTTCAGCGTCAATCTTGTGGCCCAGGTACCCCATGGACTTGACGAGGAAGGAGCATTGTCCCTCTGGGCGCAGGCATGATTCCTGTTTAGCCAGGGGCCGTAGCGAAAGGTTGGTGCTTGGCTGGGGGGGTGTTTGTAGGGATAAGTTTTGCCCGAACGATCTGCATGGTGACTGATATGGGGAGGGTCTAAGGGGAGGGGAGTCCCCCCCTTTAGAGAATTTGAATAGTGAAAACGTCTCAGAGGCAATCCTGGTGCAATATTTTCAGTAAAATAGGACGTTCAGTAATTACTTGAACCCGCTCACCACGCAAGCGGACCCTTTGAAATTTGGACGCGAAACTTTTTTGCCGAATCCCAAACATGCCGATTTTACTGCAAGCTGTGCGTGTGAAGCAGACCATCATAAACACTGCGCGCAAAGCGCGCATAATTTGACCACTTCAATGGTGCAAAAGTTTCGGCCATTTAGTTACATCGTCAGTTTCATAGGCATTAGGATATCTCCAACCAGATTTTTAACTTATTCGTGCCCACGTTGGGTAGGTCCCAGCACGCATTTCGATTTAAAAAAAAATGGGGGGTGCCCTCTATCTCTCGCCTGTAACTCTAGCTATGACGCTGGAATGATCCCCGCCTATAAAACCGACATCGTTAGTTCAGGGATTATCGTCCTTATTGTTTTCAGCCAAATGGATGGAATTTTTTCCTGTATCGTACTGGAATATAGACAGAAACAAAAGCTGTCAAAGAACTGTCAACCTCATGAAAAATAAAATGTCGAAAAACACTAACGACTATCTTCCCTTTTGCGAATTGCCGACCATTATCGGTCACTCGTCCAAAAAAACCGACGGCGACGAGCCGGCCACATATGTTTGCCGACGTGCCATTTATCTTGCCGAGCCGAATGCAATCGGCAATTAGATGACAAGAGCCAAAAGTCGAAATAGCCGATATAAAGTCTGGCTTCAGTTTGTTTTCTATTCCTCTTTCCTTCCCTGTATTCCCTCCTCCCTCACTTCCCTTTCCTTTCCTTCCTTCTGTCTCTCTCCGCCTCTCCTCTTTCCCTCTTCTTCCCCTTCTTTCCTCTTCTTCCCCTCGCCTCTTTCCTCTTCTTTCCTTTCCTCTTTCTTTTTTGCCGACAGACCAGAATTTGCGACGGAACGAAAGTTATTCCCCGCTTGCTAGGCCACACTGCCTTTAGCCTAACCAGGACTTATCGTAGGGTTGCCAATGCTCGCGTCAGTCGGTTGCGTTATCAAGGATTGTCGTCGAGGACACTGATACGCCCGATAACCCGCGAAGTACGCCCTCCATTACTCGTTGGAAATTCCCGGCCGGCGCGACCCCGACGGAACGGTTGGATCGAAACAGCCCCATGTGCGTGTTTATCACGTGACGTAGTTCCGGGTTCCTCTCCTATCAGCACGTTTGATAGCTTGACTCATGTCCAGCTTTGAGAAATTGAGTGCCCCCACTAAGGGGTCGCAAAACAATCTTCTATCCTTGGAATCGGATACTGGTCAACCCGCGATACTTGGTTAACCGTCAACTTGTAATCGCCGCAATCCTGACGGAGACGTTGTCGCCTTTAAGTACCGGGACATTGGTGCTGCCCACCTCTGCGTAATCCACTGGCTCGATTATTCCTTCGTGTTGTAGCCTCTCTAATTCGCGCTGTACCTTCTCTCTCATTGGCGCACGGAACATATCTGCTTTGCGAAACTTTGGGGTCACATTAGGGGGGGTTAACACTTAGCTTGACTTTATGTCCATTGAAAGTGCCAAAGTTTCCGCTGTAAACACCTGGCTATACTCATCCAGGAGCTCCGACACGGCATTCTTTCGAACAGTGTTGATGCCCGACCAATCCAGTTTTATATGCCGTAGCCAATTTTGCCCGAACACCTAGCCGTTCTTCCCCTCGACGTCTGTATAATGAGTTCGAGGGTGTTGGACTCATACTCCACATCGACGTCGCAAACTCCTGTGACATTTACTCACTCCCCGGTGTGGGTGTTGAGCTGTACACTAGAATTACGCAACTGTTTATTTGGCCATAATTCCCTGAATCACCCTCTGACATTAGGGAGAGCGACGCTCCGGTGTCTACTTCCATCGTTAATGGCTGACCATTGACCTTAACATTTACTTTGATGGGGCCCCCTCTCTTGAGTGCAGTGAAAACAGATCGTTATGTGGTTCGGCCTGTTGTGGGCCAACTTTCTTCGCGTCGCACTCGACTGGTCTGTTTGAACGCGTTACCACTCTGTTGCCATAAACCCTGTGACCATCTTCATCGGCCACCTGGTTGACGTTTTTGGAGCGCACACCTTACTAAGTGGCCCATCTTCCCGCAGCCTGTAACATGTTTTGTTCCGAAAATCACACAGACTCGGACGTGTTGTTTCCGTGCCCGCTCCGATTAGCAGGGTTCGCCATCGGCGACCTTTGACTTGTCTGGCGAGAACTTTCCCTTCGTACGCCGCGGTCCTTGTCTCTTGGGAATTTGGTTGACTTCGTTGTGCGACGTGGCATTATCGCTCTGTTGGGTACCACTGCTACCGTATGTTTTGTTTCAAGTCGTTTGCCACCCTTCTTCGCCATTTCTATTCCGGTTGCTATCTCTAGGGCCTTTTCCAATGTTAGTTAAGATTGGGCGAGCAGGGCGCATTGCATGCGATCGTTCGTAACACCCGCATACAAGCCTGTCCCGTAACATTTCGTTGAGGTTTGTCCCGTAATTGCAGTATCAGCAATCGCTCTTAGTTCTGCAATGTATGTAGAAATGGACTCACCCTGCTGACGTAGACGACTGTTGAATTTACAGCGTTGTACTAATCTCCCCGAGGGTGGGGGTTCTGGTGTTTCCCCATTAAATATCCACTACTCCTGTGGTTTGTCCCCCCTGGCTTTGGCGGTGACACCAGATCCGCATCATTTATTCTTCTTCTTGTCCAATGGAACTTAGTAGAATGGACTGCTTCTTCTTCGCGTCGCTGATGTCGTTCGCGTTGAAGAAATGCTCGAGCCGTTCCATTATGCCAAATTCATTAATTTTCCCGAGTAGAGACATACTGAAAGATAACCGTTATCCTCGTCTCCAAATAGTGTGCCCCTCCTGAATTAACAAAATAACAATACAGAATCTACAAAGAACACTGAACATGTGGTAGCCGGTATATTTAGTCACGTGCTCTTACTGGTGTATGACTATATGCAAGTGAGATATGTATATACAGAAGTTGGGTTTAGCATATCAAGGTAGTAGGCTGCGGACAGCCGTTTGTATTAGCGTTATCCTTCACAGGTCACACTTTACTACAGACTGGATGCAGATTTTGCTAATGGGACATTCCAAACTGATTTCCCGTAACGCTGACCGTAGCCCTAGAGTGAATCATACCTTCCTGGTGATCACGAAAATATTTCGTTTCGTGCACATGGAGCTATTCCAAAAGTTCCTCGCTTTGTCCTGATAGCCAGATCCTCATCCAACGATCGCAAAGGCTATAAAGGCACTGTGGGTGACGTCAGTGAACTCGTCATAATTATCCGTTTCTTATTAGAATATGCTCGTTTTGTAACAGACATACGCGATTTTAGCCATGTGAAACATAACACGCATACTTTAATTTTACCTTTTTAGATTTATCGAAGGATGATGATTACAATGTGCAATATGCAGGGGCGTAATACGGATGGGGGGGGGGGTCGGTCTCTGGGCAACAAAAAGTCAGTCTCCACTCGAATTAGGTGAAAAATTAATTTTGATATACCATGACTAGTATTTTCTACTAAGAGGTGCCTATTGCTGATGAGATGCTACCAATAACTTCGGCATCGAGTGAGAGAAGTGTCTCTCCAAGGAGTGTGTCCGCCGATTCAGTGTTTGATAAGGGAAATGTACTCTAGCATTCCCTGGTTTGATCGGGGGTCACGATATGGAGGTCGTGGTAAATAGGCAGTAAATTCCCACCATATGTGATGGGATTATATACGTAAGTGCATGGGTTTGTGTCCCCTAATTGCTGTTAAACTGATGTTTTAAGGTTTAGATGGGTCAAAAATCTAAAATGTAGTGTATGCTGCGATGTGCATTCGGGAATTCCTGGTAGCATGGGTAGTAAAGACAAGAGTTAAGTAATAAAAAAAGAAACTCGTTCCACCTCACATTGAATCATAATTACGATATATTCGTACCCACCTGTAAATGCATCGAAAAAAATCGACGTACAATACAGGGGCGGGGCCAGCGGGAGCAGTGCCCCCCCCCCCCCCCACCTCCCCGTCGGGAAGCAAAGCGGAAGAAGAAGAGACCCTTCAGCCTGGAGAAAAGTAAGAAAAAAATAGGTGCGTTGCGCAGTCCGAGAGTGCGGAAGTTGATTTAACTAGATGGGACATGTGTACAAGTCCGGACATTATTAAATTATCGTATCAGCTCTGGGAGGTATGCAAGACCACGATGTGAATGCTAATTCTCAATGTACCAGTCATCATTATGGAATTTAGGTTCAAGCACTTGGAAAATCACGTGTCATAACTCATATCCAGCGTGTAGCAATCTAGTTATCTTAATATGATAAACCAAAATATGAGTGCCCAGATTATTCATGTAGCTAGTTACAGACCGTGTTGACACGCATTAACACGCAGTTACGTATAGTCGGGAAAAACATGTTGGCAGAAAAAATGAATATTTTTAATAGGTAATTCAAGCTAGAATATCGTACTGGATAGCACCATTTTGCGTCTGATGGGTTTTCAGGTGTTCACTAAATTTTCAAGTGGATGGGGCACCCACTTCCCCTTAGACCCCGTCCCCCCTGACAGTCTATCAACAGGTCCCACGAACACCGACTGGTCACCCGGTCGGGGACCCAGACACCCTCCACGACGCATTGCGCTGCTCGGTACAATACCGATAACAAGAATCGGTCTCACGAAAATCTTGTCGGTCTCAAAATGATTCACACCCCCCCCCCCTGGAATTATGTATATACGCCCCTGGCACAATAATGTTTCCTGATGAGATTTACACTGTTGTGCTACCAGATAACATACAACACTCGCGTATTCGAACATACTCGCTAGGCATTCAGATTGTCCACGCTCCTACTAAAGACTCCCCGGGATTGACACAGTCAATGCAGTAGTTGGTCTAAGCTATTGTAGGCTCTAGTTATTTCGAACATACTAAAAAAGAAAAATAACAAATGTCCCAGAACTCTCAGAAAATGCAGATTACTGGATGTATGCGTCAGATGCAGAATCAGTGCACAGAGGTACGGCATTGTTAATCCGGTTTAAAAAATATAACATTAGGGAGCTCGCAATCATTCGTTGATCACATATTTTTCTTGTACTCGACAACACTATAATAGAGGAACGAGGTGAACCTCTTTTCAAAGCAATTTCACTTAAACTTTTCGATTCGTGTTCCGTGGAAATGTTCAGAATGGTAATTTAGTTTCAAGCAATATACAGGCGTAAGTTCAGAGATTTGAGAACATGTCTATTGAATACCATCACATTTAACATCTACAGGAGTCGAATGCACGAACGTTAACACACTAGCATATCAATAATACATAACTGAACTAATGTGGACCTCATTCAACATCAATCACATACATCTATACAGCAATATTACAAGCACATTATGAATGAATTAGAAACAGAGAGCGACATTAACAAACAACTATTTGCTGAATTTTTGAAAAATCCGTAAAAGGCACGACAGACATAAATGAATGTTTCGTTTGTTTTTAGCTCAAACCAGTTCAAACCAGATCGAAATCGAATGGACAATATTACTACCGTATCGAGTGACTGAAGCTGCATAGACTAGCTTCCAGCACGAACGAAAGATTTCGGATTAAAAGAGCGTTTGACAGGAGCAAGTTTAGGGGCATAGCACGCGTAAGGATTATAGCGTAGATATTGTTAGGATGATTGATTTTCTAGCATTGAGAAACAGTAATAGATCTATTGTAACATCGAACTACACTTCTGGCGTCGTATACTCATCGTTCATGGCACGAATTCCTTACAGAACTGTTAATTTATCGCATGCAATGAATTTATCATAGGATATAAGTAGCAGAATGATCGAATTGCACATGGTTTGGTCACTGCCGTTAATGAATATCAAAGTTTAAGGGCCGGTCACACTATAACGATTTTCTATCGTTCTGCTACACGATCTTTGGAAATTTTCGCTGAACCAGGAAGGAGAGGGCCATGTGTGGTAACAATTGTCATGAATACTAGTACATTATCACAATACCTTCTCAAGATCGAAAGTGTTCGAAAAAAAACCTCATTCCTAAATGACGTCATATCGAAAAATGGTAAGAGTCGAACAATAAATCGTTGAGCTCAACGATAAATAGGAAATATATGATTATCAAAACGCCGGAAGGGACCTTTTCCTCCACATTTGCATGTTTGGCAAATGCGAATCAAGTCCTCCATCCATGTGGCAGGGTGTTCCAGCCTGCATATTAATAGGCCCGGTATTAATCGGCCTGAACCAATAATATCGGATCGTTGCACGACACGATATCGTTAGAGTGTGGACCGCCCTTTACTCTGACGCCCGAAAGAAAGCCGAAAGAAATATCGTATCCCACCGTAACGCGCCATCTGGTGGACCCAGCGACATTAATGAGTCTTTCAGTTGTTCTCCCCACACGTTCAGACGTTATTATGCGAATCGTCACGCGGAACGCGGGCTGACTCCGTGTGTATAAGTCCACGGAATGACCGACTAGGTATTGATCTAGCAACCACGGTCAGCGTCATGTCCATCTGCAGGACCCTATATGTTCATTATATTCTCCACACCGAACATTTGAGCATCTGAGAAACACATCACCGCAACTTGCTAAATTCAGCGAACCGTTCCAGCTTTTATGTTTTAGTTGTTTCGGGGATGAATTTAAGCTTCATATATTTATCAAATATAAAATGAATTGTAAGGAAAAAAATGTATTTGTTATACGACATTTATAACGCATGTACACTAATGCTGAATAGCTTATTAGGATTATTACGATCGAGAGAATGTCAGAAATATATAAATCTCTCAATAATCTCAGGGAATGCTTTGTACTGTTGATTGCCCGCCAGCGCCTCACGCTCCGAGGCGTAACTTCAGTGCTGATATCAATAAACTACTCGTTCTCAAAAATGAACCCCATTGTGGTGCATGGGGAAAGGCGTCAACATCAGTAGAATAATGAAACACCTCATTAGGGATTTCCAGATTTCTGGAAATTCAATGGTAACGTGAGGTCCAACAATCGGACAGTTCTTCGAAACATGATGCAAAAATAGGCGTCCACAGCTGTCTAAAACTAATTACTGCTACACATGAAAAAATCATTGTGAGTTGGCGCCAAATATGGAGTCGAAATAAAGCATACCTAATATCATTTTGTGAGAGTTCTGATATCCGGCGATGACCATTAAGTGCAGGCGTAAGGAAACAGATGAGTTCGACTGATTATTACTGAACACGCAGTATGTTCCGAACATGTATTTCAATTCATTGGCAAGGAAAGACAAATGTTACAAATTCACTTTAATGCTAATAGCTCAAGCAGGAGGTCTGAGTTGTTGGTCCCGAAATGTTGTAAAATCCATTCCAATCAACACGGCGATTTCAACCAGTTGCAATAAACGCGATTGATAGATTTTTTACAAACAATTGGGGACTAGTCAGTACAACGAGGGAACAAATCACGATTCACGACACAGCATTTTCAACAGTGAGTTTGGACAAAATCAATGCTTACTATAAAATTAGTTCCGCGATTAAGATCGACCTATATAGACCTCAAGGAGAACGTGAATAGTAAAGAATAAATACATTTCTTGTAATAAGGCTGTAGGAGTGTTTCAATCCCCCAGAACTAACATGACTAAGTGGTTACAAAATATAATAATATTAATAATATAATGATAATAATAATATCCAGTGCTTATATAGCGCTTTTTCCACAGGGATAAAGCGCTCACAGATTTACTCCTGATCTTAGTGACTTGTCACACTGTACTGGATAGCATGCAATTCTGGCTTGTTCGCTCCAGACGCACAATTTCAGTACGTCATTTCTTCGTGTCCCTCGAGAGACTTCCCAATAGGGCAGCCACATACAGCGCTCACTACTCTTCACAAGTCACCTGACAAGGTACCCACTCTTACACGTGGGTGCGTGGGACATTTCAGGAGGCATGGCTTATCCAACATCACTACGGGAAAGTCATCGGGCTTCCACTGGGCTCCGAAGTCGCAATCTGTGGTTTTGCAGCTTGAGCTCTACGGACTGAGCTAATCCGCCCCTCCTAATAGTATCCTTATTAATTCAAATAACATGAGAAACTAGAACCTTCCAAATTAATATTTTGATATCGAGCGTTCGAAGAGACAATATCGTCTCAAAGCAAATGACAAAAGGGACAGCGACGTTCGCTCGAAATGACGATTTTCATGCAATTCGATGTCGATGGGTATATCGTCATGATGATATGTCAATGTAACATCAGTTCCAAAATACGTGAGTACCAGATATGTATTGAAGGCATATAAACAACCTCGTATCAAGTTATTGCTGGCTACACGAGAGTAGTGTGAATGGTTTAAAAATAGTTATGATCAAGTTAGCAATCGATGGAGAAGAAAATAATAATCATTAGTTATTGTGCCTTTCGTATGATTTGGCTGCGTGGGACGATTTGTTCTTAATTCAATTCCTCTTCAAATGCTGAACGCGATGTATTTTTTTTCTCTATAATTATAATCTGCTCCATTGCTGAACGTGTGCTGTTAGGGGCTTACTTTTCAGAAGCTCGGATATAGACACTGAGAGATGTAGTTATGCCACACGTTCAACGAGAGTCCATGTCTAAAATTTCGCATAAAAAGAATGATATATCCTTTGTAGAAATGTTGGAATCTGCATAGTATGAAACACGACCAATACAAAGCTGGACAAACAATAGATTGCAACAGATACTAATCTGTGTTAGCTTGGCACAAACCACCATTTTAGTGAATGATTGACATAAGCAAGACATAAGAATGAGCTATACACACTCTCGGACATGATAAACCTATCAAGCATCTATACTTTGATAATGTACAACTACTCACCGTCGCAATCGTTACCTCAGAAGGCTCCTCCAATGATCATCATCAAGAAAAAAAAACCTATTCGCTCGTGCGACCACTAGACTTGTTTGATAGGATGATCTTCAAGCGGATTATTCTCGTCCCTTGCCGAGGGTGCTGAAGCTGCTGTTCATGCTTGCAGGATAGCATTCCCCACAGTTTCTGGCGGTACCCAGTACTCATCGTGTACATGATCCACGGATTGACAGCCAGAGCTGAAAAATGTGGAATGAGCCATATACTTGTTCATGTTGATCATAGGCTGAGATGTCCTGAACCAGTCTGTCCAGGTTTCCTGTGCAAAGATGAACGCGTGATAAGGCAACCAGGACGCGGGCAATACGGCTACCATCACACAGACGATGACAGCCAGCTTCCTCCGGGACCTCGCCTGGGTCACTGCGTCGAACTTACTCGAAGGGAGGCCTCCGACTTGTTCTCCTTGATGCTCGTGAAGAGGCAGCGGACTATGCGGTAGTTGAAGAAGGCCATTATGACAAAGGGTACGGCGAATGTCGCCGAGAACAAAAGAGCTTTCCTGAGCTTCCTTCTTGGGGGAAATGTGGACGAATTGACAACGAGTGGAATGACAATATCTAAAGTGTAATCCTCGACTGTCGCGTTTTTTGAGAAAGACGGGTGCTGCCACCGCTACAGAAATGACCCAGACGAGAACAAAGATGACACTGACTTTACGGCGAGATGAAACTTTGCGGTCACCCAACGGCTAGTTATAACCGATACCGAATGTTAGGAGGATAGAGCGGCCAGTGTTAGCGACGAGAGACAGGCAGACATGACTGTAGGAGGGAACATGACTTTACAGTACAACAATCCTCCAGGGTAGGAGCGGGTGACGTTAATGATCATCATTGTAGGCACAATAGGACCATTACCAGAAAGTCACTGATCGCTATATTGGTAATTAGCAGGTTAGCGGTGGTCCGAAGGCTGTGGTCGTACAATACGAAACATGATGATGCTCAGATTGCCAAGAAGTCCAAACAGGAAAATTACACCATATATCGCGAATGCATCCCAGTGTGCTGAAAGGAGATCAGAGTAAGTCACATTCCACTGAAAAAGATAGTCCGAAAAGTTGTCTGATGATCGTATGCCATAATGAGTGACTGTTTCGAATTCATGTAAATATCAGTGATATGTCAATAAATTGTTGAAAACCAACACAAACAACAACAAACGCTGTTCGAAAGTTACATATACAATATCTCAATTGTAAACAGCTCTCATGTTAAGAAAAAATCTTACAGTTGTTGAGAACAGGTTGGCAGTGGTGATACTATGGACGGATTAGGCAATATGTTACTTCATTCTATTGAACGCTAAGTCTTTGCGAAAACATAACTGATCCGCATCCCATGGAAGAACTGACACTTGCAAACTGTATTGTAGTAATTTAGTATTCATTACAGTTCGAAACATTCGCAGTTTGTAACTCTATCGCAAGCTGTAAGTTGTTTGTGTTTCTGTCAAATATTTCTCCCTTGGAAGTCTTTGGAACACGATACACAAGAAAGTTCATTTGTTCCTATCTCCTGAATAACCGCGATGTTGCTCATTAATTTGAACGTAAAAATAACTCTGAGGATATCACGTTTTCGAGAACCAAGAAATACCACGCCAACTGACCGAACCAATTCTTATCAATTTTAGCTACGGTCGAACGCTCTTATTTATATGGAAGCGCCATAACCCTTCCGATGTTCATATCAGTGTTCCGATCCTAATACTTAGTAGATACATCAGAAACGATAAATCATATGGAACTAGACGAAAGGTTCCCTCTATTAGATGATATCAAGTTTCTTATAATTCTCCAAAGACGTTCTCTTTTGTCGTGAGATAAACATCGTGATGAGTAGGCCTTTCCCCTTCTTACGTTCACCATCACTGGCAATGGGAAATACATTGATGATTAAACAAGTCGACGACATTAGGAGAATCTCGCCTCAAGCAAACTGAGCAAGGTTCCGGAGTGATCGAAAACAAAGATCATTTAGGATTAAAACCTACCCACGGGGGTTCAAAAAAAATGGCACGACTTCATAAAACAAGCAAATATTAACGTCCTCGGCAAGATCCGTGGTAGAAATGTTAACAACAACCAGAAAGCCAAAGGCTTAGTGATTCCTTGATTCTTTCTGACAACCTATAGCCAGACACAAGGACAAATGGGAGATTGTACCAGCTCAATATGAGCAACATAAAGTATGACAAATTTCCCTTTTTTACCAACCAACCAAGCGACACACTAAATTTATTGGTTTTCAGACTTTTACCTCTGGTGACCTCAGATGACCTCTGACCTGACCCCAAAACAATAGGGTTCATTTAGTCATCGTGGGGAACACACATACAAGTATGAGCTTCATCCATCCAGGTGGGGTCGAGTTATCGTGTTTACAAGCCAAATTTGCCAAAATATCGACTTTTTCACAAATTTTCTATTTTTGACCAAAATTCACCCCGACCTATACCAAAAACAATAGGTTCCTGTACTCCCTATAAGAAGTTACACACCAAATTTCAACCTGATGAGACCACCATTCTGGACTTATCGTGTTTACGGGGTTTTCAGACTTTGACCTCTGGTGACCTCAGATGACCTCTGACCTGACCCCAAAACAATAGGGTTCATGTATTCATCATGTGGAACACACATACAAGTATGAGCTTCATCCATCCAGGAGGGGTCGAGTTATCGTGTTTACAAGCCAAATTTGCCAAAATATTGACTTTTCACAAATTTTCTATTTTTGGCCAAAAGTCACCCCCGACCTATACCAAAAACAATAGGTTCCTGTACTCCCTATAAGAAGTTACACACCAAATTTCAACCTGATCAGACCAATCATGTGGACTTATCGTGTTTACGGGGTTTTTCAGACTTTGACCTCTGGTGACCTCAGATGACCTCTGACCTGACCCCAAAACAATAGGGTTCATGTACTCATCATGGGGAACACACATACCAAGTATGAGCATCACCCATCCGGGCGGGGTCGATTCATCATGTTTACAAGCCAAAATTGGCTAAAACATTGACTTTCCACACACAAACTATTTTGGGCCAAAAGTCACCTCCGACCTAATCAAAGCAATAGGGTTCTTGTACTAATCATGGGGACTACACATACCAGGTATGAGCTTCATCCATCCAGGTGGGGTCGAGTTATCGTGTTTACAAGATGGGCGTCACACAACACACACACACACAACACACACACACACACACACACACACACCACACACACACACACACAACACACACACACACCACACACACACACCACAACACACCACAACCAACGACTGACTGCATAGATTCTTCTTCTCTGACTTCGTCAAGGAATAAAAAAGTGCTAGCGCGATTTATAATCCATGCAGAAAGGCTCGGTGGATCGTTGCCTCTTGGAAATATCCCAACGATGCCACTAAATTCGTTGTTTTTTTTTTATAGGAAGTAAGCGAAAACAACTATAATCCAATTCTTGAGGGGTACAGTTCAATTCGATTAGGTGTCTCTCCACTGATGTTTTGTTGAGGGCTGAGTTAAAAACTAATTAGCAATACACATGTCTGCAGATAAGATTCTCCTCAATATGTGGAAGGCGTGATTGAGTATCGGTCAGTAGAATGACTGCTATTACAGCTTAACATGCAGTTTAGCGCGAAAATAAATAGTTAGGTAAATCATTATTATTGTTAACAAGATGATGTATTTAACTGGTGACCCTTGGATAAACTGAGGGATGATTTTAAATCAGGGTTGTTCAGGTAAGTCAATCCTAGCAGCCGAGTTCTGCAGATGTTTACGACACGTTGACATACACAGCTTTCACAATGTGTCTTTCAGGATCTAAGACGGAACCTATCGTTCGTATGATAATCAATGACACAAATATCGTTCTCGGGAATTTCCAGTTGCTCATTGTCAATATTGTCACTATGCTCGTATGATGAGGTTTTATACGCACATTCTGTGGGAGTTTCTTCCTAACTGCTAACATTGCTTTTTCCCGCTCTCATGGACTCAGACCAAACCCAATCGAGAGTATTAATATACGTAGGTCCATTGTACTACGGAGCTGGATATCTTTTAGCCATATGAATCTACGCTTTATTTCAACCCTGTGTTCGCTGCCTACACTGTGGTCCTATAAGTGACATTCCATGTTCAGCTTTAACACTGAGAGTCGTGCACAGAGTACGCTTAACTGAATTTATTCTATTTATGTTTGTGTGATTAGGGATACTTTACAAACACAAATGACTTTTTTGGACATTTGCATTATCATCATAAAAAAACAGCACGAAGAGTACATTGTGTAACTGTAGTTAGGGTGAACAAACGCCTGATGTCGAAGACTGTGCTATCTACCTCGCACCTACTGTAGTCAGTTCAAATTATTCTGCTCAGTGCTACTTTCGCTGGCGGATATGGACGCATAGGGTGACGGAGAAAATCGATGAAATCCTTCGAAATCTGACTGAATTGAAAACATCTATTGTAACGTTGCAAGCAAATGAATGTCAGACGATTAAACGATTGAGTAACTTGATAAAAAAGGAACAGCAATCGAGGAACAGTGACCATTCGAAGGATCTTAGGCCCTTCACGACCGGGAGTGAGGGTAATAACAATAGTACAGAGAAAACAATCGAAATACTACAGAAGGACTTCCGCCCTATGTAAATCAACACTCGAACAAGGACAAGGGTCGATAACGAGGTTTCCACCTTAGCCGTGGTAAATCGCGGGAGGGGCGGCTGGGATGAGGGGATGTATCCCCCCACTGTTGAGGTAGGGGGATGGCCGGTACAAACATCCCCCCTCCCCCACCCGTTTGTCAGTCCCAATAATTATTTTTGACAATGATATTCCTTAAATTAGACAAATTCTCCACTTTTATTACAAAACGAAATATTTGAGGCGAACAACGAAGTGAGGCGACCAACTGAAGAGGCTAGGCTTAGTAACTCAGTTTACCCCAACCAGCAATAATAAACTGTCAGTCACCTGACAGTCCTACACTTAGTAAACTACCCCTCTGATTCGATTTTTCCCTGAGCGCGAGCCGGTGCCGGTTGCAATGGGTTCCGCTGCACTGCCCACCTGATACTTGGAAACAAACGAGACAAGGAAAGTGAGTACACTTAGTTCTCGCCGTCCGCCCACGTGTGCATGTAGTTATGTGCGCCGCTTGGTCGTTGTTATAACAATTCGTATAATTCCTCTTTGGATCCGGGATAATATGGACATTATTATTAGAGGCTATTCGGCAGGTCACGGGCAGTGGTAACGGAACTCTCATTCTATAAGTTGGATTAGGGCGTGAATGGATTACAGCTAGGGTAAAATGTCCGCACCGATCAGTTGAATAAATGTGCAGAAACTGGACGAAAACATTGATATCGGGCTAGGAGACGAGACTTAAAGTGGTTGGACGATTTTAAAACTGGAACTCCATCACACGCCCATGCGCTTGTAACTTGATCGTCCTATCACCTAATTGAATGTATTTTGCCTTGTGACGACTGTGGGTGAGGTCTGCCCTCATAACATAACAGGTTATGTTGTCTTACATACTTTGTTCTTGCGTCTTTGAACTGAGCAAAATCAATTGTTATATAGCTTTCAAAGATGCATAACAATTACTTTAACAATCCACAAAAGCGTAGAATAATATATTATTGAAGGCTGAGTAACACAGCTGAAAAAAAAACCCTCTCAAGTGCCGTTTACGGGCGTCTGCTGATTTTGGTCGTGAAAAGCAAAATTTGTATATGTACCGACTTCGCGCAACCAATGGTGTGGCGCTCCGCTTAGATAGTGATCTAGCAAATCATCCCCCTCCCCCACTCCAAACAAAAATCTACGCCCATGCCAACTAGCATATCAACGTATCCAGTGGTGGACGCCCAGGCGGAATTTGCCCATTCGAGACGCAGTTGCAAAAGTGAAACAGCTGGCGGATCTAAAGCTAAATGAACAGAAACCAGGAATTAAACGTGACGATCAACAGACTTTACAAGTTCTGTCAAGAAAGGACATTTTGTTTGAAACCTCTTTAAAACTGTTTAGGTACACTCTCACCATTCGATCTGGGAGAATTTCCGCTATTTTGTTAACATACAGTTGTCACCCATACGTCTGCAAAGATGATTGCAGCATTGGTCTGGACACAGCACAGTTCTTCCCTCGTCCAGCGAATACGTCAGGCTTGCTGAACGTGCGTTGGAGATCTGAAACTGGCGACGTCATTGTCAACACTGGGAATCAACCGGCAACCAGTGGAGGGAACCACGGCGTGGTGGTTACAACAACAACCGAGGATACAAAGGTATAGCTCAGGCCGTGGCCAATCTGGGCGAGTATCGCGGCCACCCCGATGTTCATCAGCAATACGCGCGGTAGAGGAATCCCCACATCAAGACAGGCGCCATTCGATCAGAATCAACCATCAAATTGAACTCGGATTGGAGCCTATGGACTATTTTCCCTGTTTTGTTATGGAACTACTTTCCGGGACCTTTACTCAGTATCTAGACCTCGTGTGGTAAGGGCCACTGTGCTTGGATTTTTTACAGTTTTTGGGTGTACTGTTGATTTTATCACTTCCAGTTGGTATTTTTTAGGGAATAACTAAGGCTTGAGTTTCCATGCTACCAAGCCCGTCATTTTATTGACCAATGGGACTTAATTCAGGCTCCTGATGAGTTTGTCTTATGAGTTACGTATGGTATTCCTATTCCCTGGGGCACCGAACCCAGGAAAATGTTATCTTCTAACAGAATTTCCCACTGCTCCACGCAGGTTCTTAAAGAAATAAATAAATGAGCTTTTGAGCACTGGGGCTCTCAGAGAAGTGAATAGCCCTCCTAAAGGTGTGTCCCCCCTGGGGTGTGGCCCGAAAAAGGATGGCAAACACCGTTTAATTTTGGATTTGCGTCGCATTAATCAGGCTTGTGAAGTCCCAAAACTTCGAAACGAGGACATTAATACCGTTATTGATTACATACAACCTCATGAGCTTGTTGCACTAGAAATAAACAAGGCGAATCGCCTCCAGTGTCCGACTGGGTTTGGACGCCGTCAGTGTTTCCATGTAATAGTCACCATGCAAACAATTACAAGGCATTTAATGTGGGTTCAAGATGTTGGTATTAGAATTCAACACCATAACCTAATCAGTGATACCACCATTCAATTAGTAAGGAATGATTTATTGGACGATGTTAGAAGTAGTTCAAAGAAGTATAAGTTTCGTGGAAATGTGACTAAGATTGCCTAAATTATGCAAATTATGACACAATATTCATTACTTGTCTACCGCGACCCCGTTGCTCACTTCACATATCTCAAGACCACACTCAACACATTTCATGGGAATTCGACAAACTTGAACATTTGCATGAATAAATGGAACATTTTTATACACACTGCATAACCCCCAGTGACTCGAGTCAATGTTAACATTTGGGGGGGGGGGACTAAATAAGGTAGAACCATGACCAATCAGGCTCAGAATAATGGATTCAACTTAGGCAATTTGGAAAACACTATTCGAAATAGACACACTGAATGACCCGAGTGTCCTCCAGCATATGTGAATAATACAATTTTATATGGTGAATAATACAGGAGTGCTCTATTCACAGAAACGAGTAGGTGATGGAATTAAAAAAAATGAATACAGCAAAGTGATCGAGTAATTGTGTACATCGTAATGGTTATTCAATACCTCCTAAATATTTAAACATCTTGTACTCATTGAAGATCCCCTTGAACATAAAAACCATAACAACAGACTGGGTCTTTTGCACGATCCTACCTACTGGACTCTATGGTTATAAACAAATGACTGAGTTGATTAGTTCACTCCCGATTACCTACGGTTCCAAACGAACTCAGCTACTTCCCTGCTGCTTGTCTCACAACAATATTAGCTCCTGTACTGCAGGTGAAACATGACACTCTCTCATTTCTTGAATAGAAGCTTTAGCATGGACTTCTTTACCTCCATGGTACAAGAGTCCAAGCTTATGTAACCAATCCTTCGACTTTATTGTCAGAGGTGCCAAAGAAAGATTGACGGCTGAGCTGGAGGCCTGTAGTTTCATAGACAGAGAAAATCTTCGGAATAACTATTAAGAAGTCACTGAACATCTGCTTATTATCCTTTAAACACCTTTTTTCTGTCAGTTTTCAATGAAACATATTCCCCTCGATAATAGTCACCATGCCCTCAACTATCTCCCATATCGCAATTGCATTTTTGAGGTTCTTGGAAAAAATGCTATTATTTAGCAGTTTTGTGTCTATATGACCCTATGACCTTTGATGACATAACGTTTTTTTTGCATTGCGTCCCAAAATTTCAGCCATATTCGCATACATCACTAGAAGTTGTTGCAGACAAGTGTTATTATTAGGCAGCTTTTTGACCTTAAATGACCTTCGATGGACATGACGGTTTCTATGAAAAGCTTGAGTATATGTCATTTTGAGTGGGAATCCTATCTATTTTCAATTTCACCCAAATCACCCAAGTCTCTTGAAAAGAATTTTTCAACCAAAATCACCCAAGGTCCCTCTGAAAATGACTTGGGCCTCAGGTCTAAATCCATAGCCCCTCGTGTGACACCATCCTCGTGTATTTACCTCTTGGGTTCACATGTTGACTAAAGATTAAATGAATCTGGTTATAAGGAGGGGTCTTTCATTCTGGTTCCCAGCTCCATGTCCACATCTATAATCATTTAAACCTGACGCTGAATTATAAATTTCTGAATAAGCTCCTTTTTTTGTTTATCTAAAGCTGCTTGTACGAGTTTATCATTATCGGGTACAGATGCAAGTTTTTGCTTTCTCTAATACTTTCTTTCATTTCATGGAACTTGGCCAGTCTTTGGTAATAAGTAGAAATTATTCTTGACTGATAGCCCATCATCCAGAGCTTGTGAAAATATTCACAAATAGTCATTAGTTTTGACTCGCCAAAATTCTAATTCATTATGTTTTTTAGTTTTGTTTGAAGTTTTTATTGAAAAATTTCGTTGCCACCAAAATAACACACACAAGCCAATAGCAAATACCTTCCAGAGCCAAATCCAATGGGTGAGTAATAACTGTAACAATAACTGTAACACACCTGAAGCGCACGCCCACAACCTCCACCCAACCTCTGAAATGTTTCTAGGTAGGTATAGTATTAATGATTGATTTATACTTCTTATACAGGGAAACTCTTTTATCTCTTTCAGCTCCTATTAGTTTTTAATTATCATTCACTTTTTTGTAGTCTGAAAGTTAAGTACCCTCATTTGGCAGAGGGGTGGTAACGTCGGATGAAGGTTTTTTGTAGGCTCAGTCATTTATAAGTATCGTTTTATTTTTTAAATAGTCGTATGTTAAATTTGTATGACATACAGAATTATTACCTAAAAGGTTGAACTAAACATGAATAACCCTCATTGGTGTACCCAAACACACCAGACCACACACTATGAACGTAACTGTATTACAAGCGAACCATTAATTCGGCTTCTACATTTTCGAAAAATAGTCATGCTGTATTAATTGAAAATCAATGTCTAGTAATCCCATTGGTATTATTTGTTTTTTTACATATACCACACCATCATAAACATTGTGATCCACTATTACATAACAATAGGTCTGTGATATAAAAATCATCCCAAATTAGTATCCTGATAGTCATTAACAAGAATTGGTGTTACAGAATTTGGTACCATTTTCCCATGGAGATTTTCCATATCCACTCTCCAAACTATTCATACCCCATGGATATTTGAATATCATATGAGGTTGACTGATTGTAATTGGGAAATTTCCAAATATACTAATTATTTAAATAGTTTATCTAAAGTAATTATCAGTGGCAGGCCTTTAGACTTATGCCAGTTACCATTGCATCTTTGATCCTGAATCATGTCATCTTAATTATGCCATTTCCAAATATTTTTCAATTTTAGTGCTCCATTCTGTACGGATGCACTTCCGTAGTATGGGTAATACCCAAAGGGAATGACCCCCAACATTTTAGATGGTCTTCCGTTACATATATTATTGGTGAAAGAAATTTGGGATCACAGTTGTAATATAAATAGCTTGAATGGGTGCATTGGCCACTTTCCATGTAATCGACCAGGCAGACAGACCAATCTGTATTAGTGAAAAAAAAGCTTGCAATTACTCTTCAGAAAATTAATAACCTATTTTCGGAACCTAAGTTTCAAATTCCATGTATTATTGACCTTAACGCCACCCCAAGATGAAATCACTTTCTCCCTGGTGATCAACATCACAGTCGATCACATTGTAAAGGCAGCGGCAATGGGAAATTCACTGTCTACAATACCAACCTATATTTATTTTTTTCACCTTAGAAATATTTGTAATAACCTATCCAAAAATACAGCTGATTTCAAAGTCATTTTTAAATGTCATGCCTATTGTTATAGTATTGTTCCCAAGCAATGACTTTTCCTTTTTTTAATAAAATTAAAAAAACGAAAAAAATAAAAAAATTAAAAATGTTTAAAAAAAAAACAAAAAAAAAAAAACATGTTTCCACCACCATTTCAAAGCAATTATTCAAAAAAGATACAAAGTTAGTAGTATATATTCAACCCACCAGACCAATGAAGGGCCGTTGCAGCAAAACAGGACATTTACAAGTCAAACTATACATATGCTCAAATAATGAAACATTTTGGCATTCGCATCTTAACAGATTTATCAAAAAATTATGTAGTACAACACGTTCAATCTGATGAGGGTTATAACGATTGGAAATCAAAACCAATGCAATTTTGGAAATCAACTGAACTTTGTAATTTGGTGTTGTAGCACCTAAGGATTGTGGCTCTTTGTCTAGCTAATGACCACCTCACATAAGATGGTAGAATTAGAAGCTTTTATTAGGTTTCATTTCTATTATCTTTGTCAAAGGCTGCTAAAAGAAATGAGTTGTACCACACCATTCCAACTCATTATATGGATTGCATAATAATATAGACATGTCAGGCATATGGAATAGTCATCGGTCATGTTTCCACAGAAAATCAAATTGGAAGCAACACGGAATACCCATGTATTGTTTAGGCACTGCTTAGGCTGGGAGTTCAATTGTATTTGACGGTAATTATGACACTAGTAGGTTACACAATAAACATGGAGGGTACACAGATTGCACCTCTGTTAATGCTTTTGGTAAAAAATCAACCTCCTGACAGCTAGGCATCAGTTTCTTCACCTTTCTCAAGTGTAAACAAGAGAAGGCGCTTGGCGAGGGTGTAATACCACAATCAGCAGGTCTAACAGATTATTGGCACAGAGACACTCAATGAATCGCATAGAACTTTTGTTTATTGTATTTTAGGGGCCACAAACTAAACAAAACAAGTTTTTGACACATGGCACATACTCTAGATGACTAAACGACAGTTTTTGTCATATTAGAGCGATTTGTATTAATTCTTCAGTAGATTACAAAGTAGTTTAAATCGTATCAAAGCTACTGCAATATTGCTCGTAGCAAGTAGACTTTGTAGTCGGGTGTCAAAGTGGTTTACTGATGCCTACAGATCGAAACTTGAGCGGGGTACGGTACCAATAGGGTATATAAGAAGAAATTCAAATAGCCCCAGAAAACAACAACAGCAATCATACGAAGATTATTTAATACTGTCGTACCACAACCACGGTTAGTGAAACCTGTAAGTGAGTCTGATGATATGACTATCTTTTGATGAACCAATTGCAAACTCCAACTACCATTTGAGGATGTTACAACTAAACCAGTTGACTCAACACCTACATTAGCCCACACCAGATCCACAATATCCGAATCTGCAAGATGACAGAACATGACAAACTTGCATCATCGTTGGGTTCCTGGGATTGCAAGTATTTCATATCTGCTTTCTGATGTACTTAAATATTACTTCAGAGTTTATTCCAGTGAATAACTACCAAAAGCTACAACACCAGTAACAAATGTCCACACATTTTAGCCAGCCACCAACAGCACCACTCATGGCATTTATAGCCAAAATAAAACACATCGATTTGATGATAGCAGTTGCATCACCAGCAGTTTACGATTTAGAACCTAAATTTCCCAATACATTGACAATGCTTTTAGGAATATCTTCAACTGTTGTTTAATACCACCGGTGTTGGACTGGTTTGGGTGTGTAGGGGTGGCATAAACACTTTAACCCCTGCTTAGGGTGCTAAACCAATAGTGGAATAGCTAATGATATAGCAGTTTAATATAAAGGAAGCACGGTTACCCTTGTTCTCTAAATAAAATTCTTACTTTTTCGATAGTGTGGTATCGTGTTTTTCAAAATTTTTTGATTGATAGTTTCTTTTCTTCTGTTAATCTGCCCACGCAATCTCTATTCATTTATACTTACAGCTTCCAATCTACCACTTCCTTCTATTTACCAAGCTTTTATTCTTGCTTTGATTCTTTTTCAGCTTCTTCCATTTCCTCTACGCTGTGCGTGCGCTAGATTATCTTGTGCTAATAATAAACATCGTCTAATTCTTTCAGTTTTGCCAAGGTATTGACAAGCTCACCACGAGATTTTTGAAGAGCTTCTCGAGAGCTAGTATTTCTCTCATACTAAGTTTTGTTTGGGTATCAATTGGCACATACCCTGTGCTAGCTAACACATTCAACGAATATGACTGATATCACTTGTTATGATGATCATTATCATTAGCAACTTCTGGCAGTTTTCCATTTCAAGATACTCAGTATTCAGACGGACAGATTTATTGCTAATTTTGGTGGGATGTGTTTGAGTAGTAACAAACCCCATTTATTCCCGTATAGTATTTACATAAAAATTTATAATATTGAAAAACTTGCTTTATCTTTTACCTGAGTTACTGGTTTACATCCGTATCTGTATTTACTAAAAGATCACCACCCTCAAGTTTAAAAATTATAAAAATTGTTTAAGATCTGGGATTCATCCATATTATTTTCTTTAGATAGTCTAGAAATCATTCGTTAGTTCTTTTTAACTGTCATCCTCAAAGACAAATCCACCCTTAGTCTAGATTTATTAGTTGATCACCAAATGAATCATCATTGATAAATGTGGGTCTCACTCAGCATTATCTTCCAAGAGAGATGAGATTTTCCCCCTCCCATAATTGTATCCAATGCAAAGTCATCACACCTTTTATTTAAAAGTAAATTGTATTTATTTAAATAAAATGACCAACGCCACTACGGCCACAAAGTGAATCCTTACAGAAAATTACGTATGCATTGGGTTGTGAAAGGTATTAGGACAATCGTTGTGATCACGAAAAACCCCAGCACAATAGATAAAAACCAAATGTTAACGGTTAAATTTCCAAAGGTTAGGGTGCAGATGATGTCATAGTACCCGGTACAAACCAGACTTAGATTTTAACATTGATTTGTATCTGCTGATAAAAACAGAACGATTGTCCACAATCTTGGTTTTAGGCAATTGTAAAAAAGATTAGTGTTAAAATAGAAGGCAATGAAATTCATTCCTGGACGATGCAAAAGATGGGTATCACTGCTAGAGCGATTTATGGTTGCCCAAGCGACGGCTCAGTACTATGGCGTATCAGGTTAGTTTGTAATGAGGAATACAGTGAATTGAGAATGAAGCTGAGATAAAGACATCTCAAACAACGATTGGTAATGACGATGCTTACAAAAACAAAACACGATTTTACATTTACTCTAGAATTTGAGCTGCTGAAAAATCATATGCCCTATTACCAAGCCGGCCCTCATGTCCGTCCTGAGTTATGAATTAAAATTAATGATTATGGTCGTGTGATTAAAAAATCACAGACACAAACCGTCATTATAAAATAAGTGGAATCAGTTTAGAATACGAAAATATGCATCTAAGTGCCAGTGTAGCTAGACTGATTAGAAACCAGTATCGAAACAACTGCTTTCTTTATGACAGAGTATTGAGACACAGAACAATTGCATTAAACAAAAGAGATACAACTTGGATTATTAATCTGAACTCACCAGCAAAAAAATGAAAGGTTATACCATGGTATTGGGACCCCTCGAAGGTGGCGTAAATATGGTAGTAGAGACACGAGTGTAAATTTACCAACCAAAAATTAATAAAGCAGTAACATTACTATCGAAGGCATTCCGAATCAGTTGTATGAGCCAAGGCATGCAAAGATATCAACATTGGGTGTAAATTGTAAAACTTTTTGCAGACAGTAAATTGGAGCATGGCATGGCATGTAAAGAAGCTGTAACTTTGCAATGTAACTCTGTCGATTATTTTGAAGATAAATTACGCTCTTTGGTTAGACAGAGAAGCAGAGTGTAGTGTTTTGAGTGTGACATAAAAATATGGTAGTGGTAGGAGGAGAATAGAAAAATGGTTCTGAAGGTATAGGTACAAATCAATGGAAAAAGATGCAGAACCAGCGAGAATTCTGAACTGTTATATTTATGTTGTCATGGATGGCACAGCTCAAATTAAGGAATGGTAGATTTAGTTCAAGACACCATTTAAAATAAAAAAATATATAATATCTAATGTTGCTCACAAAGTATCCTCATCGGCACTCGAATGCGGTCGAACAGGGTGTGGAAATACAGAGTTGTGTTAAATATTAGAAAAGAATACAA